>MU172919.1:1103005-1179833 GCA_016695475.1 Suillus decipiens | reverse complement strand
ATACAAGAGGTTTGAACTAAAGAACTACTACGGCAAAACTAGCTAACTATATAGGCATATTGAAACTGAGATACAAACTGAGTTCTAAACTACTAACCAATCAGAAAATAGAAAAGGAAATCGTACAATGTGATGTTGTGACATTGTTGATGACATCATAATGACATCATATTCTAGAAGGTTCTGAGATCACGTGACATTATCTTATCTTATCCGATAGCGTCATAAAAGATCTCTTCATCTTCATCAGGAAGTTCAACTATAGAAGCAGATGTGGGAATTTCGGTAGGGTTAAGGTTTGTCTTAGCGCTGGGTTTAGGCACTTTAGGGAAATTGAGGAAAGAATAGTGATTTGTGTGAGGAATTTGTGACAAGTATGACCTTAACATGCTTATTCTGTGTCATACTCATTGTGAGTGCCTGAGCAGCAGAGAAGTTAGTTTTGAGGCCACATATTGATTGATTCGATTGTATTTGATTCCTAGTTTGCTCTCTTAATTGTGAGGATAAGAAGTAGTCAAGAGATATTATTGAGAAATATTCTTATACTGTCAATTCATTAGTTGTAACATCATAGCACTGCATCAAGCCAGTTATTGATTTGGTTACACTCTGTTCTGTCCCATTCATTCTTTCAAGTTGCCTAAGTACTGCATCAAGCCAGTTAACAGTAATCATTCCTCCAAGTTGCCCAAGTACTGCATCAAGCCAGTTAATGGTAAATATTCTTCCAAATTGCCTAAGTACTGCATCAAGCCAGTTAATGGTAATTATTCTCTTTAAGCTACCTGAGTACTGCATCACACCAGTTAATGGTAACTAACCTATCTAAGTACCCTAAGCACTGCATCATGCCAGTTAACAGATACCAACCCCTGAGATTTTCCAAACCATCTCAACCCTTTTAGTCAATTGTAAATTGCTTGTAAAAACAACTGCAACTTTGTTTCTGCATCCCCAACAAACACCACATTATCAACCATTGGTAATTGTCTGAACCATTGACCATGGAAGGATTGTAGAACCTGGTGAATTTCTTACCAATCACATCCTAGTAAGACATCATGTTTAATGTGTTGGATCAGGGGTAACCTTGTTATGACATGTATTTGATTGCAGTGTTCAGTTGTTACTCATTATGTGGGTGGGGTTTTCAGTGATTTTATTACCCCTGTCTTTGTTTTCCTTAAGAGATGTCATTTTCTGGCAGATTCATTGTTGTCAGAGGTGTTTTGGTTGATTATTTCAATGGTATGGGTTGCAATGGGTCATGTATTGTGGGCCAGTGGTTAGCTGTGAACACAAGTCATTCTACCTTGCCCACAAAATTGCGTGGGAAAAAACGACCATGGTGATGGTACGAGTTCAAGGCCCTCCCAAAATAAGTTCTGGCATATTGGCAAATCGAACCATAACCAATCATCCACCATATAGTGCATTTTGGTAGCGACTATGGCCCAAGAGAGATTGCATCATCAACACCCATAGCCTTTCTGATAGAGTCCAGGAGTATATCGTCGTAATCACCAGCAGCCTCCCACATTGCGAAACCACGCAGCCCAGTGTCCTTAATATACCTGCCCTTGACAGAGAAAGAACGGGCATTGTCGAAGGAGATCATAACTTGCGAGGTTTCATTGTACGCATACGGCTGTAAAGCAGTGAAATCAGCACTGCTGTTACAATACGTGATCAAAAATGGAAATCTTACAGTGTGGCTGCACATATTATATGTATGCTGAATGCCATTAGCATACGAGCCATCTTTGTTAAGGAAGCCGGCGTCCACGAGGCCCCGAAATCTGAATGTGCCACCTGGGCCATGCCTCAGGCCACAAACATCGACACTACTAGCGTCATCCCACCCATCACCCAAGGGCTGCTTCGAGGCGTCGAAAGCGGGGTGTGAAGCTAGCTTCTTCTTGCCAGACGCGAAGGCGTCAGAGGGAGATACACTGAACGAACGGCCAAACGAAGCAACTCCAAGCACGATTTTGTTACTCGGCATGCCTGCGGCAGTCCAAGCCTTGACTGCAGAAATGGCCGAGCCCTGTCGATTCTCGGGCAAGGCGCAGATATCGTTCAATGGTGCGTTTGGCCCTACATGCCCAGACCAAGGACCCCAAACGTCGAAATTCATCAGGGTGATGTAATCGAAGACTTGCGCAAAACCGGAGATCTTAGCAGAAGGGTTTCCGCTAGCATCTGTGAAGGGTGCAAGGGATACCGCGGCTGAGAGTGTCAGTTTTTCCCCCACTGGTTCTTTGCGAAGCTCCTGGAGGAATTCAAGATAATTGGACGTCTCATCACCGCTAATGGTATTGCAACCGATACCCTGGATGCCGGGATACTCCCAGCTGTTCGAAATCAAGGACAGCTGGGGTTAGCGCATGAATCTGATATCACAATATCCACGTACTCGAACTGGATCCCATCAACCTTGTATTTATGAACAAAATCTGCCAAGGTCTTGACAAATTCCGTCCGCTTTTCAGCTGTGGCAATGCTAGAAGAGAACCCAGCACTCCCAAGCCAGCCTCCAACCGCAATGTGGGCTTGAACACCCTGTACGTGCCTTAGACATCAATTGTAAAAGCGATAAACTGTTATTCGCTCACATATGACTGGGCATTGAAAACAAACTGAGAAAGTAGATCAGCATTAGCGTCGTCTAGGCTTATACCGTCGGCGCTTGAAGTAGCGTTTCTGAGAGGCATTATCGCGTCAATCATCCACCAAAGTGATATGCAATCAAGCCGGCACAGGAAACTTACACAAATGAGTAGTACATGGTATTGTACTTCCTCCAGCTGACTGAAGACAGCGGGAAGTCTTTGGCAGCATGCGAGCTAGTGTACCAAGCTCCCATGACCGGAGAAGGGGTAGACTCGGCGGTGGGTTTGCTCGCGCTCACAGAACACAGAGCAAGAAGAGGTACAGCGAAGATAGACAGCATGGTTAGAGAAACCGAGAGACTGATAGAGATTGCGGTTGTAGCGACGACTTCTTATAGCCCCGTGGTATTGTTCTGTGCGAGATAAAAATTGATGTAGGATTAAATCCCTTGCAAGGCAATTTGAAGGCTTGCAATGACATTCCATGCAATGCACCGGTCATCGCAGTTTGGTTTCCCTGTGGTTGCTGGAAGGAATATCATGAGAAAAATGGCAATTTGGGCGAATCTATCACACGCAGAAATTACAGTAAGAATGTGTGTCAGCTTTTGAATGGCCCATCGTTGCATCGTCAATGTCCAAGTGAAATTCTGCAGGCTGTGAACCGTAGCAGATGGTAGTCTGTAGTGATGGCAATTCGCGCACGCAAAACCTAGCCCAACCTAGCCAGCTGGCATGACACGCAAAAATCTACGAATTTGCAGCCATGCTAAGAAATACTCCATCCAGCAGATCGGAGATGGACTCGTTACCTTGTAAGTCGTAAGTAGATGAGTGGCGAGCCGTGGCTTGACCCATTGAAAGTCATCAAGTCGTGTGAGAGGCAAGAGCAAGCAGGGCTGGCATGTGCGATATTGGTATATTAAATATACCAAGCGCTTGTCGCATCATTGGTGTCGGATACGCGAGATAGTCGACGCCAGCGGCGCGAAAAGTATTAGTGTTAATGATGCAGTTGAAAGTCCAAATTATTGCCAGTGGTCGAAATCCACGTGTAGCCCCAGACTTAGGAAGTAGGCGCCAGGGAGCTTAGCACACATCTTCAAGTGCTATCTGCAGGATGTGCCCGGAGGTCTGAAAATTAGGGCTCAACATGCATGGAGGTTGCCCACCGATGCAAGTTTAAACGATCACTGACAATGATGCCACAACGGATGTAGATATCCGAGCTCCTGAGCGCGGGGTGCCGAAGTGGCCGTGTACATGATATCACGCCATAGTGGCCCGTCACTACGACTCTGGATGGTAAGTGGTGTATATCGAAGATGCAAGATGCAGAACAAATGGCAATACGATGGCTAAGCATCCAATATGGTATTTGTTTGGTCAAACCCCCGACCACCGTTTGATAGAGTTTTGTTCCGATTTGACGACGGGAGAGTACTTTCATAATCTGTACTTTACATCGCCAACTTGAATGGGGTGAAGGGTCAACTATCCCCGACCAGGAGAGGTATCGGTAGAGACGTTTCGAACGAGCATCCTAATCGAAACTTTACTGAAGGTGAAGACGGGAACAAAAGCGCCATGCTGGTTTCTGATCAAGCATTTTGGGTGGCTCGGTCGGAAATGACTCCAGCTGGAGTTGAAGCAGTCAAGAAGCAAGCAGTGCGATGACGCTCTGGCCTGCTTCGTTCAACGTGACGAACACTCGAGATCCTGCTGTTATGCGTGTCTCATCAAGAGTCATGGTATCGGCCAAGATCGCAAAGTTAAAGTTTTTGTCAGAGCCGTCGAAATTCTGTCTGTCTGTCAATTTCCGGCTCATTCATCGACTCGGAGGATGACAGACCTTACTAACATCATGTGGTTGATGGGCAACATCAAATGAAAAATATTTGTAATCGTCCGATATGACGTCGCTTAATTCAGTCATCCATCGTTGCGCATATCGTACATCGAGGGCTTCTCGAATGGCCGGGATGGCCCAACCTTACAAATCCATCAATCTTAAACTTGTTCAATCAGCCATGTTGAGCGAAGGCTATAAAGCACACGACCTGGCCGTCTCTCGAGTCAACATCATACCATTCCGAGCATCTTCCACTAGTCTGCAATACAATCTAGATGACCATGTCTTCTTCGACCTCTGCGCTCTTCTCCCCCATCCGCGTAGGCAACATCGACTTGCAGCATCGCGTTGTCCTTGCCCCACTTACCCGTGTACGAGCAAGCGCAGAACATGTCCCAACTCCAGAAGCACCAGCGTACTACGCTCAGAGAGGGTCTACCCCTGGCACCCTCCTTATCACAGAAGCCACATTCATATCTCAGAAGGCTGGCGGTTTCAATAATGTCCCTGGGATATACACGGACGCTCATGTAGAGGCATGGAAAAAGGTATGTTGCGTGTCTTGCTCGATGATCTTGCTGGATAAGAGCGTACTCACGCTGCGTATCGCAGGTGACAGAAGCGGTTCACGAGCAGGGCTCGTTCATTTTCCTGCAACTCTGGGCGCTCGGGCGCGCAGCGGAACCAGCGGTTCTTGCCAAGGAGAACAACAGTCCCTACATCAGTGCCTCATCCATTCCCGTCCCGGAAAAGACAGACGTGCCGCGCGCACTCACGACAGACGAAATCAAAGAATACGTTGCCACGTACGCTGCAGCCGCCAAAACTGCCATTCGAGCTGGCTTCGATGGCGTTGAAATTCACGGCGCAAACGGCTACTTGATCGACCAGTTCATCCAAGACGTCACCAACCAGCGCACAGATGAATACGGCGGAAGCATCGAGAATCGTGCGAGGTTTGCACTCGAAGTCACGGATGCCGTTGTGGAGGCCGTTGGTGCTGAGAGGACGGGGTTCCGAATCAGCCCTTGGGGGACATTCTATGGTCCGTGTATCATTAAATGGTATCAATAGCCATTTAAGTGATCTGCGGCGCAGGTATGGGAATGGCAGATCCAAAACCTCAGTTCTGCTACGTGGTCCAACAGTTGCGCAAGCACAAACTCGCGTACATCCACGTCGTGGAGGCGATGCCTAAGGAAATCACTGGTGAAATAAACAGCGATTTCATCCGTGATATCTGGCAAGGCGTTGAAGGTAGTACGTTCATCAGCACAAACGGGCATACGCGGAATGGCGCAATTGAGACGGCAGACAAGAAAGGGGGCCTGATTGGATTCGGGAGGTTGTTTATGCCAAACGTGAGCTATTTATTCGCAGACTTGACGGTGACTGACGCAGGTCTCTTACCTAGCCTGATCTTCCATTCCGCCTGCTGAAGGACCTCGCACTTGAACGGGGTGACCAAGCAACCTGGTATATGGCCGGTAATTCCACACCGACCGGCTATTCGGATTGGCCTTTTGCGCCGGAGAACAGCCAGCAACTGGAAAGCAAACTCTGACGTGGGTTTGTGAGTGATATACCTTAGAATAGATGTCAACTTTATACTTCTGATACCCTACTGTATCCACGTGATATCATTATCATGCTTAATCTTTACTTCGGTTTATCTCTTGGCATGATGAGCCGCAGTGTTATGTTTTTGGTCGACCATCAAGAGGCACGTCAGGTTTGTAAGTCGAACTGGGACTGCGAGTGGCAGGGATCACTGGCAGGATGAGGAAATGTCGTTGTCCTCGTTTTTCAGTATGTGCTGATTCCCTTCGATGTTTCCAGACACTCCATGTATATTTAGTGGTAATGTTAATCATATTGAACCTGCCGCTAATGATGATGAGTCAGAATTATCTCGGTCTTCGTCCCTCGTCGAGGCAATTTTATTGTCTCGCAGACGTTCAGACTCGATTTCGGGCCTTGTGTGTCAATCAAGGGTCCCATGAGTTTTGAACTTAAGAAATCTCGTGAGTCGTCAAATGGAATAGTTGAAGACTTTATCCTGGCCAGCGTGATTACCACAATAGAATTAAAATTCATCTCTCGTGGACTATGGAGGTTCGAAACCTGCTGAACTAGAACATTTTTCTGTGGTAACACACCTCAACATTCACTCATGGACGGTTTCATTAGAAGTTTATTACAACTGGTCTTAGCCAGGTAGTTGCCACAGCGGAATCGAAATCTGTTTCTCTTGGACTGTGCAGGTTCGAAACTTGCCGACGAGGTTTTTGTCTATCGGAACACCTCGACATTCACTCATGAATGGTTTCTTGAGAAGTTTATTATAACTGGTCTTAGCCAGGTGGTTGCAACAACAGAATCAAAATCTGTTCCTCTTGGACTGTGCAAGTTCGAAACCTGCCAGGTTTTTGTCTTTCGCAACACATCTCGACATGGATGGCATATAACTGGTCTTACTCAGGTGGTTGCCACAACAGAATCAGAATCTGTTTCCCTTGGGCTGTACAGGTCCCAAACGACAAGGTTTTTCTATCGGAACACACCTTGATATTCACTCGTGATGGTTTCTTTTGAAGTTCACCGTAACTGGTCTTAACCAGGTAGTTACCACAACAGAATCAAAATCTGTTTCTCTTTGACTGTGTATGTTCAAAACCTGCCGATCACAACGTTTTTTTCTATTGGAACACACCTTGACATTTACTCATTGAGTATGCAATGTTTTCTTGCAACGTAGTGACATGCATCGACACCTATTGGGGTTCCCCCTAGGCGTCCCTCATTCAAGGTCAGAAGGCAACAGATGGCTATGGGTCGTGCTTGTCACAACCTCCGTAAACTCAATGCGTTTGGGAGTGCGATCGCTGAGATATAAAGTCTAAACCTGCTGATAAAAGAGAATGACTTTGAAAGCCAGAAAACCTGGACCCATCCATCCTTGTTCGTTCCAAAACTCCTTGCTAATGCACTAGGCTTTGACGAGGGTAGCACATCTGACAGATAGACCATTGGAGGTGTTGAGTGGTGATACCAGGCGAACATAGAATAGAGTGATTCTTGGAGCTCGGCATTGTTACGCTTGTCAATGAAACATAACATATGTCAATCTACGCCCAGTGATAGCCAGCATTACGAGCGAGTTCGCAGAACGACCGCACCTTCACGATACTGGCAACTGGATCCGATTTGTATGCAACCTTGTCCTAGATGCCGTGCAGCAGCAGTTCCTTCCCTTCTCGACTATACGATAGGATGACACGTTGGAAATACATCACCACCACTTCCTCGATGTGCTCCTTTCGAATGTTTCCATGCTTCGTTGTTAATGATAAGAACTTCTTGTACTCTGTATTTGGTTTCAAGGCTATTATCTGTGCCTCCCGATTGCTTGATCGCCCAGTAGAGGTGTGAATTAGACGAAACAGGGTATTGTCGAGTTGAACGTGAATTGTCTTTCGAATGGTCAATCCGTAACGTTTCCTTCGTATTTGTTGTCGGAAGTATTGCCTGCATAATTTGGTAAGGTTTTGTTCGTTTCAACATGGCGTTGTGCACCAGAAAGCGCTGCATACTTCAACTGACTGACCAAGATCAGATGAAGGATTGGGTTCGATGAGCTGTATATCACCAAAACAAGTACTGGCTAACGTTGAGTGTCACCGCACCTTTTGTACAAGCGCATCCCACTACATTTTCTTTACCTTACTGGGATTTGCAAAATTAGAATCTCTGGGAGAATTCGGATCGATCGTTGCCGTCGATAACCTCGTCGCAATCGCCTGCAGCAATAACAGCATCTCCGTTAGTAGAATGCAGCGCGCTGCATTCTTTCTTGAAAGCTGAGTGAATGTGGGTCAGAATCGTAGCCTAGGCAACAATACTGAAAGACTCGCGAGCGGACCAATCAAGGCAGCTGGCCTCAGTGATTTCATATCCATCATGTATCGGTATGATCCAGGGGCCTCTCCAAGTGGACCTGCCCGAAGGAATGCACTGCACCGTTTCTAGTTTCAAGTTTGACACAGATTTTTGAGGTCCCGCCTGAAGAACTTTCGCTTGCATGATATCAACATACCACAGTAAAGTCCTCAAATATAGAACGAACATCCAATTCAAATGGGAAAGGGTTGGTATTGACAGGGGTAGTGCAGTGATAGGCAGGTACGGCCGTGACCGCGTTTAGTGACCAGCCAGCTGCATACGGCAAGTATCACCCACCGGGAGGGTAGTCTACGGTTGGGGAACGCTAGTGGGGTAGGGCTTCAGATCCCAGATCCGGTGGCCATTAGTTCATCTGGACCCTAAAACTCACTCACCAAGAACCCTAATCGGGGGACTAGGAACTGGCATTTCCAGGGTGGAACGATGCTGGAGAGCTAGAAGGTGTATGATAAAGTTCATTGGTATGATTATGGCTATATTGGAGCTGAGAAGAGAGACATTCAAAGTATAAATTCACGATGTTTTGGAGTTATGCGGTCCGTCCCACTCCTTCAATTACTCTGAGCGAGTTCCTCGTTTTAGAACTTCTATCTTTCTCTGACCTTTTTCTAGAGATATCCTATCTCTGTTGAAGCCTCGTGTGGAATCTTTCGACTACACTCAATCTTCGAGGTACGTTCAGATAAAGGGAGTTCATGATAATGGTGCTGGATACATGATGCTGTAGGCAGGCAGTATGAGCAACACCATTACCATTGTCAACAATACAAAGGAGAAAATCACCGCTAGCATCACCAACACTGGCGATAGTGGGCAACCCGGATTCTATGAAATTGCATCAAAGAGTTCCAGCACCTGGCAACGGAGCAACGTGCAGGTGTGCTATGTGTTGAGGGCTGACAATGGAAATACTGAGGTTCTTGTTGTGGAACCTGGAAAAACCTATCAAATCCTTGATCAAGGTGCGTTCAGACTCCAGAGCTATAGAGGAGTTCATAATGACCATTTCCGATACACAAATAGGCAACTTAAATATGAATGGAGTCACCATTGTCAACAATACAAAGGAGAAAATAACCGTTAGCATCACTAACATTGGCGAGAGCGGGGGAGCCGGATTCTATGAAATTGCGTCAAAGGGCTCCGATACCTGGCATCGGACCAAGTTGCAGGTGTGCCATGTGTTGAGGACCGACGATGGAAATACAGAGGTTTTTGTTGTGGAGCCTGGAAGAAATTATCGAATCGGCTGAAAGTCTCATGGGTACAAGCATTTATCGTACTAGGTGTTACATGTCGACAGACTTCCCTACCTTATGTAAATGGTGTTGTTTTCGCATGGTCTCTGCACTGATCACCGATCTTCTGTCAAGTACTAAGTTGTCGATCTTTATTTGTATGAAATCCTCGAATCTTTGGCTGATATTCCTGCTCTTATTTGTATCAATCGTGCAAGTCACCGCTTCGTTGTCTTTTCTGCACAGTTGCAATGTGCCGCGTTCTGTTTCTGCCATGGGTGGTCGTGGAGTCAACTTCTGGTCCGGCGCGCGTTCCTACTGTCGACGGTTGGTATAATTCTCGACAGACGTTTTGTCCTGCCTATATATCTGAATGGGTGCGACGTCGAGCTTAGCCGCGACTGGCTCGCATTTATAAATGCTAAATTCGATGGGTCTCTATTTCAATTGGCCTTCGGAGACGGATCTTGCATGGCTTTCTGGTGGTCATGGTAGAATTTTTCAGCCTGGAGGTACGTGCACTTATCCGAATCATTTTAATGTGGCTGAATGATCTTTTGTAGAGAATCTATTCATCCTCTTCTTCGCCTGTTATAAACGGAAAAGAAGTTTTGGCTATCGTGAGCTGGTTCATGTTCATCATCTTCGTCATGTTCGTATCTACTGCAGCACAGCGATCATGTTATACACAACTTCTTGAATGGTTCTTGGAAACTACGAAGACCAGCTGTGTGCTTTTATTGGAAATTCCCCATGGACTTTCGGTAGATAAAAATTCATCCATTGAAGATTATTTCTCATCATGACTTTGATGTTATTCTAGCATGGAACACTACTCATTTCTATTCATGGCATTCAACTTTTTACAGCGGTACAAGATTCTGGAAAGTGAAGTGGGTCATCTTTCCGACTAGCCACC
The DNA here is from genome assembly GCA_016695475.1 of Suillus decipiens. NCBI lineage: Eukaryota > Fungi > Basidiomycota > Agaricomycetes > Boletales > Suillaceae > Suillus > Suillus decipiens. Next base: position 1,169,246 of record MU172919.1, on the reverse strand, counting down.
AACCTCGGCTGCCAGTGTTTCACGGAGCATTTGCCCTCAAGCGAGTGACACATTCCCTCAACTCATAAGTCTATCTTTGATGGGCCGAAGATCGTATCCACCCGTACTTGTCTTTTATGGCTGATCGGATATCTTCCATTCTGGTACGACAATTGACTTGGTCCGCCGCGGCACAGCACGTACTCCCTGGCAGAACACCAATGAACTCATTCGTTATCTGCGCAAAGTCAATTTCAGCAGCAACACTACAACGGCTAGGACTACCAGCAGCAATCACGATTGCTGGCGTGATAGAAGGAAAGGAACATGCAATATGGTTACCAAACGCTTAGTACTTGCCATACCTTCTAGTAACAGATCCTTGGCATGCCTGTGCGGATGTCTTCATGACAAAGCACGAAAAACTAAGCGTCAAGCGCTTTCATGATTTTTGGTACACAATATTTTCATTTCATAATGGTCCTACTAGGTAATAAAGTTCTAATAGATAACTAGGAGCTTAACACTGACACCATTAAATTGTTAGTGCACAATAATAGGCACCAAAAAATGACAGATGGACACGCAGTTACATGTATATATAATTGTAATGTCGTCAAATCATGAGAGGGAATCGCATTCAATCGTCGTTGCTTATCTTCAAGCTCGCACTCAAACTTCGGGAGTACCACTGTACTGCCCAGGGCGTGACTGGTGGGAAAAAACATGTGACGGTATGGATGGATTTTGGTATACGTTGCTAGATGAGGTGGTTAGGAGAGTAGGGGAGGGAGGAGAACCTGGGAAGGTGGACGGGTCAGAGGGGTCCTTCACAAGACAAGATGAGTGTCAATGCATCATATAATAAAGAGAAACATACGTAGAGGCGCGGCTGCTGCGTCATTTGTTGTGGCATTGGGAATGGATGAGGGTTAGCGGAGAAAACGCTTTGAGTATAACCCGGACCCCCGCCAATGTCGCTGAAAGCAGCCGATGGTGCTGTGGCAGAGCGACGGCGTTTGACAAAGTACCACGTTGCAAGGCCTATGATAATTGCAGCGCCCACAACTCCACCAACGACACCCCCAGCTATAGCTCCAGCGTTTGAACTTTTTGAGTCATTTGATGATGTCGAGGATGGTGTGGCCGAGCCCGAAGAACTGGTCAAAGTAGCAGACGTGGTGCTCGAATAAGTGACCGAACCAGTAGATTGTAGCTTGGTTGCGGTAGATTCCGGGAGATCTACAAGAAGGTGAGTGAAACTGCTTCTGCGACGGGGAGTCTACCCTAAGTCTAACCTCCATCGACTTGCGCCGCGGTGAGATCGAATCCGCTAGTGGTCACCTTCCAACAAAAATTAGATTACAACAATTTGAGATGAGTAGTCGTGTACTAACGTTCAGGTATGCCCAATTCGGAACCGCGGTACCGGACGGAATGTTAGACGGATATCTGCCCACGAGGTGGATTAGAAAAACTGGAGAATGAAAATGACCTTGCGGACTGACACTTGGAGGAATATCTGGGTGCAATTGTAGCTCCAGGAAGACCAGCTACGAGGCGATAAACGTTATGCGAAGTCAAGCATACTTGATACAACACGAATAACTCACGTCAGATATGTAGCATTCTGGCAGGCGCCGCAAGCGCTTATCAACGAGTAGGTTACTGTACTACATTGGCAAGTGTTGGCTTCAGAGGCCGTGGGCGGGGCATAATGGTCGCCGGTAGGTAAAGAATTGACTGAATAATCTGTGTCAGAAGTAGTTAGCATAGAAAGCCAAGGGATGCTAAGAAACGAAGACTGCGTACCCCCACCCGAACAGACGCTGTCAAGATAGGCAGCAACCAAGCAGGGGTTCTGTTGGAGGCTGTTGTTCATCTGTAGATCACCCAATCACGCATCAGAATCTAACTCTTAAAGCTAAGAGACAAAACATTACCCAACCATAGGAAGACAAGCACACCACATCGGACGTCTGAGCAAAGACGCCTCTGGGCAGAAGCGTCGCCGCTGCCAGGACCACTATCAACGACCATGCGTTGGATAGCGGCGACATGACGGATAGAAGGAAGGATAACCTGAGGGAATACGGGAAGGCGATTCGAGAACTTCGAGTTACATATAGTAATTAGGCACTAGTTGTTCCTTAAGGCAGTTCGACGTGCCATCAATTGCCAAGATTGATTGAACACAGCCTTGGCTGCCTGAGGGCTTTTTCGATAGGTACTCAGTACTCAGGCCTCAGGCCTAGGCTCCGCCCCATGTGTTATGTCTTATTAATAAAGCCCAAGGCCCAACACTGATAATATCCGTTTCCTGTAACAGAATAAAAGTTGGCTCGGTCATGTAGTAAGCGCATGTCAGGTATATTAGGGACCCCAGAAGTCGGTAGTCACAAGTTCGATTAATAAGTATACTAGGCGAGCAAAAACGTCGTACTACGAGGGTCATATGGTGAGACTCGGTCGGACCATGTAGTAACATTATTAGCTGGATGAAAATATTCAGCAGCGGCTACAGTGGGACATGTGATATTTCTGTGTGACTTTGCTATCCTCACTGAATTCAACGGAGAATATACCTTAAGAATTGTTCAAAATACCTAGAAACACGTTTTGTGAAAGTGCCGATTGCACCGAAAGGTTCGACTCGCTTGGCTGTGCTGTATAACTTTGCGGAGTTACTGGCACTGCTCTATTTCCTACCTTCTGACAGATCCGCTATATAATGAGCATGAGCCGTCAACTCACCGAATGACCTCTGGTTCATCCTCCGTATAATTCTTTGATGCAGCTATGGCACCTCCGCTGCTCTTGCAATACTCGAGGAAGAATCTCCCTCTGGTGGGACTTTGGGAGTATCATCAATCATTGGATCAATGGTCACGCGAAATTTCCCAAGTGTCATGGGTTCCGCGTATCTCGTGAAAGGCTACATCGGTATTCCACTGGAAAATTGGTATCCACCTTGTGGCAGTTGGTTGAACATATACTGAAGTAATCATAGCTCGGCGGCGCAACCAATACACTTGCGGCTTGTTACATGCACATACTTTCAAGTATACTATTTCAATAGTGTTTCAGTGCTCACAGTCTGCGCGCCGTGAATTTCTAATGCCATCTTGCCAGAGCCTTTTTCCAAAACTTGACATGCCGATCATGCTACCGTATACAAGAATCTACTCGAGCTCGCGCTAGCGAGTTGTATCATGGGTTACAGAGGAAATGCGGCGTGTTCAACGCTCAGTATCACAAACTTTGCTATTTCTCGTAGTACATACCGGTCAAACAAAATATGCTCAATTCATGGGTCATTGGCATGTGACGAAGCTCGTATGTCTACAGTACGTCATTAATGAATTCAGTTCTTGCTGATCAAAAGGTTCAGAGCTAAGTACGGTACAGATGCTTTATGGGACGCAGCCATGCCTGACACAGCCAACCTGGGAACAAATTGCTGGTAAGCATCAAAGCATCTGTTGAGCCGTTGTCCAAAGAATTTTGTGCATGTCGACCTAGTACAGTTGATTGCTGCACACACTTATAGTACTCAAAGCTACCAGTAGCGCTTTGCGAGTGGTCGCAGCCTGTGAACTTGACGCATCCTGAATTTGGTTTTGAAAAAGCCTGAAAAGGAACGTTCGAGGTTCCTTTACTAGAAAGTAAGTGACATGAAAGAAAATGAGCCCAGAGTCCAGACTTGCAGAACGCCAGTGTACTGTCCACTGACAGGACATGACTTTTGGGAAAAGGGATGGAAAGAGGGATCCTTGTGTGAGAGGATGAGACGGACTGATGTATCATAAAGTCACGAGAAACATACGTAGAGACGTGATTGCTGCGCCATTTGGAATATAGTAGTGTTGGTGGGGTGAAAACATTGTGTGTGGTCTGACATAAAAATGTCCAAAAAGAGTAACTCGCGCCATGATTATGACGGACTCCATAGATCGTCAGCGACACCTGACGCGAAGATATGAAAAGTCACTAGAATAAGATAAAAATTGTCGTCGTCAGCAGGTTTCAAACTTGCACAGTTGAAGAGAAACAGATTTTGATTCTGTTGTAGCAACCACCAAGCTAGACGAGTTGCGGGGGATTTGTAAAGAAATTATCGATGAGTGAATATCAAGGTGTGTTCTGATAGAAAAAACCTGGACATCAGCAGGTTTCGAGCCTGCGCAGTCCAAGAGCAACAGATTTGACTCTGTTGGAGCAACTATCTGGCCAAGACCAGTCACCGTTAACTTCCAAAGAAACCGTCCACGAGTGAATGTCAAGGTGTATTCCGATAGAAAAAACCTCATCGTCGGCAGGTTTCGATCCTGCACAGTCCGAGAGCAACAGATTTCGTGGCAACCACCTGGCTAAGACCCGTTAAGATCCGAACTACATAAAACCTGTGGCGAGCCTCACGACACACAATAATATAATTAGTGATCCGAACTTGTCCTTTGAAAGACACGACTCGCCATGAGGTAAATAAACAACAATTTGCACAGGGGCTAAGATCAGTTAAGATGGACCTCTAAGGAAACCAACCATCCATGAGTAAATGTCCAATAGGAAAAAACGTTGTGATCGGCAGGTTTTGAACATACACAGTTAAAGAGAAACAGATTTTGATTCTGTTGTGGTAACCACCTGGTTAGGACCAGTTACGGTGAACTTCGAAAGAAACCATCACGAGTGAATATCAAGCTGTGTTCCGATAGAAAAACCTTGTCGTCGGCAGGTTTGGGACTTGTACAGCCCAAGAGAAACAGATTTTGATTCTGTTGTGGCAACCACCTGACTTTAAGTTAGACCATTTATATGCCATCCATGTCGAGATGTGTTCCGAGAGACAAAAACCTGGCAGGTTTCGAACCTGCACAGTCCAAGAGAAACAGATTTGATTCTGTTGTTGCAACCACCTGGCTAAGACCAGTTATAACAAACTTTTAAAGAAACCATTCATGAGTGAACGTCGAGGGGTGTTCCGACAGACAAAACCTTGTCTTCGGCAAGTTTTGAACTTGCACAGTCCAAGAGAAACAGATTTTGATTCTGTAGTAGCAAACACCTGGCTAAGACCAGTTATAACAAACTTCTCAAGAAACCATTCATGAGTGAATGTCGAGGTGTTCCGATAGACAAAAACCTCGTCGGCAAGTTTCGAACCTGCACAGTCCAAGAGAAACAGATTTCGATTCCGCTGTGGCAACTACCTGGCTAAGACCAGTTGTAATAAACTTCTAATGAAACCGTCCATGAGTGAATGTTGAGGTGTGTTATCACAGAAAAATGTTCTAGTTCAGCAGGTTTCGAACCTCCATAGTCCACGAGAGATAAATTTTAATTCTATCGTGGTAACCACCCTGGCCAGGATAAAGTCTGCAACTATTCCATTTGACGACTCACGAGACTTCTTAAGTTCAAGACTCATGGGACCCTTGATTGACACACAAGGCCCGAAAAAGATGACAAAAAAGTTCGAGTCTTGACAATAAAATTGCCTCGACGAGGGACAAAGACTGAGATAATTCTGACTCACCATCATTAGCAGCAGGTTCAATATGATTAACATTACCACTAAATATACATGGAGTGTCTGGAAACATCGAAGGGAATCAGCACATACTGAAAAACGAGGACAACGACACTTCCTCATCCTGCCAGGATCCCTGCCACTCGCAGTCCCAGTTCGACTTACAAACCTGACGTGCCTCTTGATGGTCGACCAAAAACATAACACTGCGGCTCATCATGCCAAGAGATAAACCGAAGTAAAGATTAAGCATGATAATGATATCACGTGGATACAGTAGGGTATCAGAAGTATAAAGTTGACATCTATTCTAAGGTATATCACTCACAAACCCACGTCAGAGTTTGCTTTCCAGTTGCTGGCTGTTCTCCGGCGCAAAAGGCCAATCCGAATAGCCGGTCGGTGTGGAATTACCGGCCATATACCAGGTTGCTTGGTCACCCCGTTCAAGTGCGAGGTCCTTCAGCAGGCGGAATGGAAGATCAGGCTAGGTAAGAGACCTGCGTCAGTCACCGTCAAGTCTGCGAATAAATAGCTCACGTTTGGCATAAACAACCTCCCGAATCCAATCAGGCCCCCTTTCTTGTCTGCCGTCTCAATTGCGCCATTCCGCGTATGCCCGTTTGTGCTGATGAACGTACTACCTTCAACGCCTTGCCAGATATCACGGATGAAATCGCTGTTTATTTCAGCAGTGATTTCCTTAGGCATCGGCTCCACGACGTGGATGTACGCGAGTTTGTGCTTGCGCAACTGTTGGACCACGTAGGAGAACTGAGGTTTTGGATCTGCCATTCCCATACCTGCGCCGCAGATCAGTTAAATGGCTATTGATAGCATTTGATGATATACGTACCATAGAATGTCCCCCAAGGGCTGATTCGGAACCCCGTCCTCTCAGCACCAACGGCCTCCACAACGGCATCCGTGACTTCGAGTGCAAACCTCGCACGATTCTCGATGCTTCCGCCGTATTCATCTGTGCGCTGGTTGGTGACGTCTTGGATGAACTGGTCGATCAAGTAGCCGTTTGCGCCGTGAATTTCAACGCCATCGAAGCCAGCTCGAATGGCAGTTTTGGCGGCTGCAGCGTACGTGGCAACGTATTCTTTGATTTCGTCTGTCGTGAGTGCGCGCGGCACGTCTGTCTTTTCCGGGACGGGAATGGATGAGGCACTGATGTAGGGACTGTTGTTCTCCTTGGCAAGAACCGCTGGTTCCGCTGCGCGTCCGAGCGCCCAGAGTTGCAGGAAAATGAACGAGCCCTGCTCGTGAACCGCTTCTGTCACCTGCGATACGCACCGTTAGTACGCTCTTGTCCAGCAAGATCATCGAGCAAGACACGCAACATACCTTTTTCCATGCCTCTACATGAGCGTCCGTGTATATCCCAGGGACGTTATTGAAACCGCCAGCCTTCTGAGATATGAATGTGGCTTCTGTGATAAGGAGGGTGCCAGGGGTAGACCCTCTCTGAGCGTAGTACGCTGGTGCTTCTGGAGTTGGGACATGTTCTGCGCTTGCTCGTACACGGGTAAGTGGGGCAAGGACAACGCGATGCTGCAAGTCGATGTTGCCTACGCGGATGGGGGAGAAGAGTGCAGAGGTCGAAGAAGACATGGTCATCTAGATTGTATTGCAGACTAGTGGAAGATGCTCGGAATGGTATGATGTTGACTCGAGAGACGGCCAGGTCGTGTGCTTTATAGCCTTCGCTCAACATGGCTGATTGAACAAGTTTAAGATTGATGGATTTGTAAGGTTGGGCCATCCCGGCCATTCGAGAAGCCCTCGATGTACGATAATTGCAACGATGGATGACTGAATTAAGCGACGTCATATCGGACGATTACAAATATTTTTCATTTGCTGTTGCCCATCAACCACATGATGTTAGTAAGGTCTGTCATCCTCCGAGTCGATGAATGAGCCGGAAATTGACAGACTGACAGAATTTCGACGGCTCTGACAAAAACTTTAACTTTGCGATCTTGGCCGATACCATGACTCTTGATGAGACACGCATAACGGCAGGATCTCGAGTGTTCGTCACGTTGAACGAAGCAAGCCAGAGCGTCATCGTACTGCTTGCTTCTTGACTGCTTCAACTCCAGCTGGAGTCATTTCCGACCAAGCCACCCAAAATGCTTGATCAGAAACCAGCATGGCGCTTTTGTTCCCGTCTTCACCTTCAGTAAAGTTTCGATTAGGATGCTCGTTCGAAACGTCTCTACCGATACCTCTCCTGGTCGGGGATAGTTGACCCTTCACCCCATTCAAGTTGGCAATGTAAATACAGATTATGAAAGTACTCTCCCGTCGTCAAATCGGAACAAAACTCTATCAAACGGTGGTTTAACCAAACAAATACCATATCGGATGCTTAGCCATCGTATTGCCATTTGTTCTGCATCTTGCATCTTCGATATACACCACTTATTATCCAGAGTCGTAGTGACGGGCCGCTATGGCGTGATATCATGTGCACGGCCACTTCGGCACCCCGCGCTCAGGAGCTCGGATATCTACATCCGTTGTGGCATCATTGTCAGTGATCGTTTAAACTTGCATCGGTGGGCAACCTCCATGCATGTTGGGCCCTAATTTCCAGACCTCCGGGCACATCCTGCAGATAGCACTTGAAGATGTGTGCTAAGCTCCCTGGCGCCTACTTCCTAAGTCTGGGGCTACACGTGGATTTCGACCACTGGCAATAACTGGGACTTTCAACTGCATCATTAACACTAGTACTTTTCGCGCCGCTGGCGTCGACTATCTCGCGTAGCCGACACCAATGATGCGACAAGCGCTTGGTATATTTAATATACCAATATCGCACATGCCAGCCCTGCTTGCTCTTGCCTCTCACACGACTTGATGACTTTCAATGGGTCAAGCCACGGCTCGCCACTCATCTACTTACGACTTACAAGGTAACGAGTCCATCTCCGATCTGCTGGATGGAGTCTTTCTTAGCATGGCTGCAAATTCGCAGATTTTTGCGTGTCATGCCAGCTGGCTAGGTTGGGCTAGGTTTTGCGTGCGCGAATTGCCATCACTACCGACTACCATCTGCTACGGTTCACAGCCTGCAGAATTTCACTTGGACATTGACGATGCAACGATGGGCCATTCAAAAGCTGACACACATTCTTACCGTAATTTCCGCGTGTGATAGATTCGCCCAAATTGCCATTTTTCTCATGATATTCCTTCCAGCAACCACAGGGAAACCAAACTGCGATGACCCGTGCATTGCATGGAATGTCATTGCAAGCCTTCAAATTTGCCTTGCAAAGGATTTAATCCCACATCAATTTTTATCTCGCACAGAACAATACCACGGGGCTATAAGAAGTCGTCGCTACAACCGCAATCTCTATTAGTCTCTCGGTTTCTCCGACCATGCTGTCTATCCTCGCTGTACCTCTTCTTGCTCTGTGTTCTGTGAGCGCGAGCAAACCCACCGCCGAGTCTACCCCTTCTCCGGTCATGGGAGCTTGGTACACTAGCTCGCATGCTGCCAAAGACTTCCCGCTGTCTTCAGTCAGCTGGAGGAAGTACAATACCATGTACTACTCATTTGTGTAAGCTTCCTGTGCCGGCTTGATTGCATATCACTTTGGTGGATGATTGACGCGATAATGCCTCTCAGAAACGCTACTTCAAGCGCCGACGGTATAAGCCTAGACGACGCTAATGATGATCTACTTTCTCAGTTTGTTTTCATTGCCCAGTCACATGTGAGCGAATAACAGTTTATCGCTTTTACAATTGATGTCTAAGGCACGTACAGGGTGTTCAAGCCCACGTTGCGGTTGGAGGCTGGCTTGGGAGTGCTTGGTTCTCTTCTAGCATTGCCACAGCTGAGGGGCGGACGGAATTTGTCAAGACCTTGGTAGATTTTGTTCATAAATACAAGGTTGATGGGATCCAGTTCGAGTACGTGGATATTGTGATATCAGATTCATGCGCTAACCCCAGCTGTCCTTGATTTCGAACAGCTGGGAGTATCCCGGCATGCAGGGTGTCGGTTGCAATACCATTAGCGGCGAGGAGACGTCCAATTATCTTGAATTCCTCCAGGAGCTTCGCAATGACCCAGTGGGGGAAAAACTGACACTCTCAGCCGCGGTATCCCTTGCACCCTTCACAGATGCTAGCGGAAATCCTTCTGCTGAAATCTCCGGTTTTGCGCAAATCTTCGATTACATCACTTTGATGAATTTCGACGTTTGGGGTCCTTGGTCTGGGCATGTGGGGCCAAACGCACCATTGAACGATACCTGCGCCTTGCCCGAGAATCGACAGGGCTCGGCCGTTTCTGCAGTCAAGGCTTGGACTGCCGCAGGCATGCCGAGTAACAAAATCGTGCTTGGAGTTGCTTCGTTTGGCCGTTCGTTCAGTGTATCTCCCTCTGACGCCTTTGAGTCTGGCAAGAACACGCCGGATGGGTCTGGCAAGAACACGCCAGGTGAGTCTGGCGTGAGGATCTCCCTTGATCCTGGCATGACGGAGCGAGATGACCCTGGCAAGAAGGAGCTAGCTTCATACCCCGCTTTCGACGCCTCGAAGCAGCCCTTGGGTGATGGGTGGGATGACGCTAGTAGTGTCGATGTTTGTGGCGCGAGGCATGGCCCAGGTGGCACATTCAGATTTCGGGGCCTCGTGGACGCCGGCTTCCTTAACAAAGATGGCTCGTATGCTAATGGCATTCAGCATACATATAATATGTGCAGCCACACTGTAAGATTTCCATTTTTGATCACGTATTGTAACAGCAGTGCTGATTTCACTGCTTTACAGCCGTATGCGTACAATGAAGCCTCGCAAGTTATGGTCTCCTTCGACAATGCCCATTCTTTCACTGTCAAGGGTAGTTATATTAAGAACACTGGGCTGCGTGGTTTCGCAATGTGGGAGGCTGCTGGTGATTACGACGATATACTCCTAGACTCTATCAGAAAGGCTATGGGTGTTGATGATACAATCTCTCCCGGGCCATAGTCGCTACCGAAATGTACTATTATCATTCCGGGTATTCTGCACCATTTTCAGCAAATCTTTTGTAACTCGTCGACCACTTCGTATTATCTTCCACGAATTCAGAGCGTTGTAGATTCGTACTGCCTCTACATGGATCTGATTTTTGCTCATTTTTAGGACGCTGTGGCGTGGTGTCGGATGAAAGCCGAGAAAATTCAGGGTCTGATAAAATATGGTCACGTCCAGTCACACCTCGGCATAGCATCGGCGCAGTCAATTTTGACTCTCCGCATTGCGCCTCGATGTTGGCGTTGAGTCGTCGAACTGGAAGCTTGAAGCCTGAAGCTTTTGAATACAGCAATATATTATTCTCAAGTATCGTGATTCATGCAATTATTGTGAGTGTACTGGTGATATGGTCCTGAATAAGGTTGACCGCGTGCAACATCAGACATCTGTACATTACCACTAACTTGAAAATCCACTCTACTACCACCCGCCGGCGCAAAGTGGGTTCCGAATAGGTGGAGGCGCCGAACGGTGCATGGGATAATATGGGGGCGCATACCTGTTGGGTGGGGAAGATCCATGCCTGACATCGAGGGTTGAGGGATAGGCTGCAGTTGATGGCCTGTTGCTTCCTGCCCTTCAGTAAGTAGTTGGCTGTTTTTGTGGGCTTTCGAATGAGGTTTAGTGAGGTTCCGTGCCCGCCGATGAAGAGTATGATATGAGACTTTAAACTCGGCAGCTGCTGTTCGGAGGTTCTTGGTCTTCTTCTCTCTGATAGCCTGAATAGCAGCAGTAAACTTAGCTTCACGAATCACATCTTCGGCTTTCTTCTGACTGATAGTGTGCCTGCTGTTTGGTGCCATTGTAACAAGGATGTGAGAATAATGCAAGGGGAGATGACAATGCAAGACTTCGTGCACTTTCCGAATGCGCCGTAGAGGAGATTGAATTTGTTACACTTTCCGATACACCTACTGTCACGTTTTCATACATGTCGACAATTCTCCCTCTATAGCATCTTAAAACAACAGGATGAGCTTTATCGAAGTTGTGTTCTGTAATCCCAATGAGGTGATTGTTGTGCTCCGGGTATAACTTTGTCAATATACCTGCAGGATCTATGGGATCTGGATGATTTATGTTCCTGCATTGTTACAAATTACCACTATCTCGTCTCTCACAGCTGCAAGATGCAACAAATTTTTATTCTACTTGGACAGCACATCATATATAAGTAGTCTACATATGCCTGAATTTTTTTGAAGTGAGTCGAGCAGTGCGTTGAGGTGTTTTGAACATTTTGCATATTACATGCATGTTGCAGATGTACCTGGGTATACCTATTCACGATGACTTGCCACATGAATCATAAATCAGTTCTACGTGGTGCATAAAGTTGTAAGCACTTCCGATAGCACCGACGACCATATTTGCATCGACTATAATATCAAGACCTTGGGGTATTTATACTCCCCGCGTGTCCTCATGAATAATCCCTAGTTTTATCGTTCGCTATCGCGCGGACACTCGCTACGTCTGCAATGGCGACTTTCGGCAAATCCTCTTTTAACACCGCCATATATGCGGCTTTCAGACCGACCTACCCTAGGTCACTGTATGACTTCGTATTCCGGTACCACGAGCGCAACAAGGGTGCAAGATGGGATAGAGCAGTGGATCTTGGTTGTGGGACGGGTCAGTTCTGGCTGTCCTTGATTTGAAGGACTTGAGCTATTGACATATTGACGATGGCTTGGAATTAGGTCAAGCAACAGTCGAGCTCACACCCTTCAAGCATGTCATTGGCGTCGACCCGAGTTCTAAGATGATCGAAGTCGCTCAAGAGACTCTCGAGAAAACACCAGTGAGCACAGGTCAATACGAGTATGTACAGGCGAGCGCAGAGAGTCTACCATTTTTGGAGGATAGCAGTGTGGATCTAGTCATTGCCGGTATGTGTGTTAGATGGGATAAAGTTGTACTATTTATTCACGGCGTCTGCGTGGTTGTAGCCCAAGCAAGTCATTGGTTCGATTGGAACAAAATGTGGCCTGAGCTCGCAAGGGTGCTGAGAAAGAATGGGAGTGCTGCATTTTGGGTATGTATTTCCGTTTGCGAGTCATCACTTGTCCAGCCATTCTTAAGCTTGAGATTAGATCTACTCCGAGTTCCGCTTCACCCGTTATCCGTCACTCACAAAGAAAATCAATGCTTATGGCCAAGGCATTGATCCGCTGAACAGCGTTGGCCCATACTGGCAGCAACCCGGCCGTTCGATTCTGGAAAACCACTTGGTTGAGGTCCCAGAGGGCAATGAGGTTGTACCTGGGGCGTTCAGTGATTTTGAGAGAGTCTTCTTCACAGGTCAGTCTTGAACCTACCGTTACATGACACTGCGCTAATGTATCACAGGCGACCATTACCCATCTCTCCCTTCTCCACGCTCGGTGATCATGCGCAAGAAGATGACGTGGAATGACTTGTTATCTTATCTTAATACGTGGAGCTCGTTGCACACGTTCCGTCAGCACAACCCCACGGATGGGGAAAACCCGCGTGGAGATGTTGCAGTGCGGTTCTGGAAAGATCTTAAGGAGGGTGTCGAGCAGGAGGATGGGAGAGCTGTGGAAGGACATGATGAAGTAGACATTGAATGGCCGTTGGCGATGATAATGGTTAAGAGAGCATAATAATGCTAGAGGGCAGTAGCACTGCGGGCAAAGTCAAAGGTTAGCCGTTGAGTCGTGACCCGCGCACCCACTGGTATCACCCACAGGTAGACCCGTACCCGTACCAGCTATCCTACTAGTAAGATGGGTATATGACTCTTATTTCTCCACTTACCCGTGGGTGTGACCCGGATCGTGGAATGTCAGGCCCCAGTGGGACGATCGGCGTTGGTAGAGAATGTGACTTCACGGAGCTGCCGAAGCTGTGCGAGCGTACCGCAGAGCTTGTAGTCGTAGATGCTCGACAAACACATTTTTGCCACCTCCTTTCTAGTCGCACTGTGAATCTGACTTACGTATTCGGAGAACCCACACGAATCAACATTAAGAATGATGTCATTCCAAACGACTCTGAGGGCCGGTATATGTTTATATCTTGATCAACTATCCGTGAATGCACAAAACTCCACAGGCCACTTGCCACGTGTCATCGCCAAATTCGATGTTAGTACTGAACTGATTGGCTCTTATACTGTCACCACCTTGAAGGCCAGACATGGAGGATTGGAGACGGGAGAGCAATCGAGGAAGACGAGAGAAGAATACGATTCAAGGTCAAAAGCAACAGACGCAGGAAGACGACCGATTTGAATGAGGTCCCGGTGGTAAAACCCACTCCCGTATGGTAGCGGGAATAAATTTAAATCTACATGATGCATTAGAATAGTCGCACAGGGTGTTCGGATGCCAACGGAAGCACTTCACCTTACTAGGAAGGTTTTGAGAAGTGGAAGCCTTGGAAGTCACGGTGTGACTAGAGCACAGTGTTCTGGCTTTCCATATCGTCCCGGACTGGTCGGAAAACTATCTGATTTGTTAGCTGTTCGCCAGCTGACATCACTTCATACGAAGCTCCGCCATTCACACTATCGTCTCTATCCAAATCTGCCTCCTCGCTGCGACACGTTGGGTCTGTACAGCTAGCTTCGAGGCCGTGTCAAAAACTGGACCGCCTCAGTTCAACGCACCGGCTGCATCTGCCTCGTATTGCATTCCCTATCGTAGACGTCAATCAGAGGCCTGGTCAGGACCACGCGACACATTCACATGAAGTCAAGTCACACGGTCTTCATGCTAACCTGCAGGTCACTACAGGAGGGTTGAATTTACTTGTCCGTCCGCAGGATCGTTGTTTTCCCGAGCTGCCTGATTTCGCAGATAGTATGGAGAGCATGGAAGATTGGTGCACTCCTGAACCTTTGTCATACAATTTGCCTGGGGGGTTACTGGAGGAAAATGGGTATTTTGATTCGCAGTTTCACTTGCGATCGGACTTTTTACTTGCTACTTGCGCAGCAGTATGACGGACAATGAGAATCGCGCCAAAGCACGATATCATTGCACGAGTTAGAGACATGGCTTCCGTTTGACAACATGATAGATGTCCAACAGGGCACTAGGCTAGAGATATTGTAGTTCTCTATGTTTTGAAGAACGATGATCGGTATCGTTTGCACCTCGACAGAGCTGTACTGGTAAAGAAACTCGGTCCTGGATGTTGCAATTGATGACCTTGAAGTTCTGAACGACTGAGTGATCAATGGGGAAGGGTCGCATATGATAAATTGTTTAAATCTATGATGACTGGAGGATAACATGCACTAAAATAACATTGGACAGACAGTAAAAATTTTCAACTGTTGGTACACCTGGTGACCGAAGAATCCAAGAAATTAGGACGGCCGGCCAAAGGGTGGACCGTACTCATCTGAGGTGCTACGAGATGAAGGATTGCCAGTGGTACAGACAATCGAACATGTGGTATACAAGCGCCTGGAAGTTGTTAAAGGATGCCCGAGGGAAAGTAAGCCGATTAAATACATGGATTTCTTTAGGGCTGGTCTATCATGAATCACAACTCGGCCTCGGCGCACATCTATGTACTGTTTGGCTAGACGGTATTACAGCACGCTGCCCTAGGTATAGTCGATAGTGGTATTTAACATATGTTAAGAATCACGACAATGAATATGATATATGGCTGGGCTGAAGCTATAAATAAGAATACAGACACTCTGGTCATGACTGTTAAGCTCATTGATTACGCCATAAAACCCATCACAGGTCATGTTACCATTGGTAGAGTGCTTCGAGAGACCATTTAAAGCGTCGTAACCCAGTTCCATTCAAGCCACTCTGCTGGTTGATCATCCGTAATGACCGTATCCACGCTCCCTCTGAACGATGGACACCAGGTCCCCTGGATAGCTTTTGGCACTGGTACTACGTTGTTTCAAGAGGACGCTGAGGATGCCATCCGCCTTGCTATCGACAATGGCTTTACGCACCTAGATGGTGCGCAAGTCTATGGCAACGAGGAAACGATGGGAAACGGCATAGTAGCTTCCGGAAAGTCTAGGTCCGAGCTCTTCGTAACGACGAAGCTCGCAAAATTGCAGCCTGGTGCGACTCCCAAGAGCGCACTCCAGGAGTCCTTGAAGAAATTGAAAGTGGATTATGTCGATTTATACCTTGTCCATCAACCCAGGCATCACATCGGGAAGCTGAAGGAGATCTGGAAAGGTATGGAAGAGGCCCATAAAGCGGGCCTAACCAAGTCCATTGGAGTTTCTAACTTCACGGCCGATCAACTAAACACTATACTGGAAGTTGCCACTATACCTCCCGCGGTCAACCAGGTTGGTTTTATGAGCCATCGGTGTGATAGTCCTCATTTAACCATCAATAGGTTGAGGCTCATCCATATGTGTGGAAAGCGTTGCAGCCAAATCTTGCCATCCACGACCAATACAAAATCGTTACGTCATCGTATGGTGGTTTGTCACCTCTTTTCCGCGGAACAGGTGGACCACTAGACCCTGTGATCGAGCAAATCCGCGCCCGTTTGGAAAAGACTCGCGGCGCCCCTGTGTCTGATGGTCAGGTGCTGAACAAATGGCTTCAACAGAAAGGTGTTCTTGTGGTGACGTGAGATTTAATCCCAACACTGATGTGATTGTTTTCTAATGCTTGGGTCGTCACAGAACCTCGTCAAAAGCCGAGCGTATCAGAGAATACCTTGACACAGAGTTTGTACCAGAGCTTACGCTCGAGGAGATCACCCTTATAGACACTACTGGAGAAACACATCACCAAAGATACTTTGTAAGTTTGGAGTTCGACGATGACTTACGTTCTTTTGCTCATCTTGCGTTTTAGCCTGGAAACTGGCCGCCTGAGTAAGTCTGAGGTGGTTCAAGTTATTTCGGCAAGACTTGAAATCATTTTTCAAATTCCGAGTCACTGTAGAAGTCCAGTTAGATCTCAGTTGTAGGAGTTTTAAGTAGTACACCCCAAGACGTTTGGTTGCGCCGGGGGTTAGTTGTAAACAGTATAATTTCAAAATTGATTGAGTGCAAAAATGAATTGCGCTCCTCCGTGTTCTGAACTTGTACGATATCGTGACACCCAAACTCGTTTTATTATAGTATTCATCCCACGGTTCGTTTGAACCTGATCAAGGACATTTTCAACTTTAGCCGCCGGTTGCAATATTATTTTCATCCAGGGGACGAGGGCGCGTGATTGATTACAATTATCGGCTGTTCCAAGATTAATTAGATAGTTACACAAATGGTGCGAGTCCCAGCAGAACCTACTATGATAGTGTGCACCAGCAAGCCTCCGCTCATGAAGATCAGCTTGACAGAATTAAGTCACTTTGAGGATCCCTTACTCGTCCACGCACCACATCATCTGCAGTAGCACAATCATTAAGACGATATTCCACGCACGCATTGGCTTCTTTCTCAATATTCAGTAGCACCATCCTCCTTCGTAGATTTTTCTGTTGTTTGATTGTAGATTTCACATATTACGCACAGCTGGCACCCCATAATTCGATTTGTTTTGCCTATCGTATTGAGGAGTTGGAATCCACGAGGGTCACGTGTTGGTCACGTGGCCGCAAAATCTCTGTTATTTAGGGCACGCGTATAGAAGTCATCATAGTGGCGTCCACGGTTTAGCTAGTACCATGTTCATAAAAGAATAGACAATGTTAAAAACTGGGTTGGGTTGTAAAGATGCTGCTCTAAGGTCATCAGCAAACCGGTGAGTTCTTGCTGGCGATTATGTTGATTATGGTGCTTTGACATAGTCATATATTCCAATCTGACGAAAAGCTTTCCTATATATTACGATATATCTTCTTCTCACAGGCTCTCTGATGACTCAATAGCACGTAGTTGTCACAATAATGAAACGGATGTACGGGTAGAGCAGTAGTCGGCCGATAATTAAGTGTGCGCCTGACATCGGGTGTAATGGTTATCGATAAGGCCTTAAGATAGATGTAACCAGGTATGGGTTACAGTAACGTTACTTTTGGAAGGTTGGGAAGTCAGCAGAAATGACAAAGCGAATCAGAAACCGCACGGTGGCCGCTATGGCTGGTCCGAAGCTAAGAATATAAACAGACTCTGATCATGATTACCTCTCCTCAATCGTTCTCGCACCCATGTCGCAGGTCACGTTACTACCTTTGAGAGACCATTTAAAGCGTCGCACAATGGCTCAATTCCGTCCGAGCCAGTCTGCAGTCGAATCATCCATACTATAATGACCGTATCTACACTCCCTCTGAACGATGGACACCAGGTCCCCTGGATAGCTTTTGGCACTGGTACTGCGTTGTTTCAAGAGGACGCTGAGGATGCCATCCGCCTTGCTATCGACAATGGCTTTACGCACCTAGATGGTGCGCAAGTTTATGGCAACGAGGAAACGATGGGGAACGGCATAGTAGCTTCTGGGAAGTCTAGGTCCGAGCTCTTCGTAACGACGAAGCTCGCAAAATTGCAGCCTGGTGCGACTCCCAAGAGCGCACTCCAGGAGTCCTTGAAGAAATTGAAAGTGGACTACGTCGATTTATACCTTGTCCATCAACCCAGCAACCACATCGGGAAGCTGAAGGAGATCTGGAAAGGTATGGAAGAGGCCCATAAAGCGGGCCTAACCAAGTCCATTGGAGTTTCTAACTTCACGGCCGATCAACTAAACACTATACTGGAAGTTGCCACTATACCTCCCGCGGTCAACCAGGTTGGTTTTATGAGCCATCGGTGTGATAGTCCTCATTTAACCATCAATAGGTTGAGGCTCATCCATATGTGTGGAAAGCGTTGCAGGAGAATCTTGTCATCCATGACAAATACAAAATCGTTACGTCGTCGTATGCTGGTTTGTCACCTCTTTTCCGCGGAAAAGGTGGACCACTAGACCCTGTGATCGAGCAAATCCGCGCCCGTTTGGAAAAGACTCGCGGCGCCCCTGTGTCTGATGGTCAGGTGCTGAACAAATGGCTTCAACAGAAAGGTGTTCTTGTGGTGACGTGAGATTTAATCCCAACACTGATGTGATTGTTTTCTAATGCTTGGGTCGTCACAGAACCTCGTCAAAAGCCGAGCGTATCAGAGAATACCTTGACACAGAGTTTGTACCAGAGCTTACGCTCGAGGAGATCACCCTTATAGACACTACTGGAGAAACACACCACCAAAGATACTTCGTAAGTTTGGAGTTCGACGATGACTTACGTTCTTTTGCTCATCTTGCATTTCAGCCTGGAAACTGGTCACCCGAGTAAGTCGATGGTTGTTGCAGCAGGACTTGGAATGATGATCTTCCGTGTCACTGTCACTAGAAGTTCAGTTAAATCTCAGTTGTAGGAGCTCCAAGTAGTAGTAGTGAAACACGTGACTTTGGGCACAAGTGGATTGTCGTGAGCTGTGGCTTTCGCCGTATATAAAGTTTCTTGCATTCATTGTGTTGCCAACAACCATGTCATCGCCAGCTTTGTCTACGCTGCCAAACTACGTATCAACATCTAAATCTCGTCTACACTCGCTGTATTCTGATATCCACAGACAGAAACACTCCAACCCTTCTTCTTTCCATGCCTACGTTGACTGGTGGCATGGGACACTCAAGGATGTCGTTTCGCGAGGTTGGCAGGGAAGCGATGGGCCTGACGGAACAAGCAACAAGCTTGTCCTAGGAGTACGAAGAGCACTGATAGATAAGTTGCGTTATGAAGGTGTTGGCAAGCCTCTCGGCCTCGGAACCACTATAGTGCGTCATTACGCAGCTCTTACACGTTTAGTATTCGATTCACGGCACTGCACTAGTAAAGGCCGAGATGCGAAGAAGTAATGATCTAATACTACTCTCCCAATTCCTTGCTTCACAGCAGTCTGTATACGACCCAGGCTGGCTCCCATACCGAATTGCTTCCTTCGTGGTCGGAAAGCCATTATGGTGGGCGATGGAGCAGCTTGACATAGTCCGCTCAGAAGACTCTTATACAGAAGCTGAGATGTGGAAGAAGATAGAAGGGGACTACGTCATGCTTGGGCTTGTTGTACAGGCAGCTGATACCCTTGAAACACTACGAGACGGCACCGGACTCAGCCCAGCAGACAACTTGTACACTTTCGAAGATTTTCGCAGGGAATTTGGGGCCAAGGTCTTACCCGGAGTCGTACTGAGCGAGATAGATACAAAAGTCCTGATCAAATTTCTCGAACGAGAAAGACGCGTGGTTGTACAGAGTGACGACGTAGGTGTTTCAGTCGTATATCTTGCCTGCTGACTGACATCTCGTTGAGGTCATTAAATTTGTGGTAGCGAGCCATGACCGGGAAATCACTGCTGTGGATCGAGGAATTCTTCAGCTTAAGACAGCAGCGAGAAACCTCCGTGAACAGGTGGATAGCATTCAGAATAAAATTGATCAGTAAAGAGCACATTTTTTCACAGCACATCATCGACTAACGCATGTATACATCTAGAACCACCTCAAATATCTCAAACGCTCTGCGTCAGCAACGCAAGTCAATTGCACTAGCAGAGTTGCGGTTTAAGAAACATCTGGATGACCTACTTTCAAAGCGTCTGGGATCCCTTCATAATCTAGAGTCGACATTGATTAGTGTCGAAACGGCCGCGGGTGATGTGGAAGTGAGTTACCCCTCTTCTGTAGATTCTGTGTTGCTCACTAGTAACCTCTTCAGATTATGAAAACGTACGAGAGTTCGACGGCAACATTAAAAGCAATCCTTGGCCACCCCTCCCTTCGACGCGAGAAGATTGAGGAAACAATGGATGCGCTTGCGACATCGACGGCTGATGCGCGTGAGATAGACGATGCTATCAGAATGGGCGGAGACATGGCTGCAGTAGACGCCGGCATAGATGATACGGAACTAGAAGCCGAACTAAACGCGTTGGTGGAAGAGGCAGAGAAGGGGAAGGTTGAGGCGGCTGAACAGGCAGTTATAGAGAAGCTTCATGCCATTGAAGTTCACGTCCCAGAAGGTGCACCGGTTCGGGCTGAGGCCACGCCCATGCGGACGGCAGAGGCAGCATAAGAGGACGCCTTACTATAATTAGCATACTTGAACTCGATGACGCAATCTCCTTATGACCTGTCCCTGCAAGCTTGAGGCCTCAATTCATTCCCTACTTAACACCATCTCGCACATTTACAACTAATGGCACCCATTCGTTTGCGACACCCAAAGGGCATCACGACGTTGCAGATTGACCTCGATAATGTTCTAGTTCAAGACCTCCAACAAGAGATATTTGGAGTATCTGAAATCCCACCATCACAACAAGAACGTATGTACCATGCAAGCGCGTGCAACAAGCTCATTTAAATGTGAATTTTGTGCATGTTAGTCAGATCAGGATACCCACCGCGATCGCTCACAATTATCCCAGAGCTTCCGCTTTCGAGTCTGGGATTAAAGCCCGGCGACCAGGTCATCGTAAACCAGAACATTTCGAGCTCGGTGTGCGCCCCGCCTTCCCCACCCAAGGTCAAGCCAGTCTCTCCCCAGTCACCTCAGTCCTCTTTGTCGCAATCGAATTCAAGTAGGCTCGCACTGAGGAGCAGCGGTCCAGACTATGTTGACACACCAAACGGCGTGTTAGTGCACAGGGTAAGGTAGTGCATTCCTATGTTGATCGGTTACCTGTCACGCACCATAGATCGTGCCAGACGATAACTCGTGTCTTTTTTCGTCGATCGCCCTCATTTTTGAGCAAGATGCCCGCAAGGCGCAAAAGATACGGCAAGGTCAGTCATCTCATTAGTTCAGAATCAGCCAGATTGACTGATTAGCGATTCCCACAAAGTTGTTGCAGATGGCATCCGAGCAGACATGGAAACCTACAACGAAGCTATTCTGGGGTAATTAATATCACTGCATGCTACAGTATGACGCCGAATTGATTCGAATTTACAGCTTGAGCCGAGATGCATACATCACCACCATTCTGAAGCCTGCGACATGGGGAGGTGCAATTGAACTTGGAATCCTCGCCAAACATTATGGAACGGAGATTGCATCTATTGATGTCGAAACCGGAAGGTTTGATCGTTTTGAGCCTCCATTGGAGGTGAGCACAGGCAACCGGTAGGTACCCGCGTGGCCCTCGTTTAAAAACATCTTTGACGCGTTGGTACCCAGTTGCATCGTGATCTATTCCGGCATTCACTATGATGCCGCGTCGCTGGCGCCTATGGCTGACGCTCCGCCTGAATGGCATCAAACTGTCTTTCCGATCGTGAGCGCATCAGTGTCGTGCATGCCATCCTAGGTTAACTGCCCTTGATATTAGATTTCCGCGGACGAAGATGACCCAATTTTGTCTGCTGCTAAAGAATTAGCTACTATCCTACGGGGAAAGAAAGCATATACTAACACTTCAACGTTTGATATCAAATGCGAAGTAAGCAGGCAATTTCATCGAATGATCTGCACAAGGGAGATTGATCCATCCGCATAGGACTGTGGCAAGGGATTGAAGGGTGAGAAGGATGCGAGAATGCACGCCCAGGAGACGGGGCATGTACGATTCGGAGAATATGAGTGATATCCGGATTCTTGACTGGTCCACCACCCACCCTCATGTTTTATGTATTTCAGTAAGAAACCCTGACTTGCGGAAGATAGTGGGTATTCACATATTGCGAGTGCTACAGAATTTAGCTTCCCGTAACGATGTCACTCTCTATTTCCATCACCACTGGTACATGATCTGATGCGCCGTAGATCTCACTTCTAATCTCGCACATCTTGACCTTTTCCAGTAGTCGCTCGCTCACCACAACTATATGTAAACGGATGCTGATTTAGGGTTAGCCACCAGCGAAGATTGACAACTTACACATGTCCAATCTCCAACCAAGGCCTTTGGTCCGACAATTAAAACGATACGAGAAATATGTGTAGTGTTTGACTTCTGGATGATTCTGCCTCCAGACATCAACAAATCTGCCAGCTCCAGCAACAGATTCAGGAGGATTAAGAATATTTTGAAACGCTTCCGTTTCATCTTTTGTATATCCAGGTGTCTTATTCCAATTTGACTTTGCATTTGCCAAGTCTGAATATAAAAATGTAAGATACGCTGGGGTAAAACTGCAGACCGTGTGAATCGTGCACCTATTGCGGTTGGCGCGACGTTGAGGTCGCCCATCCATATGACGGGTTTCTTCTTGTCTAGATCCCGGATATACGTGGTGAAGTGTTCATTCCATGTATTCTTCTCATTCAGGGTCTGGAATAGGTGAGTAAGTAAGCACGCCGCATGTCTGATGATCTGACCTTGAGCCCCTGACCAGCATTAGTCACGTACGTCGCTATAATATAACAACCAGGAAATTCCACCGTGACGATACGACCCTTGACGCTACTTGGGTCTGGATGTCCCGGAAGTTTTGTGTCTACAGATAGAGGCTTGTGCTTGGACAGCACAGCTGTTCCTGCTGCATCGAGTTGAAATTAGAGAAAGGGGAGCCAATGAAGGTCATTTACAGTATGTCTTCTTGGAAGATATAGCCCAGGTACAATGAGGGAATCGCGACGTCAGGAATGGGTCTACAGGAACTTCGTTCACCTAATATGAGTGTATTAGCAAGACTAGGAATAGGACATGACATGTACCTTGGTCTCTGTTAGCACGAGAATGTCTGGATCCTCCGCCTCAACATAGAATCTAAATCCCTGATTGAATATAACACCGAGAATATTAAGAAGTCACCACAAAATGAGTCCATTATACGAACCTTCTTGGAAGCTGATGCAAGCGAACAAATGTTCCATGTTGACAAGCGAACTGCGCCTGCTATCCGAGGTGGAAAACTAATGTTGACAGGTAAAACTTTGTTAGTAGGCTGGCCGTTGGTGGCAACGGGAGACTCTGGCGAGTCTTTTGATATTTTGGCCTTCTTTGAAACAGACTGTGTGGCTTCATTATCTGACTGTGACTCGGATACCGCTTTACGCTTTAATGCAGTTTTCTTTTTTGGTGGCATTATGTGACGGGTCAAGAAAGAAACGTGAAGCTTTGAAGTGGCTGTAAAGCTGGATGTGGCACAAAGTTGTGGACTGTGGTCCGAGTAATAGCAAGTGGAAGTCGCGTCAACAATGCCACCTTCCTAATTGAGCACAATTGTGGGTGCGTATTTTTACATTTATTTGCCACCGGGTGCTTAAAACCAACCTTGCCTGGGCCTTCTGCTACTTGAACTTTCGCGCTTTGGACGGTCTAAGACCAGCAGCTTCGTTCCTGTAACATACTTTGTGTGTAAGCTACGGTCAAAGCTATCAGTTCCGACCTGGTTATAAACAGTCTACCACTTTCAGGCGATACGGCACAACCTTCATTTCTAGTGCTTACGGTCCTTAATTAACTCATCATCCCTATCCTCGAGCACGGTCAAGTCATCACCCAACATGCTTACGCATCGTGGCTTCTCTGCGTGTATAATCTCCGAGGGAAAACAGATCCCCGAGTATCTTGCTGCTGTTGTTGCTGAAAATCCAAACACGATCTCATGTTGGATCCCAAGTGAGACGGGAAAGGTAACTCGATTCGTTCATCTAATTTCGATGTGCCTCACCGATGCCACCAGACTTTTTCAGTTTATTGGAGAGACGAAGGAACAAAAGTGCATTCATGCGCGTTTATTGCACTCGACGGATTCGTGGTTCCCGGTCGGTTCTTGTTTGGCGAAGGGGAGGCTTGGAGGGCTGGCGTAAGATCAGGTCCGGAGACAGAAAGGCCCTTCATGTTCGCACAGAGCCCAAGCTCAGGTGAGTCACGACAAATAATGGGTACATTGGCACGAAGGTTCATGTTCAACAGCTGCAAATGGGCAAAGCATGAAGGATGCTGGATCCATTGTGCTCAAGATTAAACTTGTCACACTAGATGGGTCGCAGGCAGCAAATCCATTGCAAAATATTCCAGATTTGGACTCACAAAGTCACCTAAACGATCATTGTATTGGGTACGCATAACCAGGGTCCGTTGATGCTCCTGAGTCTGACCATTTTCAAAGGTACGGCCAGGAGATAAACACGTACATACGATCACCCATGACGTGGAAGGTGAAGCTGTCTGAACAGCACGGCAAGAGTTCATACGTCACCTTTCTGTTCCGGTACAGGCCTTCCGGTAAGTTTGAAGTCCCTTATAAGGATTCGTCCTAATAGCAACGATTTAAGAGTGGCTGATGGCGCAAGGTATAATATATACTGAACTGCGTGTGCCAAAAGGTCTTGCTGCGAAGCGACGGGTCGCCAGCGCGCCCGTTGCACAGTTGGTGAATGGGCTAATGACCCCCGGCTTAAGTCCTGTCAACTTGAAAAAAAATGAGCAGCTTGAGCAACCTGTGAGTGTGGTTTTTTCCAGTTTACCATATAACTTACATTTTCCGTCTGTCCTGTAGAACGCGGAACTGCAGAATGGGCAAGGTCGAGTGCGGCCTGCACTCGGTGTCAGAACCGTGAGCGTCGGTGGCCGGAGAAGGTACGACATATTTCCAGGGGAAACACTGCTCGATTTTCAAGTTGGTCCTCCACTCGACCCAAGTAGGTTCGTGCAAGGCCCGTATAGTGCGTGTCAAGAGTTGGACAGCACGACAGTATATTCAACGGGGCCGAGTGATGAGGGCAAGGAGGATGTGATTTGAGCGAGAGTGTACGTTTTCGTTCTGTTGTTTGTTTCGATGTGCTATCTACGATCTGTCGAACTGCTGTCTCTTCTGTTATGATGATCAAGGTGTTTGTGCAAAATCTGTAAAATAGTTAACGATACATCTGGAATGTTATCACTTACAGACCACCTGGTATAGAGGGCTTTTCAGCGTGAATTACTGAACGACAGAGGATGGGCTGCTAGCTGTGTTTGCGGGAAGGGTTCCCGACGGCACAATGGCAAAGCGAGTATTTGGATTTGTTTGTACATATTGAATATCAAAGCCGCTGCCAAACAACGCCGGTCAACATGACCTTCAGGCCGCTCTCTTGGAAATATGATGTCTACAGCAGCTACACAATCAACTTTATGCACGCTGCATATCTGGCCTTCTAGATGGAATCTACCATCTATTGACCCTACATGTATTGCAGCAGTTTTCTACCTGCAACTGACCATTCCAGGGAAATTCGAAGTTGTGGAATGTACTAATCCCGACGTGTCCCCTAGCGGTGCGTTTAAGTATATATCTCGTTGCTTTGGTTTGCATCTCATATCATTGCGCTGCAGGAAAGCTTCCATTTCTCACCCATGGCCATGCTATTGTGTCATCTGTCCCAGCCATCATTTCCTTCGTTTCCTCGCTAGCAAAGTCTACCTCATCAGGTGCAAGGGATCTCGACGCGTCTCTAAGTGCATCACAAAGAGCAAAGCGAACAGCTTGGTGCTCGCATGTTGAGGCAAATATTGGGGACCTCGTGGTGAGTGTATACATGACATATGTAGCCCGTTCAATGGTCAATATTCTCATAGGCATATTCGTTCTATTCTTTGGACGACAACTTCTGGAAACTCACAAATCACACTATTGCATCTATACTTCCAATTCCACAGCGCTACTATGTACCTGGACGTATACGTGAAATGCATCGGCCACGCCTAGAGGCTGCGGGTTTGTGGACACAGGCAGCACCTGAACCAGAGAAGGACTCCTTTGGGAAACGACAAAAGAAAGATGACCCTAAAGACAAGTATGCACGTGCTTTTGAACGGGACAAAGTGAAATATTCTTCCTCTACTTAAACGGACCTGATGTTTACTACATTACAGGTGTCTGCGCAAGCGAAGGCATCGTTTGCTCTTTATTCGAAGTTGCTGAATGGGCAGAAATTTTTCTTTGGGGAGAGGTGAGCAAAATCAGCGTTTTTGCCTTGTGTTATCTGAGCTCGTTATTAGGCCCACAACTCTTGACGTTTACCTAGCCTCGCACATTCTCCTGTTACTTGATCCGCCGTTCCCGGATCAATTAATGCGAAATATTATAGAGGAGTCTTACCCGACGATCGTAGAGCATGCGCGTAATGTGCAGACAGAAGTCTCACAAGTACCGCGGCAGTATATTGTCGCTCCTGCACAAAAACAGTCGTTGCTATCATTAATACCGCGGCCCCTGAGCAACCTGTCCCAAACGAAGAAGAGCCGAATGGATGAGACAGACCTTCAGTTTCGTCGCATGCGATGGATGTGGTTTGCGCTTGCTTTTGGTGGCGTGGCGTGCTACGTCGCTCAACTCGGTATAAAGGTCACCGTCGTGAGGGTTAACAGGAGACCTCAACGTGTGCAGAAGCGTGGAGCTGACCAAGAACATGAAGCAGAGGTTACAGATGAAGAACGTGGAAAAGAGGAAGATGAAGATGAAAGTGTTCAGGACGGAGACGAGTAAGGTTCTTGGGCTCGGCTTGGTGCACTATATTCGTACTATGATGATGCCCTCCTCGTCCATAGAACTATGACGGCGGTACCTCCTGTACCTCTAAATCTCACACGATTATATCTTGATTCTATTCCTTAAACATGCAGAATCCCGTGCAAGAGTATACTGTGACTGTCACGTCTGACGTGACGGAAATGATGTTTGGAATCTTTGGATCTGAGTCGGCTGAGCCAACTTTGAGCAATCATCAACCAACCACATCATGGATGACGACCTCATAGTCGTAGATGATATCGATGAACAACAAGCGGGCCCTTCTACTGTTAATGGCGCTAAGCCGACCCCTCCAACTCAACCGCAGAGAACACGGCCCCTTCGTGCCGCCGCAGAACATGCAATGGCTACCACCCTTCGTTTAAGGGGTACCCCTGAGCCTTCCGAGCGAACGACGCGCTCGTCATTGGCAAAGAATCGTCCCCAGCCAAAGTTGAAACTCAAGCTCAGTGATAAAGCAGCTGCGCAGGCTCCCGGAATGTCATTCCTGGGCTCATATGATCGGGAATTGGACTCAGATGACGAGGACCTTGCTTTTGAAGAACAATTCATTATCCGTATGCCGCCTGGGGAGGACTGTGAAAAGCTACGCAAGATGGTTTCCTCCAGAGAAGTCGGGAATGATGTATGGTTCAAGTTTAAAGGCGAGTGGCCTCCTTCTCCAACAGTGGTTAGGTTGCTCGAACTTCACCTAGATTCGCGCCGAGGAGTCTTCCATATTGGAAACACCTTGTATTCCTTTAAGCTTGTCGATCTTCCGTGTATCATTGAAGCGCAGAAGACCTTGGATAACAAGCAAATGTTCAAAGTAGCAGACATATGTCAGGTCACTTGTCTTGCTTGTTCTGTCGTATATTCTACTAACATGCCTGCAGATGCTTGTGGTTGAAAACCGCATTCCAAATGAGGAGTCGTTTACAACAACTCGTAATGTGAATGTCGACGAATTCATCTGGCCACACGGTATCACGCCGCCATTGCACCAAGTTCGCAAACGACGATTTCGAAAGAGGGTTAACAAGAGGGTACGTCCCCCGTATGGTTACATTCATATACGTAATTCCGACGCTGCAAAGTAGACCATTGAAAGTGTTGAGGAGGCGGTCGAGCGGTTGTTGGCCACGGATGAACTTGCTTCAGAGGTCAAATATGGTATGATCATTATTCCTCGGGGTTAGGTCTGTTTTGAAATGCCCTGCGGCTAGATGTTCTGGAAAATGTCAACCCAGATCTTTCCGACTCAGAATTCATCGAACGAGATGAGCCCATGGATGCACCTACACCCGGTGTCGTTGGCTCGGAGGCAGGTGATGCTCCTACACCAGGACCAGATTTCGGGGGAGATGAGGGGGAAGCAGAAGAAGCAGAAGAAGATGAAGGCGAAGGCGACATCGACGAAGACCTCGCCGCAGAACTAGATCTTGCCCTTGGTGATGAAGATGAGGAGGGTGAGGGTGATGATGAGGAGGATGACGAAGAGGATGAAAGTGAGGAAGAGGATGACGACGACGACGACGACGAAGCGCAGGAAAGGAAGTTATTGAATGAAGAAATCAGGGACCTTGAAGCTGCTGTGTTGAAGAAGCAAACTGAAATTGCCAGCTCTGCAAATCCACTGATTAAGGTAGTTGTTTTTACACTGTTTTCAGGTCCCCATTCTCATTTTTTCTAGAAACGGTTTGAAGATGCACTACGGAAATTATCAGCTGATCTTGAGATGAAGGTCTCCCAGAGAGACGAGATGAAGGAAAGACAACGGCGGAAGAGAGAGGGTATTGCGCCAGAAGATCCAGACACAGATGCAGAGGGAGCTACTCAGGAAGAAGTAGATCAAACAATGGGAGATCTATTTGGGTCCGACGACCACGCCGCAATGGACATTGGTTGACAATGATACGGCACCACACACTGATTGCACTAATTGCTTTCCATCTCAAGTCCATCAGCTATACATTGTAATCTGACATTACGCTGCCATTGATCTATCAACCCTGTAGACATACAATAGCAGCTTGCATGACGAGCGGGGCATACACGATACATATGAACGGCGCAAACCATACACCCAGCACCTCCCAGTTCCAGATCGCGCTTTCGACCTCTCCAGGTAGCAACACTAACCAACCCCATGCTAGCACACAGTAGCCAGCGTATCGCAAACGAGAAATTATCGTACTTGAGGATGTATTTGACGTCGCCAGAGGGACACCCATGGCTATAGCAAGCACGGCGGCGAGGGAAAAGTTTAGTAGGGACATAATAGATATCACTGTTGATGCTAGGCACAAATTTGATGATTTTAGGAGCATTGAAGATGGAGCTGCTTCCGGGGCGTTTGCCGAAAATAGTGGAAGGAGGATCGGAGGTATCACAGACACGGCGGCAAAAATAGCTGGCGCAAGAAACTATGGGACAGATGAGGTCAGCGTATAACACCGACAGGTAGTCAAACGACTAACCGAAGGGTACTCGGCAAACCATCGACTGCAAACTAGGTTGAATACGAAAACTCCTAAGACATGAGTAGTCACCACAACGATAAGCGCAGACAGCAAGGATCGTCGCCTGTTTCTCCATGTGCCTTTCGCAGGACTGGACTTTTCAGTCTCGCTGCTTTTCAAAGAGGCTTCAGATATTTCCCAAACCCACCCCGCAGTCACCCACTCGCCAAGCCCTTTGAATAACATGGCAACGCTAACGAGGATAGCGCTTGGGAGAAACATGCCAATCTTCATGAAGGTCCCAGGACTAGTTAAGATATAAAAGAAGAAGGACGCGTGTAAACGCTCTAAAAGGTTATTCATTGTTCTGAGCGTAGACTCGACGATTCTAGCAGGTGCTGCTGTAGTTAGGAGTGATAGATAAATTATGGTTACTCACCTTCCTAGTGCATGGAATCCATGCGGTCCATCTGCTGGAACGGCAAACAAGGTGATAGCGTCGATACGGAATCTGAATCAAGTCATTATCCCCATACAAGCCACTAAGAGTAACAAAATTACTGATGCATTAGGCCATGCACTCCACTGCACATGCCGCGAGCCTGGTAGCCAATATGTCGGACTACATTCCGCACACGATACCCGTATTGCTGAAGTTGTGGACTCTGTTGAATAGAAACCGGAACCCATGGCGGAAAGACGCTCTGCTCTGGCAATCGATCAACGGAATCTGACGGCTCCAGGTGATCGTATACTGCCATTGGGACGCCACCTGTATAATGTGAGATTAGTCGGAAAGAATTGATGAGGTCCTGATTTGGGAGTCGTCCGTTTAAGCCCTCTGTAGGTATCCTTGAGTAATCGGAGAATAAGATGGTAGTTGTTCTCCCCACCATGAAAGACACCGAGGTGCGAAAAAGAATGACTGCTGTAGTCAATATTCAAAGCAGTCCAAATGACCCCCGAGGTGTGCTCGAGAGGGTCTGTATAAAGATCTAGTGAACAAGAGAATGAAGGCTAAATTGACTCTGTAGATGCAAAAATGACATACTCGACGGTACTGTGCCATGGTATGCATTCAGCCATGCATGCATTCCGTGAAGGTAGTCGTCGCTGATGATAAAAATGATATCTTTCGCCCATAATGAATAATCTGCAAAGCGTATTAGATATAGATATATTACGAATTTGAAAGTCACTCAATAACCATACCCTTTAAAAATGCAGCAAGGGATAACACAGTGGATGTCCCACGCAAATTAAGTGCGCCGTGCCCTGCCCTGCTTAACCATGATGCACTAATCACCATCGCTTCTGTTCCAGCAGCTCGAGGCGATGACATTACAGCATACACATTGTTGCCCGAGATGGTCTGGCAAATGTTTATAACAAACTGACTGCTGAACAAAAAAAACTCACTCCTTTACTAGTACTGAAAGTATAATTTTGTATGGAAGCAGCAAGGCCAAGCTTACTAAATTCAGTCATGAAGAACTCCGCTCTTCTGTCGATAACATTAGCTAGGGTAGTAGAATATCCAAAGAGGATGATGGCATACTGCTCGCTGGTGAGATTTCGTTCTTGGATGCCATCCAGTTGGTACAGCTGCAAGTCTGCGGTGTGAACATCGCCCCAGTTCCAATATGTATTGACCTGTTACTGCATTAGCTCATGCGACAAACAACCAATATGAGCACGTACTTGCGCCGGCTGAAGCGCATTCTCGTCTATGTATGTTCCTTGGGAGAGCAATGGTATAGGAATCAGAAGCATCCATGCATATCCAATGATAAACAAGGCTGTCCTGCGCAACTTTAGCGAGAGAGCGAACGATGAAGACTCCACTAACGTTAATTTTGTTAAATTACGATGGATATAGGCAGCCACCTGTCTTCGCCGTCGAAGTCTTGCGATATTTGCGTCTGGTCCTCTGGGGCGCCTTAGGAAACCTCGTATTCTATCCATGGGGTCACGGTGGTGACTCGTCACGAGTGTCCTGGAGATGGGATACGTTTATGCAATGAAAAAGTCAGAAAATAAAGATCTGTGGTTTCAAGCAAGGAGAAACAGTTACGTAACGTCGTCGAGTTTGTTAGCGCAGAGCCTTCGGCGGAACCAGATTATTTGAGTTTATGGAAGTCAAGTTGCTCCTCCCTGTCTCCGGGTTCAACTCGTCCACGTTTCTTTCTTCTCCCTCCATCATCTTTATAGCCAAATCCGCTTTTCAGCTTCCATTAACCGGTCATGCCTCCGAAGCGCAAACATCGCTCGTCACCGGCTCCTAAGGGACTAGCTGCAGGGGAACAACTTAAACGGGGCAAATTGCCTGGCAGCGATCCATGGGGTTGGGTTGGTACGGAGGTCACCCGTTCCTCTCAGATCACTCTGGAACATCGTCTTATGTCATGTGGCCTTTCTCGGAGGAGTAACAACCCGCTCTGTGCTAACAAGTACGCCTACAAACCAGAGAAGCAGAGCAGCCCTACTCCCAAGCGTGGTCCCGCAGGTGGCGAACTGGGAGACGATGTTATTGTTGTCTCGGATGATGAACCACCACCATGCAGTAAGAAGTTGTGCAAAAACAACCCCAATTGTTTGAATTACCTCGGACAAGAGACATGGAAAGACGAAGGTAAGTTTACAAACTACCAACGCGACTTTCTACATCACAATATTAACACACATATTATGAACCTAGACAAAGTCAGGGAATTATTCTTGAAGGCATCTGACTTAGGGTTCAACCCAGTGCTCAACGCCCGAGATCCTGAACTTCCTGTTGGCTTAAAGGTAGAATAAAATATTGTGCTCTCTGAGATCGTACACCGAGTCATACTCATACATGCAATTCAGAACCTTGGCGCGACGTGCTATGCGAATGCCTTCATTCAAGTAGGTATCTTTTCGCTTCATCATCTCGAACTGATCAGAATAAGCGCCAAGGTATGGTTCCGAGACCTGGCTTTTCGCCATGGCGTCTATATGTGTCAGCCTTCACAAGATAAGGAAGACGTATTTGAGGTTGGTGGCCAGATGACAAATGAGTGCATATAAATCAAGCTTGCGCCCAGGATTCGCCTATATTCCAGCTACAAGTGACGTTTACTGCATTACAGGAATGCACGCAAAACGTTTTCAATCCTGAAAAACTTGCCGAAAGCTTAAAGCTTTCAACCTCAGAGCAGCAAGACGCTCAAGAGTCAGTCATTGTTAGTCGACTTTGAATATCTCCTCACCAATTAAACAGGTTCTCAAAGCTTTTTATGTCTCACCTCGATGCTGAATTCCAGAAACAGTCATTACCATCTTTAAGATCACTTGTATCCAATCAGGTAGATCCTCTCTTTGCTTGACGTGCCCGACGAACTCATGTCGCTGAAGTTTCAAGGGGAGCAAGTATACGGCACAATCTGTAGCAATTGTCACAATAAATCCGAGCGGTCTACGGACTTCCTTGAACTTGAAATAAATATCGAGGTCATTGATATTCTTCACATGCTCATTCTTGCGGGCTAATGTAACCTTCGCTCAGAACAACGCCCGGCTGGAGGACCGGATCGCCGCTCTTCTACAGGACGAGAAACTCACCGGTGACAACAAGTTCGTGAAGAGTTGTATTATATATTTGAATATATCACTCACCCGTGCTCATCAGATACCTGTGCTCGAGATGCGAGTCACTCCAGGATGCCACACGATATACCGAGTTGCGGAACCTTCCCCCCGTACTCCATTTCTCCCTCTTACGATTTGTTTACGACTTTGCCTCCATGGAGCGCAAGAAGTCTAAGCACAATCTTCTGTTTCCAACGACGCTTGACATGGACCAATTTGTAGGCTCTGCTGCCGCCAGAAAAGCAGCGAGTGGCGACAAGAGTGCCAGAAAGAACATCTATGAGCTCAGAGGTGTTCTGTTACACAAAGGACCGAGTGCATATCACGGTCACTATGAGGCTCAAGTTCTGGATACCGCGTGAGTGGCCCGACAAGTGCTCGCGTGACGTATTGAAGATAGCGTAGATCGAATACATGGTTTCAGTTTGACGACGAAAACGTCACGAAGATTGATTCACTCGGAGAAAGGAGATACACTGGCCGCGACATAGTCGACGTTCTTAACGGGAACTCCAAGAAGTATCTATGGTCAAATTATCGAAAAAAGTGAACTAAACAATTGTGGCAGGGGAAGTACCGGAAATTCCCGTGGACGTCCCGCAAAGAAAAGGCGGCGGATTGATGATAGCGACGATGAGATTGTCGAGTAAGTCAACTGAAGGATTTGCTGGAAGGTCTTTTTTGAACCCTGATTGGTAGAGTTTCGTCACCACCCACGGAACCTAAGATCACCGAGGCAAAACAGCATGGTCTTGAGTACTGAATACCCTTGTTGCTGAAGTGTCACTGATCTCGTCTCTTTCAAAACTCTCCAGAGATATCTTTTTATCGAGAGACGTCTATATGCTTATTTATGTTCGCAAAGATGTCCCACCCCAAGACAACGCCAACTGGCCAACAGTGACCGTTGCTAGCCAAAGATCTGAGCATAGAGCCATGACGGTTGATAATGGAAGTTTTTCCCCTCCCCCACGTGCTCAGGAGGTTGTAAATAGTCTGAACGCAGCTCATGACATGGCCTGTGACGCATATGCAAAGAGGCAAGCCAGTTCGATGCTCGAACCGACTTTTTCTTATATGTATTTTAGGGAAAAAGAAGTTAAGGAACACTTTAATGAGTTGCTTAAGAAAATGAAGGACGTCTATTCTTCTTGGAGCGTCAATTCTATGGATGAGGTGCTTGATTTCGTCCATTTCATATGTTCATGTTGTTTACCACTGCTTTTAGGACTCTGTCATTATAAGCCGTCAAACTCTCGAACGATGGTTGTCTAAACCTCTTGCCAAGCAAAAAACCAAACCCAAGGGCGAAGAGGAACCAGGGACCACACCCGAGATTTTACCAACTTCAGATATCCTTTGCCAGCACGATGCCCTGGATCCCCAAAGAGCTAACAATATGAAGCGTGTCTCTGCTGTAAGTCCATCAAGCAATATCCTGTGTAGTATTAAGTCCAGATTTTTAGAGGGCCTATGAGAAGCTCATTGAGTTTGGCGAATCTGAAATTTCTCCGGTATGCCCGGTGCAAAACGTTTGTGAGATTTGTGTCAGGGAATCATTCATAGGCAAGTCCAAGTCTCATTTTTCCACGATTTTGTTTCATTACCCAAATAGAAAAACTGTATCAAGTTGAACATCCTCGACTGGTGGCACAGTTTGACGCAGTTTGTGATGAGACTCCTGATCAACCTGGCTACTGGATATCCAAGAATTGGCTCAAAGGTACTCCTCATCGTATAATAGTATGTGGTACGTTGCTGATTCCATCCAGACTGGCGATTGCAGAAGCCCAAAATGCACACACCCCTGCAAGGAGATGCCCCACCCGATGCCCCGGAGTATCTTGGGCATGTTGTATGCGAACATGATCAACTGTCGCTGGTGTCCACAGCGCGAAAGAGCATATCCACCAAGGTAGTATCACTATTTATCTCATGGGCGGATCACATTGCTAAACACGGTCACAAGGCTGGTGACATTATCAAGGGCTTGTTCCCTCAGTGGGTGCCACGCTCAACTCAGGAAGAGCTCTGCGCTGTTTGTGAGGCAACCATAAATATGTCCAGGGAAGATAAACGTGAACTACGGAGGAAAGCTGAA
The DNA here is from genome assembly GCA_016695475.1 of Suillus decipiens. NCBI lineage: Eukaryota > Fungi > Basidiomycota > Agaricomycetes > Boletales > Suillaceae > Suillus > Suillus decipiens. The sequence goes on along the minus strand of MU172919.1, from coordinate 1,134,091 downwards.
GACGAGAAGGTGTGTTGAAATTGGGTTTGAGAGCTCGGCGGCTCATATGTTCCAGGCACGGCTACGTCACATGCATGACAACGCCCTAACAGGAAACACTCTGCTCCTCGAGAATGTTCCTTGTGCTATCCTGCCTGCACACTTCGTGCGTTTGTGGAGAAAGTGGGTCACTCGACCAACAGATGGACCACGTCCCGAAGGAGTCAATAATTCACAGTTCCTGTGTGAGCATGGGCACCTTCTTTTCGATCCTAATTGTCCAAACGATTGGGACACGTCTATTGCGGTTGTACAAATGACAGAGTGGATACTACTAGCAGATTTGTGTGTGGTACTCTGATGTCACGATACGTCTCATTAATTGTTCCAATTATAGGTATCCATGCATCTCCCCCATCACACTGGAGAAGAAGCTTGTCGAAAATCCACCAAACGTATTTGACACCAAGTTTGAGCACGATATTCCCGTATGCCATGACTGTCGTTCAAGGAGGTAGGCGCTCCTGACTATTTCAGCTCCTGTTATTTTAATACGGATACCCCACGCAGGCGGTCTAACTATGATGTTGCCGAGATCACTGTTCGGCTGTTGAGTGGGAAAAACGCTTCCAAGGATATCGTGACGCAAGAGAAAGGCCATAAATCCGAGGAGAATGGTCAGCATCCTCAAATGGCATATGGATTCAATAGGACCTTTGGTACGCGGCAGTCGAAGCGCATACGTGAATCCAAGGATGGTGTAGAAAAGAAACGGATCATTGTCTCCAAATCGACTACGGTGAAGGACATCAAAGTGATGGTTGGTGTGCCTGTTTTGTGTATTGACCATCCCTTGACTGTCATCACAGCTATATGAAGCGCTCAAGATCCCAACAATCTGTCAACGACTGTCCTACTGTGGCCAGGAATTAGATGATAATTCGGTCACTGTCGCAACTCTTGGACTTCTCATCAACGATGTCCTCGATCTTCGGGAAGAGGCAGAAGATGATGAGAATGCAACGACAGATGACCCCACTCGTGTAAAGAAAAGGCGCAAGGAAGAGCGAGGTTTCGGTGGTACCTTGTTGGCTTCGTCACATCCAAACATCACTGCAGATGCTACTGTAAGCTCTGAAGGGGAGCTGCAGTCTGACCACGAATATCCCTAGATCTATCGGTTGTGCGATATGCAGAACCCTCCCGACAGGCAGCGGTGCAGTTTTTGTCAAAGAGATCTGAAGCTTTGAGGAACACGATTTCTCGGTATCATATAGAAGTACAAATAATGCTTATTCGACCCTCTTTTACACCCTCGAGTCACGATAATGATTGAATGCCGTGCCAAAATTCTATAGGAGATGATGATGAAGCAAGTGAGATAAGCAGATAACCCAATGGCACATAATGAGTCCCAAAACCCTAAAAGAGATATGCTAAGAATCGCGGAGCATCATGATAGTTGGCCGAAGTCTGACAAGCTACCAGAAGATATAACAGATGGATAATGAACGACACCAACACTGGATTGAGCGGTCATGGTTGCTGGATATGATGGGGCTACAAGTAGTGTTCCAGTAGAGTGGGAGTGCAGAGAGTTTATGGGCATTGATCGTTGAGCGGAATCGAGCATCGCTGAAAGTGGACTTACTGGAGCTCTAATCTGCTGTTGCAACAAGGAACTTGCCGTCATCAGGACGTCAACCTCGTTGGATAACGGTCCAGTGATTTCGACAGCCTGTGCAACGGCTGATTGCGTAGCAACCGATACTTCATTAACAGTCACCTGTGTAGCTGCATCAGGTGGGGGAGTGAAACCCGCGGAGATCTGACTCGCAACGACGGCAGAGCGATCCGCAACTACTTGGCGCGCGGCCTGGAATACGACCTGTTGTGCTGCTGCTGCTAAGACAGTAGTTGCCTGTGGGCCAATCTCCGACCGCTGTTGACCGGTTACTTCTTGGTCGAACGCTTGTGCGGTAATTGTCAACACATGCTGTTGCTTCGCGAGGGCCTGTAGCTCAGGGCCGGGCTCGCCTGGTGTCGCGGAAGAAATTATTTGAGACTGAGCTTCTTGAGCGACACGCTGAGCAGCTGACGTCAGCACTTGAATCACTTGCGCATCACGCGTGGCAACCGGTGACACCAGGCCAGATGATGGTTGGGACCTTAACGGCCTGGAATGGAACAACGTGAGAGTAGACGTTCTTAGATACGAACTGGCACTGACCTGGGAGATGGCTGAAGAACTGTGGAATCACTTGTCACCCGACGTGGCTTGTGCATCTCCCCATTCATAGAACCGCGACGCGAGGCAGAGAACGAGGTGTCAAGGTTCGAGACAGGCACAATATTAAGATGGAAAGTCTGTGTCAGCAGCTCTTCTTGCCCATCTTGAACATACTACGCCACTGGCGTTAGATAATAATGGACGTCCACACGGATGAAACGTACACGGGCCACAACCGTGATGTCACAGCTCTCTGCATCCGGGGGAGGCGTTCCTGACAGCACATCGTCTTCCCAAAATAGCCAGGATGGAAGGGACGGCGATGTATACGTAACTATCAAGTTCGATCGCGACGCCTGTGGATCCCATATACGAGGTGCCCAAGACCACCGAAGGCCAACGTAAGCAACACCAGGCGGTGAGCCAGCCACTTTCCGGTGAAAAGGGCGAAAAGACCAGGTTCCATCATGAGGACTCTTCTTTGCATCTATGTTCCAAATATGATTACCCTTAGACTTGGTCTTTTTACCATCTTCGTTGAAGCGCGAGATATACGGTTGGTTCCACAGGTAGTTGCGGATCTGCACGAATCAAAGTTCAGTCAGGTTATCATCAGATGATCGATCTCATGGGCTAGCCTTCTTCATAGGAATTTTCTCTTCTGGATAACCTTGTTTGGCCAGCTGCATGGGCGTCAATATCTCATCGATCGCCTCATGTCTGCAAAGATTACGCACCTCTTCCAAAAATGCATTTGTGAAAGCTTGTATCCGGAATTTAAATGGTCGAAAATCAGGTGACTCATCTAGACGTTGCATTTTCTTTGCCATTAATGTTTGATGTATCGGCTCCCCTTTCGCATCGGTGGCATCCACTACAGGAAAAGATGTTATTAATGATAGAAACGATTCGGAGGAAGTACTCACAATTTGAACAGATACTGTTCAAGAACCTGAAGAAGATACGATCAACTTCGGCGCGATACTCTTGTGGAACTTCATTGCTGTGCCCTTGCGTTGATGTCGGAGACAAATTCTCTGTAGATTTCCGTGTAACAAGAGAACGGACGTCATGCCCTGTGACAGTGCGAGATGAACTTGATTGATGAGAAATGGTCTTCAATCCCGAGGACTCGGGCGGGCTATGCGAGACATCTGACTCGTCATGTTCTCCTTCAAGAGATGAAGTTGGACTATGCGACCCAAGCGATTGTGAAGTAGGTGCTGAATTCAAAAAATCAAGGGCATTGGAGGGAGTTACCTCGGATATTCCGAACGCCAATGGATTTACATTGCTAGTCGTAAAAGAGCCGGATCTAGAAACTCTGCCAATCGGCGGGGTGATGCCCGAGCCGGTATTCGTGAGAGAACGTGGCTGTGAAGATGATGAAGGGAATGTTCCGGTTGTTGAAAATGGGAGTGGTCCGAGAGACGAGTTATTGCTGGGTATCGAATGAAAATTGATGCCGGCGTTGAGGGAACTTCCCGATAGTGAATGCTGATGGCTGCGATGAGGTAATGTGGCAGCACTGTCTGACCACGAGGTCCGGACGGTGGGGGGAGGGGGGAAATGAGTTGAATGTGGCATGGTTGTCGATAACGGTGACGTTGAAATGAATTCCGTAGATGAGTGAGGCGGTGCTGAAGATATGGGGACCGGAAAGCCCATAGATGCGGCGGGCGGTTGATGTGAAATTAAACTATAACCTGCTATGGGAGGTTGACCCGCGGAGCTTGCTGGTCGGGAAGCTGAATCTGCAGGTGCGTTTGCAGGAACATATGAAGCCGAGGATCGTATGTCAGTCATGGGGGCCGCAACAGCAGATGGGAAAGGCTGTTGATTGGACACTGGCGGAGGGATAATATGAAGTGGGGTGTCCTCTTGCGGCTCACGCTTTGGCGCCTTAATGACACGGTCGCCAGCCATCGACGAAGCACACCGTTTCCGAGACATATCTGCAAGATCACCGTTGCTTTGACCATCCATAGTACCTAAGTCTGAGGAAAAGTGCATGCCCGACGCCAATTGCTCTTGCGTCAAAGGAACTGCACCATGTGTGGACGGCGAAACATTGGAATTTGCGCCCAACAAAGAAAAGCGTCGAGGCGAAGAATTACGTGATATGGCTGGAGTATCCGCAATTTTTGTAGCAGCAATAAGCTCGGAGACCAGTGTAATAGTCTTCTTGAGCTCATCGATTCTGACATTGGCCTCAAGACCCTGACCACGAGAACATGCTGTACTCGCTGATTGCGCGGTGTGCGCAATACTGCATATTCACCCAACACAATTACTCTTAGTCTTAAAGCAGAAGATACGAGAACTTACGTTTTGAGTATATCTCCGACGACCAGCAAGTGTGAGTCGCCGGGTGTCTCTGGCGAGCTGTCGCGCCCAGTGAACAAATCAGGCACGTCTGGGGGGGGGAAGATAAAACCTGGTTCTTGTGTCGGTTTTGATGAGTTATTGCTTAAAGGGGGAAACGCCAGCTCAGAAGCTAAAGCCCCCGGAGACCCAGAAGAATCTAGCGCCCCAGCATGCACAGATTGAATCATGGATTGTCCATTGACCATGATAGACGAAGTATTCATGGTATATGGAGATGACACGCCATGGACGGCGGATGAAGGACCGCTGGAGCCTGAAGTTGTGCTTTGCGGGGAGTGGAGGGGAATATGACTATCCATTCGCGACATTGAACCATATGAGATATTTTGACAAGGAAAATCAGAAATAAAGCCAGGTGCTGGTGCACGCGATGAACTAGGTGTATCAAGCACATCCATTGAATGCATTCCAGCGGAAGAAGAGGTATCTGCAGGAGAGATATGGAGAGCGTTAGGGTCGCGCGGTCGTTGGAAGATGGAAATAGCGTCACGCGGAGTATGAGACACGGTATTTTGTATGAGAGGATCCTCAGGGCGTTGAGGAACGAGACCTGGGTAACCTAGAGAAAGGGTATTCGAAGGTGATTGGAGGGAACTAGTGTCCATCTGAACGTTTGTGTCCCGCGTATCATGAAGGGACATCATTGATCAAGGAAATGTGCTTCGGAAGCAGTGGGCAGCCGCTGACAACAAAGTTCCTGGGAGATCCGTTGAGGAAGACTATGGTAGAAGATATAGAGAGCAGGAGATCAAGGCGTGATTTTGTATAGAAAGAAATGGTACGGCGACAAGAACGACCAGAGGTTTGAAAGCAATGAAAAACCTTTAAACAGTAAAAGATTGCGATTGTTGTTCCGAAATGCTATAAGACTGACCGAAAATTTAAACTACTGACTGTCAGTAAGATTCACGACGGAATAAGGTGAATGGAAGGAGGAGGATGAAAGGACACTGAATAAAAGCGCGGCTTTATCCAATAGTAGTAGCAAAACACAAGAGAGTGAAGAAACATGCAGATTACATGCAACTTGTCCATGTCACGATTAAATTGTCACAGGCACGGATAATGTAATGGTTATCTCTACTTTAGGTTAGTTCAAAATCAAAAAAATTACGGAACCAACTACATTTAATGGATCTTCCGAGTCTTGCCGCCGTCACGTTTAACTGACTGTATGCAGTCGACCTTGTCTCGAACCTTTGACGCATATGTATATACATACTACAATCATCTCAAACTTTGGCGCCTCGCTGGATCCACGATGCAACCCACGCCGGTTTGTATCCCCGGTTGCAAACCCTTTCCAAGAGTAATACACTATCAAACACCTCGCTACATCAATATCGTCTGCGACTGGGAGATCGAGAGCGATCACGATCTCTCCGACGATCACTGGAAGAACTATTAGTTAAACGTTATCATGGAGGCCGTCAACAAACTCACTCATATCTCGATGCGTGTCTATCATACCCTCGTTCACGTTCACGATCATCACGTGATGACCGATGGTCACCACCTCGGTCACCGCCGGGTTTCCCTGTACCTCCGATTGCGCCGGACGGAGGTGCAGAAGACGGAGGTGGCATCTTACGCTTTTCACGTTCTTCCCGAAACTTGCTCAGCATGTTTCGCAACTCGTGGTAACCCAAGTGCATCTACCAACATATGGGAATCCATTCTTTAGGCGAACTGGTGTGAGAAATAACATACCTTGCCCCCAAAGTGGTCCGCAAGCCGTCGGTCCGAATCGAGCACAGAAAGGTATGCACCACAAACGTCACATACCCGAAGTTTCTGATGGCCGGAGGCTCCAGAAGTATCTGTGAGTTGTTGAAGCTCTCGCTAGATTCAACACTAGAATGAGATCTTGTTCCCATGGTGGAAATCAATCGAGGGCGCTACATACCTCCTTTTCTGATTTCTCGCTCTTCAAAGCCTCAATGGCGGCCATCTCCCTCATTGACTCATCGACCTTTCCTTGTTCACCTGGGAATGTAAGAAAGTAGGCAAACTTCCGAAGGGAAAAGCACATACCAAGGGTCTCGATCTTCTCAGTCCCACCCTGAATAGCTAGCTCAATTTCAGCAATTTCTCGCATCAAATTAGTTGTCTTCGCATTCTCCTCTGGTGTCTTCTCCAACCTCCGGTGCGCAGCCCGAATCCTTCTGTCGCACTCATCCACAAAGGCAAATATATTCGACTCATACTCCATTTGGAAACGAGCAAATATAGGATCACTTGGGTTTGCCTCTCTAGCTGCTAGAAACTCTGTTTTCAATCGCTCCGTGTGTGATTTTGGGCATGCTCCAAGGTCCATTTTCTACGTGGAGAAGTTCCATTTTAGTGCTTGGAAAAACCAGCGAATCAACGTACAGTATTTGTGAAAAGTGCATGGGGGCATGTCCCGCACAGAAAGTTCCGGCAAACTTTATCGTCAGACCAGACGAGGTTGGCATTGGCAACTCCCATTGCCTCAGGGCCCATCATTTGCTAGACACGTAAATTAAAGACATTGCTTCGGCAGCCAGATAAATGACATACCTCAAGGAGCTTCCTCTGCATTTCCGCTAGTCGACCCATAATGGTAGTGATTTGGTGTAAAGATTGACAGCTGGATGTAATGAAAGGACCGATGTGGTCAAAGTTGAAGCACCAGTGAGCTTGTTTGGTTGTCTTTGTCAACAGCTTTGGAATTAAATAGGAGCAAATAGTCATTGATGACACCATACTACAGACAATGTAATTTACATACGAGTGATGTATGCGCATAGAGTAAATATTACACAAGTTTGCGATATTAACATTAGCTCGCAATCATATCAGCTATAGACCATGGGATGACGTAATTGATACTTATGGATGCGTGGTATGTCAAGGAGAGGAATGAGAGGTACCTGTCAATGAAAAGAATGAAATGGAAGAATCATGAAATATGCTGATGCCGAGGAGCACACGGAACAAAGGTATGGGATCACTGGATGGTGATCTAGGTTCCACGTCCGCGACCCCGGCCACGACCACGTCCGCGACCCTGCCCACGTCCACCACCGGGACCCCGCAAATGCGGTTCTGAGGGGGCAGGCGGGGCACTGTTGTGGGGTAATTTGGCAGATTGAGCGTTAGAACGAGCTTGGTTGACACCTGTTTTTTTGGCACGAGTCTGGTGACGATTCTTGACAGGGCCGTCCGGCGGAAATGACGAAAGGGGGGAAGGCGAGATATGTCTCGTATCCTGTGAGACCGAGACCTTTGGTGTTGGTGGCGGTGTAAACCCTCCAAACGTCATCAAAAGGTTCTGGATCTCTGAAAACTTGACACTATCCCGGGGAAGTTTCTTGAACAGTGGCTGATTGGTCTGTCCAGACGTAACCTGCGTCCACACATTTCCGATATCTTGGGTCGAAGCCAGACCCTTTTCGAGGATCAGCCACACAACCTCGGGCTGGCCGGATTCCAAAGCTAGAGAAAGAAGCGACATTGGTGGTGAGAGGCTATAAATCGCACTATGGTCGTCGTCTTGCTTCGGATCATATGACTGGAAGAAATGGTTTATGATTGGGATACAACCATGCTGAAGCGCCAAGTGCAGGGCCGACAGCCCTGCAGAGTTACGCTCTTCCGGATCTGCACCTAGAACGGGTTAATTGACTCGTGACAGCGGTAATTAAAACAACGTGACTGACTGTGGGCGTCTAGCCACCCCACGAGGTCAGCATCACCTCGCCATGTAGCGATATGCAACAGTGTTTCCTTCGGATCTTCAGGTGGCCTCTTGACGTAGGCTTCGCAACCAGGCTTGATTTCACCTCCAGTAGCATCGACATTTTCTTCCCAAATTGCTTTCTTGACTTTAACAGCGTCTCCTTTACGTGCAGCCAAAAAAGCTTCTGATCTTCTAGTTTGGACACGCCGTTGCTGAGCCTCAGCAGTCTCAGCCGCTCGTAAACGAGCGGCTAAAGATTCTGCCTTTTTCGATGCTGCCTTAGCTTGTTGCCTCTCAGCTGCTTCTTTACGTTCTAGAGAGGGGTAATTTATAATGATAACGACTGAAGATGAATCACATACCCTGCTCGCGTTGCCGTGCTTCAAAAGCTTTGCGTTCAGCTGCCTTTTCAGCGCGCCGTTTTTCGCCTTCGATTTGCTCTTGGCATGCCCGTTCGATTCGAGCCCTATATTGTTCGGGGGTCTCAGGCGAGAGAGATCGACGACAATAATTACCGTGAGGGTCGGCTATACCAGACGTTCTATTCCCATCGAACCACAGCTAGGGAAATAAATCACTTACGTCGTCTAAAACATATAATTTCCCCATTCAAAAACTGGGAGAAAATGTATCTGTGAAGGATGCGTCAAGAGTTTACGTCTGCAGGCGACTGTAATGACGCACACGAAAAATGCAGTGCGATCTGATTCGTTTTCATAGTCATAGAAATCGTCCTCGTAGTAGTCGTAGTCGTCATATTCGTCGTCGTCCATGCCATGAGAATGCATCCGTCTGGGGCCAGCAGGTGGATTCAGGTGCCTTTGGAGGACAGTGTATGCATCACCGACTGCCTGAAACTGTGCTGTAGCATCAGTGTTGTTAGGATTTTTGTCTGGATGAGTGCGCAGCGCATGCTGAATATGATATTATTGGAATAGCCACCAATGTATTTTGGTTTGGACAACTCACCTGTCTATAAGCAGACTTGATCTCCTCAAGAGTGGCATCCTAAACATGATTTTCGATAAAATGCAATTCTACAAAAAAAAATCAAAATATTGTACCTCTTGAAGACCGAGAATGGAGTATGCCTCAGCAACGGACGAGTGCTTGACCATGGCACCGCGCGATGGAAGAGGATAACGAGAAAAACAGGCAGTCGCACCAACAAACGCGCTCCAAATTAGGAATCGCTCTGATTTTTTTGTCTTGTACCACTAGTCCCATAACGTTGGTTTGCTTTTAGGGAGACTAGCTTGGGCAAGTTACTCTAGGCGCAAGGCTTTCTCTGGTTTTGACTGATACTAGCTTATCATGGCTATTCATGGTACTTCTCTGGGAGGCCAGGTTGCGAATGCACCTGGGTTGTCGAGTGCTGGTCTGGCAATACCCCAAGATGTAGGGACAACTTCATCCTCCCTCATCAGCAGCCTCCTAGGTGATAAGTACGTTCTCTGTAATATTTCTGGCGACTCGCGAGTTACTGAGAGCTATTCGAAAGTATAGTCCCTACTTCCAAGCTGGTTTCGGTCTTATGGTCCGTACTACATTTTTATAATCTCTTTGTTCACACTTGACACGTGAGCCAGGGCGTTGGCGTTGGTTTAACTGTACTTCGTCAAAGTCTGATCTTTGGTACTACCGCACTTCGTCGGCGTCTCCTCGTATCATTAGAGGTGAACAACAAGGACCGCGCATATGAGTGGTTTCTCGCATGGCTTGCACACAATGCACAATCAGCTGCTCCAACTTCTTCTCGAAGAGCCGAGTCTTGGTTGCGCAGCCATCAACTAAGTGTCGAAACTGCGGTCGAGCAACGCAGCAATGGGAGTTCTTCTGTTCTATTCAGGCTAGTTGCAGGCCCAGGAACGCATTGGTTCAAGTATGGTGGAGCTTGGATGCAGGTCAGTCGCATCATGTATCACACCGGAACATATTTTCATAGCTTTACGATCAAGATGAAAAGAGAACGTGAGACGCGGTCAATGCAACTCGTGTCGGGCACGCCATGGGAAACTGTGACAGTAACAACACTATCCAGAGATCGCCATCTTTTCTCGAAGCTCCTCACAGAAGCACGCGACCTTGCTCTCCGCGGCCAAGAAGGAAAACTCGTGATCAGAACCGCATGGGGGATCGAATGGAAGCCATTTGGTCAACCTCGGCGAAAGCGTCCACTACATAGTGTCGTTCTGGATACGGGTGTAAGTGAAAAGGTAGAGCAGGATGTCAAGGCGTTCTTGCAACGACGTCAATGGTATGCGGACCGGGGCATCCCTTATCGAAGGGGATATCTCTTGCATGGCCCCCCTGGTTCAGGGAAGACTTCCTATATTCAAGCTTTGGCAGGATCGTTATCATATGATATATGTCTACTCAATTTGTCAGAACGAGGACTCGGCGACGATAAGCTTAATCACCTCTTATCAAATGCCCCGGAGCGTAGCTTTATACTCATCGAAGACGTGGATGCCGCATTTAACAAACGCGTGCAAACAAGCGAGGATGGGTGAGTCGATGAGTACGGTACTCGGAATGCACAGTTAACAGTGCACACTATAGGTATCAGTCTTCTATCACATTCTCTGGCTTTTTGAATGCTTTGGATGGTGTTGCCTCAGGTGAAGAGCGAATTATTTTCATGACGACAAATCACTTTGGAAAACTGGATCCGGCACTCATCAGACCAGGGCGTGTTGATCTAAACGTGCTTGTTGATAACGCGTCACCCACACAAGCACGCACGCTCTTTACACGTTTTTACGGTGGTACTGAATTTGTCCAACCGGAGCTTATAGAACGTATGGGGCAGCAGGTAGAGGAATTAACTAGCAAAGAGATCTCTACTGGGAGGCAAATCAGCATGGCTGCCCTCCAAGGCTTGTTCATCAGGAACAATGCTCAGGATGCGGTCAAGACCCTCCCAGAACTATTCGTAGAGAGACGGACATGAATAGACGTAGGCATTTGCATGGCATCCATCCTTTCACGAAGATCCGGTGCTCGTGAAATACTATGAGAAACTCCACTAGAAGACTGGCTTGCGCTTGCGGCCAGTGAATTTCGAGTCCCTTGGTACCCCTTCTTTTCCTCGTTGGCGATACAACTGAAGGTATCAGTGAGTAAATAGGCATGGTCAGTTTCCATATGACTTGCCTCTTTTTTCTTCAGGATCCAATCCTTGTCTTTCACGTTCTTTCTCTTCCCACTTACATCTCTCTTCCTTTCCTTCTCCCTTCTTCTCTCGAATCTTACTTGTTCGTCGTCTTCGCCCTCTACGCCCTTAGGCATTTGCTGCTGCGTGCCTCCTCCGCCAACCAACAAGCATAGGAACACCTTCCTTGCCTTCTTGGAATTTGGGTAATCTACGACGACACCTCCTCCAAAGCCGGCCTTCTGTGCTATAGAGGTAATCAGTTGGATCTGGTCGTCGGAAGTCGGGTAAAACTGAAAGACTGCTCTGGAAGGATTTCGAAGAGCAGAGTGTAGAGTCGTGAAGAAACGAGTTAGGCGGTGTGGCGGCGAAGACGTTGGATGCGAGGTTTCAGCATTCAAAAGCCATTGTAAGACAGATATACTAGTAGATCATAAGATAAAATCATGAAAATCAAGTCCGGTAACGGACCTTATTGCTCCGTCGAAGCTTCCTGGTCGAAAACCAAATCCCTGACCAATATCTTGCAAGAAAAGGTCGCCATCAATATCCCTCTCTAGTGCGACTTCTGGTTACAATCAGCCCAAGTCGAGTGCTTACTATGCTAAACCTTGGTACTCACCGAGCATACTTGGCGCGATATCTACACCTGCCCAGATGTATCCCTCCTCCTCCAAAATCTCACCTGAAAGTCCTGATCCGCATCCTATATCTAACAGAAAAGCAGGTTCATCCGGAGGAAGATTGAGCAACTCAAGAGCACGGTATGTCATATCCGCCTGGATCTGTTGATTACGGGTGCTTGTATGAAACTGAGAACGGCAAGGGGATGCATTGTGAACAAGCATACTTTTGAGTGTATTTTTTGGCTTCAGCGTCGCCATAATACTATAGATGTCCAAAAATCAGTCTCACATAACATGTGAGTCGACAAAAATAAAATATACAATCTCTGGCGGGGCCTGGTACTCTGGCCGTGACATATTTTTCGAACAGCTCTGATGATGATAGTAGGATTGTTAGAGTTGACAGGCACGTGGATTCAATCTTTCAGTTCCCAATCCGGCAGTCTAGTCATTCGTCTCACTTTCGTCGACGATGGCGACGACGAGCAAACAGTACAAAGCTATCGGAGAGGACCTATGGAAAAGTCGCACAGATAAAATTGTGAGGTTTGAACTTTGCATTGGGTCAATCAGGCCCCAACTGAACCCAAAAACAGAATTCAGAGTTATTTGCTCTTACATACGGTGCCCTCGTCGTACAGTTGATCCAGGATTATGAAGATTATGCTGAAGTGAACAAGCAACTTGAGAAAATGGGCTATAACATTGGAACACGGTTAATCGAGGATTTCCTTGCAAGGAGCTCTTTAGGTCGCTGCTCTGACTTCCGAGAAGTAGGCGAGGTGGTAGCGAAGGTGTGCGTTTATTACTACCCCCCTGGGCTGACGTTCTTAGATGCACCTCATTTGAAGGTCGGGTTTAAATCCTTTTTAAATATCACACCAACAGTCACGCACTCTGGTCCTCCTCCTCCTTCTTCCCGCCCGACCAGTACAGCTCAACAGTCAGGAGTTCCTGGCTCCTCTTTCATTCTGACACTGGATGAGAATCCCTTGGCTGAATTTGTCGAACTCCCCGACGAAGCTTTGGAGGGAGGGCTATGGTTTAGTAACGTGCTATGTGGTGTTCTTAGAGGGGCGCTTGAGATGGTAAGTTCGCAAACTATCGGCGCAACTATGTATCACGTCCATTTCAAAGGTTCAGATGCAGGTGCAGGTGGAGTTTTTATCTGATGTACTCCGTGGGGATGAGAGCACGGAGATTCGGGTGGCATTGCTGAAGTACCTGGAAGAAGAAGTACCAGTCGGGGACGACTAGAGAAGCTTCATTGGATGTACTTATAGGAATAGTGTATTATCTAGAAGACGACAAGCGCGGAACCCGGCGAACTTCCGAGGATATAGAAACATACATAATGGACACCCTCAGCCACGACGATCGACCCTGTTGAGTTTCTTCGCGGTCTGCGCGTTGTTTTGGGTATTCTGGCCGCGGACAGGCAGACCCATGGCATGCCTCTTGCCAACGTAACTGCCTATCATGCGTTGATGTGCAATATTATCCTTCACCACTCTCCTTGCTTCGCTCTCAATCTTGATGTTTCTCAATGGATCTGCCCATGCCCTTTGTGAGAGCTTCTTTGTCTCCTCCTTTAGGACCGCGAGCGGAGTGGAGGCCGGAGGAGGTCTATAGGACGATGTGGCTAATGGAAAACGAGGTATAGGTGTTGAAGTAGAAGGAGAGGAAAGGAAGGCGGCAAGTTCTGTAATTTGATGGGGTGTTAGACTTCGAACTTTGCACTTGTCGTGGATTTGAAGACGTGCACAAAGTCGATGTGCAGTTTTATGGCCAACGCCATAGAATGCAGTCAAGGCGAACTAATTTGACAATGAGCAAATGTTTTAGAGGCAATTGGCTATAGCGCACCCTTGCATACTGATAGTCTGGGAGCTGCACCCCCAAGACATGGACCATGGCTCACTCGGACGACGATTAGAAGAGAACAGCGAACTTGAATTTCAGCTTCAAGTGAAGTAATTTCATACTCCGCGACTCAACTTTGTGCTTCACACCACTCGACCAAAATCTTCATGGCTACTAACAACGCTGAAGGACGTCGCGAGGACGCTTTCATCAAGCAGCGCGCTCAGAATCGTGAAGAGTATGAGCGCCAAAAACAGACTCTCATCAACGAAACAGAGAAATCCCGTCCTTCAGTCAACAAATTTGTCGGTCAAAATGACTCTATGGAGGAGACTCTCAAGAACCAGACTATAGGTCTAGTGAGGCTGGAGGACTTTCAGCAGAGAAGGAAAGAGCTTGAGGAAGCAAAGGCACGTGAGGCTGCTCGCACCAACGAACTCAAGTATGTTATTTTCAGTGTCCAATGCCATTCTCTTTTGTACCGTGACGACTGCGTGGAAAGATGACTTATATTCCGTGGAGGATTTGTTTAGGGACGAAACAAGGAGGGTAAAGAAACGCAAGAAGACCAAAGCTACCTTATCATTTGCCATGGATGATGAAGGCGACGTCGAAGGAGATACCTCGTCACGTCAAACTCCTGAAGTCGAGAACGGTGAACAAGCATCCAAGCGCGCCAAGTTCCGTAAGAATCCTAATGTGGATACATCATTCCTCCCGGACCGCGAACGAGAGGAAGCGGAGAGAAAAGAGCGTGAAAGGTTGCGCCAAGAATGGATTCGCAGACAAGAGGAGCTTAAACAGGAAGAAATAGAGATCACCTATTCTTATTGGGATGGGAGCGGCCACAGGAAATCGGTTGTGGTATGTTCTCATAGTGATCCAGCATTCAATGGCTTATTCGCTGGATGTTCTAGTGTAAGAAAGGTGATACCATTAGCACCTTCTTGGAGAAGTGTCGGCAGCAGTTCCCGGAATTACGAGGCGTTAGCGTTGACAACTTGATGTACATCAAGGAGGACCTCATAATACCTCATGTGAGTTTTCTCGTTAGTAATTCATCTCAATATATTGATGTATTTCGACAGCATCATACGTTCTATGATTTCATCATTAACAAAGCTCGTGGAAAGAGCGGGCCACTGTTTAATTTTGACGTTCATGATGATATTCGTCTACTTGCTGATGCGACCAAGGAGAAAGACGAGTCACACGCTGGCAAAGTGGTGGAGAGGAGTTGGTATCAACGGTTTAAGCACATCTTTCCGGCTTCTCGATGGGAG
Organism: Suillus decipiens; assembly: GCA_016695475.1. Classification (NCBI taxonomy): domain Eukaryota; kingdom Fungi; phylum Basidiomycota; class Agaricomycetes; order Boletales; family Suillaceae; genus Suillus; species Suillus decipiens. The sequence goes on along the minus strand of MU172919.1, from coordinate 1,118,865 downwards.
GTAAGTAAGGCATCCCTCCTTTGTCCATATCCTGTTAATCAAGGTATAGATATATGACCCAGAGAAAGACTATGGAAAGTATACTATCGCTTGATACCATTACGTTCATATTGTGTATACATCGTGTTGTGAAGACATTGTAGATCTTATAATCTTGACTAAAAAGAAGTGCCAGGACCGTGGATTGAACACGGGACCTCCAGAACACGCATTGTCTCTCCTTCACTTCAGTCTGTTGCTCTCCCAGCTGAGCTACCCCGGCATTTCATTTGGAAGGGGATTCCCACTCTGGTACATTTCACAAGACATGACCAGAAGCATAATCTTGAGGTGTATGTTGCAGAGATTGCCATGCAACTTTAGGTAACATATATTGACTGATAAATATCTTGGATGATATGGATTATGATGAATAGACAAGGTAATCCTAAACCAGATGTTATAGTACATGCCTTGTCTCTAAGTAAGATGGGACTAGATGGGATCCCCTTAAATAGTGTTCTGAAAGTCAAGGTAGATGATCAATATAATGTGATGTGATATCGAAGAACGTCCAGAGGAGCCCATGCGTTGTGATGCTCCGCACTGCACTCACGCCAAGACCACGATATATGCGTGCTATGCCAGCAAGGACTGGCTTTGGATCTTGAGGATCGGGACCTAACGAATTTTGAGCCGTAGTAATATGACTGCATTGGTCTGCCGTACCGCGCACGAGGCGACGGAGGGTTTCCCATACTCCTTTTGGAGGAGTGCCAGCTAAAGCACGTTGCTGGACTTTCGTCTTTACCCTAAAAGGCGAAGAGAAAATGAGTTTCATGACAAGGGAAAAGTCGTGGACTGACACATCAAGGGGATATATCAATGCCCATGAAGACACGCCGGCCAGCGAACCACAGACGAAGGGAATCAAGGATGTGGGTATTGGCAGCCACGCTGGTGTTGGTCCTTGCTCTCCCGAGCGCTGGCGGCCTAATAGATGTCGCATAGCATCATATTCGAAAAAGTACAAAGCAGTGCCAGCTGTATCTCGCACTATGTGAGGGGTTAGTCAGAGTAATCAACAATAAAAGTATATCACTTGCCAAAGTGGAGACGGAACCCTATCCAGAGCCCGGACAGCCCGTGAGTTCGAAAAATTTCTCGGACAGCGTCGATAGTATTTGGGGGTTTAACCATTTGTACGCCTTTAGTTGCGGCTATGCTGAATTCCAATTGCCTTCGAACCTGTCAATAGACTTGGAAGATTACCTTCTTAGACAAATTGGCCAAGCAAAAATACCTTGACAAGTTCGAAGGCTAGTTTCACATGTCAGATGTTTAAAGTACACAGTTCAAGAGCACGCACGTGCACTGGTAAATGAAATCAACGACCCAGACAAGGCACCACTGAGACCGCCCGCGAGAGCAGCATCGGAAGCTCTATCACCTGTGAAATAGTTGTTTTTACGACAGTATTCTTTTGTACTACTGTATACTGTGAACGAAGCAGCACCTGAATAGCTGTTAGGTCTGTAAAGAATAGACAGCGTACGATAACTCACGGACAAACGAAATCGTGACAAGCGGTATCCAAAAACCTCTATAAAAGCCAGTTACTCCTTCTTCTCGATAGACGATACCAGCCAGCTTGAGTACTGGCATCCTTGTCTTGGTGGTCTGTAGTCTTGACTTCAAAGAATCCAACTAAAAACAATCAGATTTGTAAGTTTTGTCGATGTGAAAAGGGCAAAACACACTGGATATCCGACAAAGGTCGAAATGTAGCTAGCTGAGAGAGCGCAGACCACCGGCTTATTTCCTAGCAGAGGAGTTATTACGAAATTGACGTGTGTTTATCATTATACATACGCTTCAAAACGTCGTTAAAACTATCCCTGTTGAACCAAGGATTTATTGGTGGGCTGGAGACTTTTTCAAGAACTATGACCTTGCGAGAAGTCCAGATTACGAGCGTACCTTGTTCCATCCATAACTCTTCTTGCTGGACCAGACGGAAAGTCCAGTTTCGTGCCTCTGCCAGTCTGTATCAAGAAAGGCGGGGCGTGATCTCAGTTGGAGCCAGAAAGAAGAGCTGGAGAGGAGATAGGGATCTTCAAAGGCAATTCGATATAATAATACTTGAAGACTCGGTATCAGACTCGGAGGTGTCACGCGTCATGAAAATTGCCCATATTTGGTTGAGAGGTTTATGCGCCTATATTTGAATTTCGTATTCGCGACGCGTCTATACATCACATTATGATCTGGGAAACCAACAAAACTGCTACCAACTGTGTATTACACTAATCTCGAAGGCGTGTAACTACTTATCAGAACCCACCCAGCCTCTTCTTCACAGGCTTCTTATTCGGACCATTTCTGCCACCATACGGTCCAGGTAACACCTGGGTACTCATCATCAGCTCTTGGGAGGGTTGAGAAGGTTCAGGATAATTTCCATGCTGAATGTCTGTGGTTCGTAAAGTGAAGCCTTGAGGCTGGGTGCTAAACTTTCCCCAGTGATTCTGGGCAACATGGATGGGAGGTGGACGGGGCTCGAAACCTGCAACAATCAGCGGAGGGCGTTGTGACGTTGTAGTCGTCGTCTGCGTATTCACCGGTGCGGTGGGGAGTGGCCCTTCTCGGGAAGGAACAATAGGATCGTCGCCTTCTGTGTTGTACGGATCATGATAAGTATATGCCTCGACGTCCTTTCCAACTTCCCACTCCCTCAACAACAATCGCACACCCAGCGGACTGGAAAAATCTGTATCTTGTGCAGGTTCTGCAACAGCGTCCTTGTGCCTGGAACCATCCGGATAATGGTTGATACCAAGCTTGAGATGTGGACACAGATAACCAAACTGAATCTCGGGAGGTTCGTCGTCAAGTGTCAGAGCTTTTGTGGTAAGAGACATACTCTCCACATCGTCAACCTCGATCGGAGCAGCGGACATATAAACAGGCTGAGCCGAAAATACCACACTAGAAAGGGCCAAGTCAAGGATGAGTTGTTCTCGTGATTCTTCCTCTCGTTGCGCGAATGACCCAGGGGCATCACTCGAATAAGACAAACTGAAGGCTTCCAGAAGACCATACATCTCCTCCCAGTGATCCGCAGGACTAAGCCCCATACGGCGAAGAAACGGTTTGAAATCGCAAGACCATGCTGCACCACTCGCAATCTCCTGGACCGGTAGCTCGTTGCGTACAAGTATTTTGTATCCATGATTCGAGTTGATGATCCCACCAGCGAAAAAGTCTGTTCGCGAAGCCTCATCTAGCTCTCCGCCAACGCGAAGGCAGACATCATACCTAATAAATACATCGGATCAGCGTCTTAAAGACAGATAATGGAATACGCCTCACAAGGTTAACATTGCCTTGTCAGCATTATCTGTCATCTGCCAAAATTGAGGTAGCTTGTCTACCATAACGGCAAGTTCGCACTCAGAGGCAGCCTTTTCTCTCACACACCCCGTGACCAAAATTTCTGCAACCAAAATCAGTATCGGACAAACTACCAAATTTACGAATGCTCACTCTGATACACCGCCCGTAGGTTAAACTCGGAGAAATGCCTTGCGCTTAGTGGCCCATAGTGAGGCTTAAGCTCCTTTGCTCTCTGAGCTAGTTTCTGCACATCAGCGCACCATTCGTGACTAGTATGACTAGTCTGTCTTGAAAGATCGTCCATGCCATTGCAACATACAGCAAAGTCCTGACATTGGAGGCTGCCTTGTCCAGAGAGCCGCAAGAGGGAAAATGTGGACTTATCGGGCTGGACAAAAAATGTACTTTCCAACTCAGACGCACTCATATCTCCGTCATGGGGTAAAGATGTTGGAACAGAATGACAGTGGATCAGATTGTCGTCTCCTCGAGACACGTCATAAATGGTGATGAGTCCGTTTTTAAACGAACTTAGGAAAGTCAGAGGGCCTACAATGGACAATGAGTGAATCGAGAGGACCAATATTTCACTAGTTCCGTACCGCCGTCTAACTGTACAGCCCTGACATTGAGCGATCTATCATGTGCCCGGTTGTGCTTAAAGGACAGAAGCATTTTCTTCGGGTACCGATTATCCAACCATAGGAGCTCCGAGGTCGTCGAAACGGTGAGGAGGTGTTCTCGCTCTAACCAATCAAAAGATGTTACAACAGAGCCCAACTGATCAGTGGAGAATAGGTCAACAGTTGGCCGACTCGACTATCTCTGAGTTAGCCGAGAGAGATCAATATGTTCTGCTGGAATTCGTACCCTGAAATCGAGATGTTGAATGCAGCTACTTGACGCTAGGAAGTAGCCTTGATCAGATGGACGAAGCCTCCAAAATTTGTCTCCATTCGTATTCTCAAAACGTGCTTGGTGAAGCCCTATGCGCCGCCTGAAGAAGGCATGAGTTCACTGAAATTGAACGAAAAAAAGTTACAAACACAGCTTTTGCTCCTTGATATATACTGCAGTTGTAAAGTGCTCCAGAGGTGTTCACAGCGATGATATCCGAATCGTGGGGTGAAAATGTAGCATCTACTACGCTTTTGCCTCCTGCGTCATCAGACAATATGTCCACCTCCCTTGTGGCCTTGAAGCCTGTGCCTTCATCCGCTAATTCAATGCTTAACAGAGATGTTGCGGAGAGTGTTCTGACCAGAACAGGATTGGTATGACGCTTCAGAAATGAATTTGATGCGCTTGGGGTTGAGATCTGGAAAATAGGTGTCTCGAACTTGGACGCAGCACGCCCAGGGGCGTGAAAAGTCGAATCGGAATTAGTAGCGGATATAAATGATATATCTAGCATTGAAGCTGAAATAAACTAATAAGGGCGAGATTGGACATGACGGCTTACTCAATTCATTGCTAGTTTCTCCCATCGGAAAGAGAACCAGTGATGTTTGAGGGGTGCTGGAAGACGGTACAATGCCAATTAAATTGCCTCTCAAAGGATCGTAGACTTGTAACTCTCTGTTTTGTCGTTCGTCGGACTGGAACTCTGCCTTGATGAGCTCCGCAGGGAAATCGGCATCTGGGAAGCATGTTCTAACGAAGTTGAGCTATTAGGGATGCACAACATGAATATAGCACTAAGAATATGGATAAAGTTCATACTCCTTCTTCGATTCGCCTCCACTGCGTAAGACAACTTAGCGTTGTATTTACAGGTCGAGTAGCAGGAAAAATGCAACGTCCTGCTCCAACTGGTGTCACTCTTCGAGCTGAATAAATCGTCAACTATGACCATGCTGAATCGTGCACAAAGTTCAAACTTACCATTTGATGTATCGATGACGGTTGTCCAAGCTAGCCGTCCGCCAGATGACACGAGGGTCGCTCTACCAAAGGTTCCATAATCGAGGGAAGGACGACTCCAATACTGAGTGTCGTGAACTTGGAGCCTCTTTTTTCCCCTTCCCTGCTTCTTTACAGGTAATGATTTATGTCGTTCATCCGCAGGCCAATGTTCCATTCCATCTGCGCGAATATCAGAAAATTTTCCAAGAATGCAAGCTAACCAGCCGCGTACTGTTGTAATCATTAGTTTACCAGATGAGCGTGGAAAATAAGCTCCGACTTCCGACAACATTTTCTTTCAGCCAGTTAAAGCTGCAGAGTTTCAAGGTTGTTTTCGACCATGCTCAGATATTGGGCACTCGCGCCGAGGCCGCAGCAACTCCTTTCAGAATGTCGACAATTTAGTACGACCCGCGTTGCATGGGCGCGGACCGTAAACCCCAGTTCTTCTGCAACGTCTGCCAAATGGACACCGAATTCGATACGCACTGGTCTCATCGCGCGTAAGCGTGGAATGACCGCTATATGGGATGACCACGGCGCGCGTGTTCCGGTCACAGTACTGCAGGTGAGCGAGTTCGTATGTACCTTATCTTGTTCTCAAAAAGTGTCGTAGCTAGAGAACTGCCAAGTGACCAAGAACATTGTACACGTGCGTCCAGACCGCACCGAGTATCACGCAGTCCAACTTGGCGCATCTGACCGTCCAAAGAAGACAACGACACATCAGATGAGGGGTCATTTCCGGAAGGCTCATGTTAAGCCGAAGTATATCGTGAAGGAGTTCCCTATCACCCCCGATGCACACGTCCCTGTCGGTGAGTTCCTCAAGAGCACATTTCCCAATCTTCCATGACAGGAAAGTTACTCAGGAACGACACTTTCCGCCATTCACTTTGTACCTGGGCAATTTGTGGACGTGATTGCCAATTCGTGAGTTTTTCGTATCATCTTTGCATGTTTGACTCAGGCAAGGCAGTATCGGGAAGGGATTTCAAGGCACTATGAAGCGGTGGAACTTCAAGGGTTTACGTGCAAGCCATGGTGTTTCTGTATCACATCGTTCAGCCGGTGCAACTGGACAGCACCAAGTTCGTGTCTATTAAACTGAGCAACATCCCTACTGACTTTGATTTATAGGACCCGGGTAGAGTCTGGCCCGGTAAGAAGATGGCAGGCCGACTGGGAGGCGAGCGAACTACTGTCCAGAATCTTCCCGTGATCCGTGTTGACACGACCCTCGACCTGATTTTTGTCAAGGGCGCAGTGCCAGGGGTTGACGATGCGCACGTCCTTGTTCGCGATGCAAAGAAGAAAATGCTCTGTATCGCAAATGCAAACCAAGCTAAAGGCCTTTACGAGAGCGTCCTTCCGAAGGGTGTGGATGATCTACCTTTCCCCGCTGGTACTAAGGAGATGGTTCAATCCCTCCCTCCCGTGATCGAAGCTCCTTCAAAACGGAGTAATCCATTCATTCCTAGGGAATAGACCATGTATAGTTCACTCGCATTCTCAAGCACACCCTATTCTAATTTTTGCAGCATTGCTAGCGTGAGTGTATCGATCTATTTTTTTTATGTTCAGGTACGTGAATGAGTCAGATGGTCCAGAACAAGAGTGACAATGATACAGTGTGATCGCAAACCTACTTAACATTTCCTCCTCACTGTCCCAGGTCTGGATTTCATGTTGATTGGAATACCGATCTGCATTCATTGTAAGTTGAGTGGGAAGGAGACCCGAGGAGGATAAACAAAGCATTAAATTCTTTAACTCCAGGTGACTATTTTCAAAACTTCCGGCAATGTCTACCTGAGGATCAAATATAAGCCAGTTCACGCGTCTATCCAGTAGGATTTGTATTAGCAAGAGCCCATGGTAGTTGAAATGAGAGCTGTTCTGCTGTCGAGCTGACAAGATCAAGTCAATGAATGTTTCGAAAGTACTGCAGACATAATGATATATATATAAGCGTGTGCGACGCAGTGACGGCGTATGTCCAACCGCACTATGGGCGCGGATCTGCGTGGATACAAGTGTGAGAGGTTAAGATAGAAGTTTCTCGTCAACGATCTCTTTAGTGAGTCCATCTTCTGCATCTCGAACTTCGATAGTCTTGTTTGCTTCTGCCTGGAGCATTGTAAGCGACATTGAGCGAAGCCCTGATGGAATTGTGGCCTCGGCACAGTACTCACGACTCTTTGAAAGTCAAGGAGGGCGCTAGCGTGCAAAGTCATCATGGTTGTCTCAGATGATGATGGAGCCCAGTTGATAAGCACGAGCGGGAATGAAGTTCTGCCATCACGGTGTTTGAGTTCATATGACAACACGACATATCTGGGAGAATTTCTGGGCAGTTCTGGAGTGTGCAAATGAAGAGATGAAAGATAGCTCATCAATGATCGTACCCTCGACAAGGTCTTCGATGGAGATATCGTCATACTCTTCGTCTATGACCATCTTAAGAGCAGCTTTGTTGATCTTGATAACGATTGCTGCGTGTCCTTGGCTCCTACGTTGGAACCGAAATTTCCTGAGGGCCCCTGTAACATCCTTGTCGATATCCACCGTCCTTGCTGTCGACTAGAAACAAAGTTGTAGCAGGAGGAGGCAGATGGGTGTACGGGCTTACCGCCATGTGTGATGATGACAAGTTCAAACAAGATTAGATAAGGTAAGTTGGACGATAGGACTATATAACTCGTAACGCTCGTTTCGTGACGGTCCATTATTTCGTGGTTTTTGTCTACAGCACTCAATTTTAAAGTAATTGCTTAGCTAGTATACTTGCATATTCCAAGTGAAACAAAAAACCATTGAGAAATTGTGGAGATCGTATTTTCAGCTGCGATTCAGTTCGCCTGCCGTGGCTGCCGATTCGAATATTAAATTTAACAGCGCGTTTCATAACTTTCATTGTAGCTGCAATATGTGAACAGGTGAGCACTGGGAAAAGTGCTTACAATAACTGGGTTTGTGGGGCCTCGCCGAGGCAAGCCATTGGTGTCTACTGACTCTGACTATGAGCACACCCGGTGACAATATTTTTTTTCGCTCAACACACACATTTGGCAAGTGACAGACTTCACGATTCTTTGATGTATCAATAATAAAGTTCACAAGTTGTCGAACGGGCTGTTGTTGCCAAGTGTGACTCACGAAATAGTGAACCGTCATGATGGAAAGTTAAAAGTGTTTGTCGAGCCGTCGGACGCAAGGGGATTAAAAAAAGAGTAAATGACCATCATGAGTAACAGTGCGGCGCGCAAAGCCAAGGTTACGAGCGTGGTGATTCTACATTGGGGCTGTTAAAGAAATTTTCGCTGACAGATAAGGATTAGTGACCGGGTCAGGCCGTATAGGATGGACAACCCGATTAATCATCTAAATAGAAGAGACCAAATATTAGCATACTTGGCTTATCAAGTACTGCGCGGGTGCTATGTACGGAGTATACCACGCAACTGGCGTTAGTAACCTAAAACGGAAAGGAAGTCGTCGGGTGATTGCAAATAGATTGACACAGCGGCATCGCGGCACACCTAATACGGTTAGATCTATGATAAGCATATCTTGGCCTGTGCGGCTTGGTACAATCCGACTAACAGTGGCATGTGATAAGCGCTCATAATTCTATGTGGCCAAATCGATGCTTTGTAAAAATATATATTAATCTTGCTCAAATTTGATCCAATTACATAAAAATTCCTCCACTACTCATCAATTTCAAGAGGATATAAAAATCTGGGAACTTTGCACAAAAGTAGTGTGATCGGCACCATACGGCAGTGCATGTGCTACTAACCAATTGTTAACTAACGGGCAGAGCACCTCGTGGTGTGTATTAAAATAAAGTATTGCAGCCTCGTTCAAGTATCCGCATTGCGCAGGCACTTAGCGCTTAGCCTTGGCCTCAACGGCTACCATGTCCCGAAGATCATCCAGAAACGTATCTGTGGTTTCCTCGAGGAATGGATATATTCACCAGTCCGAAGGTTTGATATTACCTAACGGACAAGTCGATGAACACACCCTGCACGACCTAGTGCACCAACAACAACAGTCGGAACACACGGTAGTGGACCAGGATGAGTTGTTCCAGCTTGACCGAGAAGACGAAGAACATGACGAAGAAGTCATAGCATGGAAGGTACTACCGTGGTGGAAAAGACCGTCGCCTTACTGGTCAGCAAGTGAGCCTGCTGCGTCGGAGATAATATTGACCATTCAAGCAGGTTGATATTTGCCTCGCCTCTGTCATCCATAGGCTTCTCTGCAGTCATCGGTCCTCGGGTGGAGATGTACACTGTTCTCGCATGTCGTGTTCATGCGCCCGGGCTTGAGTTACAGTATGAAACGAACGGCATGCTACATCTAGCTCAGCCATATTCAGTGTTATCCATGAACACGGCGAGAACTCCACATGCCGGCTTGAATCTAGATGATTCCAGTGTTCCAAATGTGTCCGCTCAACCTGCGTTTCTGTACATTCCCGCAGACACTGGTCTCAAACAGTCCCACGTTCCAGATCGTGATCAGTGCGCATCCGACCCAGTTGTGCAAGCTGCCGTCGCACAGTTGTCTGCAGGTTGGTTTCATTGTCTTTCTTTGTACAACGGAGATGCACTTATACCGAGGTAGTTCTGAACACTACTATGGGTATTTTAAGCTGCCTTACAACCGCTTGGTGGGGTTCGGTGAGTCACTACTTTTTTTTTTTTGATGTTTCCATGACCTCCCACTATCCAGCTTGCAGACCGCTTCGGCCGAACTTCAGTCATGGGAATCTCAATGCTTGGTTTGCTTGTTAATGATTTAATTTTCATTGTCACTGCATTTTTTGTGGAACGGCTTCCGGGCGGGTACTGGTTCTTGATACTTGGTTTTGCATTGGACGGTATAGCTGGTGGTAAGTTAGAGCATGCCATTCGGGATAGGTCTGTGTTCAACGTATTTTAAGGGATGTCCACTGGGATTGCTGCTTCACATGCCTATCTCGCCGACAGTACCCATCATTCTGAGCGGTGGGTTTGTAAATTCACCCATGCTCTACTCAATTAAATCATCATCGATAGATCTAGTATGTTTTCTCTAGCATTAGGCACCATGTTTATTGGTGTAGGCCTCGGTCCTGTCATTGGAGGCATCCTGATTCGGGCGACGGGCTCGACACTTTCCACGTTCTATTTAGCTGCAACTGTCCACGCTCTGCACGCTGCTTCCATGTTTCTGGTCATCCCTGAATCCCAGACAAAAGCGAGAGCATTTGGCGCCCAGAAAAGACGACAGGCATCGCTTGAAAGGCGGAATGATGGCACTCTAAGGCCTGCATCCGTCCTAAAGAGCGCCGTGAGGTTTTTCAGCCCTCTAGCAGTTCTTCTGCCCGAGCGTATTAGTGTTGATGGAAACCCCCTCAAACGTTCCAAGAGAGATTGGAGTTTATTCTTCATCGCTGCTAGCTACGGATTCACAATGTCCCTATTGGTGTGGCGCCATTACATCTTCGGGATATCTCCTATATTTACGCCTACTTTCCCCACAGGGTCTAGTGACATATGTATTGCAGTATATTGCAGGAAATTTCAAATGGTCACCAGAAACGGTAAGAGAACGCAAAGATGTCATATCACTAGATTTAACAACTTTCTAGATTAGCTACTACGTGGCTTTCGCTGGAGCTGTCCGTGCGCTGTTCTTGGCCGTCATTCTGCCCGGTCTGTACCAATAACTCATACCCACCTTTGTTCCAGTATTAAATCAATTTCCTAGTCGTCATCAAGCTTCTGAAGCCGGCGCCCGTGCAGCTCCCCACAGCCCCGGATGACCCACTTCACAACTTGTCATCACAGACCCATCCAAAGAGGCAGAATATCACAAGACCACCCTCTTATTCTCCGAAATTTGATCTCAATCTCGCTCGGATCTCTGTCGTTCTTGACATTGCTGCATTCGTAACAATGATTTTTGCTTCCAGTGGTCTCGTCTTCGCCTTCGGATCTGTCTTGCAGTCACTAGGCGCTGGGTACTCGCCTGCTGTCCAAGCATTCGCGCTTGATGTTTACAGTAGAAGAGGTGGCAAGGGTGAAGCTGGAAGGCTTTTTGGCGCCATCAGTGTTGTACAAGCTCTGGGGTGAGTGTGTCAATTTTGGCCAATTCAGGCTCTAACGCATTCGACATAGTTCTCAGATCCTGGGTCCCGCATTATATGGCTTCGTATACTACAAGACCGTCGCGACCTTCCCTCGTGCAATTTTTGTTTTGACCGTGGTGCTGTTGATGATTTCTCTTGTTTTGCTCGCACTAGTGCACCCACCTACGAGCGAGGACGATGCCGAAGGTACGATATTGAACGACGAGACTCAAGTTCCAGTGATTCGTGTTACGATGAACCGGGAGGATAATTCTGTTCCCATTGATGAGGACGAGGAGCCTGGGACGTGACACTCGAAATCGACATAGATAATTATACATTAGTGGCTGTAGTCCATGATAACATTATATGTACGCCTTGTACATTCATAATTTATCTACATTGGCTCAGGCATCGACATCAGCGACTGGTACTTTCCACCATCTCCATGCAGCAAGCCCCAGAAAGAAATTGAAAATCCCAACAACGACTGAGCCAGCTCCAACCACCGTGAGAAGCCACCATATAGATCCAATGACACGATCAAGCGTACGGCCAGTGTAACGTTTCAGCGTAGCATGCGGATCAGGTGTAGGCGTGTATGATGAGGGTAACCGGAGCATGGGAGGTTCACATGTTTCGGAGGACGATGTATCGGTGGGTGGTGGAAGTAGTAATAGACAGACGACAGGTTTCTGCTTACCTATTAGATGCGAAGTAAAATGATGATGAGAACTTACATGGTCTGACGTGACATATGATGGTATTGATGTGTACAAAATGTTGGTAATGTCAGACTTCTCAGGTATGTCGGGGGAATCAGTATGAGTAGTATACATTATCCTATCGGTCCAAGCTGGGGTCCGTTTAGGGCTGTCGAGGCTGGGTAAGTAGAAGAAGATTATTGATAAAATGGCGCACTTGTACCGGTCGACCTCTCCAAGCTTGTATTTATATGTGCATTTGAATGTCCAGAATGGGCCCTCGCGCAAACCGATGAAAGCCGTCCCTTTCCTCCGCTGGTTCAGAAGTTGGTCAAATTCCTTCAACTGTTCACGAGATGCGTCATCCTTCGACATCGCAAGAACATCGTAGGGTTCGGAAGTTTGCACATGCGGATGCGACGGGGGTATTGTTATACGGAAGTTGAGGTCGCCGAGGAAGAATAGGTGTGATGTCGAATATATGGTAGTAGGGGAAGAGGAAAGAGATGATGGATGTGGAGGGAAGAGAAGAGTGCCAACAATGTGATGGTAATCCGCGATCCGTCGAGCGAGCTCGCGCCCGTGTGCGGTGAGGTGAGCACACACAAACCTGGGAAGCGTTTGTTCAGGAAACAAGCTATTATGAACGTGAGACATACGTGAAAACTTCTCCAGCTTTGCTCCCTCGGTCTGAGATGCGGAAACGTATGCCAACAGCACCCTTATTACCCATGTAAGCCGGGCCTGTCCCGGTCCATTGAGTTTGCACATCACAAATTCGGCGGGCGACACCACTATCTCGTGCGTACACGAAAAGCGCGACACCAACGTTTACAACCTTTGCAACGAGTGTGTAAGACTCCTTACCGGGAGTATGCTTCTCAATTTGACTACGAATATGCGCATCCCTGTCGTCGATCACAGCCTTGGACAATCCAGCCACTTGGTAGATTTGTCATGTTAGGATAATGGTATACGAATACGACGACATACGTCCAAGGTGAAGGGGTAAAAGTTCCTGGAAGCCAACCGCAAATATATCTGGTGCACTCGGCTCCTTGGAGAGGAAGGAGGCTACTTGGAGGGTTGGAACAAGCCAATCGACGAGATCCTGAGGGACACCAGCTCCGCCTTGGAGGTTGGTATTATATGAACCGACCTGAACAAACAAATTTCCGTCGATGGACATTATAAGTGGGTCGTTAGTGGACTTCGGTGTAGTTGAAGGGACGGGTCCAAGTACATGAACGACAGGTTATTCTGAGAACAACGGCTGTGTTTGGCGAACGTACGTCGTTTGGTATTAGTCAGCTAATCAACCTTCGAGTCTTCCAAATCGACTTTAAGTTCTTCATGATCGTGACCGCAGTGAGCATCCTGCTCTAGTGCAATCAGTGAATCCAAAAGTAGCGGGTCATGGAATATTATGTGGTTGATATCTAGATTTCATGACGCAATTATGGCCAAGTAGCCCTGATTGCGCAGTTCTATAGCTTGAGCCTTGCAGCCTGAAGGGACTTCATCGGGTCTTCTCTATCATGGTGCGTAGTACTCTTTACCGCCAAATTTGTGCAGTGGCCAACCTCAAAGCAGGTTTCCCATTCCTGTAGCTCTACAGGTAGATGCATCATACTCGATGGTGGGATGGGGAGGCCCCAGAAGCGGTCTTGATCAAATTACGTTGTAAGTACTGGCGCGTTATACCTCATTCGGTTTTATAGATGGAATTTTGGAAATTCCTTCTGGCTAGTAGTATGCGCTTTCAATTCCATGTTTTATCTGTTGAAGTGGCAAACCTAGATTTCTATTCAGGTACGCATGATTCATTGTCCCGACAAGCCGGATCTGGTTCTCATTCCCAGGTTTGAACACAAAAGACGATGCGAAGCGAATTTGTCCAGTGACTCGGACAGCGAACGAGAGCAGATTCTGAGCAGTATGAAGAGCGCTAGGCGGACAACAATTTCAGCAATTTCAATCAAGAGTTTTGTTATTTTATTTTGCTTTCAAATGCAAGTAATTCCGACGTCTTCAGATGCTAATCCTCGAATATCACAGGAGACGGACTAACAACTCCCAGATATGATACTTCTATACGGCTGTGAGGAATGCGGCAGCCAAGTTGCAAAATATAGCCATCACACGACACATATCCGTTGTTCAAAAGATGGGAACTGCTGATAGAATTCCGGTGTCAATTTATCAGCAACTGAAACTGTAGAGACCGCTTGAAGAGCCTTAGAGCAGCGTACCCGCGACTGTGTGCCTGCGTGCCGCGAGCAAGGCAAGGAGCACTACGCTACGACAAAGCCAAAAGGACGCTGAGTGGCTGATTGCTACCCCACTGCCTAGGGGGTCTACTCCAGCCCCAATGGTATATTCGGTTGACACTACCATCAGGCTGTTGCTTAACCACATATATTGTATATTGGGGCCCAGGAGAATAAAGGTTGAATTTGAGTGGTAGACGACACATGGCACAAACGAAGCGCCTTCTCATGATATTATGGGAAGCCAGACGGGAGTCGCACAAGGTGTTTGAATGCCAATAGAAGCTACTAAGAAGGTTCTGAGAAGTAGAAGTCTTGGAAGTAGAGGACGGTGGTCTGGCTTGTACAAACGACAAGGTATGACTTGAGTCTTAGACAACATCATGGTATTGTTCAAATGCTTACATAAATGATAAATCGCATGAGTTCGCCGCGTCTGTAATATTTAGATGTCTTGATCGCCGCGCAAGCTTAGCAACCTCCGAGTCGGCCCAGTTCTATCAACGCATGGATTAATATTCGGGCAAGGTCGGAGGTCCAGCCGCAGTTCGCAAGTGGGTTTTTCTAATTCTCTTTTATTATTTATTGTAGGTGGTTAGCAGATTCATGTGGTGTTCAGCGCTGATCTGTCAAGTCCAGGGTATTAATATCCTCCCTGATAACACCATCATTCAACTGAGAAGCGGATTTGTTGCGAACTTTGACTCTCAGAAGCAGCTCACAAAATTCATTTTGCGGGTGCACGTGAAACTTGAAATCTCCATCGATGCCATCTGCCACATGGTACTTATCTTTGTGGATCTTTGTGTGGTTCGCAATTTGTTATCGGACCGAGCCCCTTCAAGTCGTACGTCACATCCCCCGTGCTTTGAGGAGGTGCAACTTTCATACCATCTCAAACAGAATGACGCAGATATCTACTGGTCAGTGACAATAAAATAGCAAGCGAGCAGACAAAGTTACTGTCGAGAATTCTTGCACGAGTTAAGACATCATCTAATTAATTTTTGAGCGTCAATCTCACTCAAAGTCCGTTATCTATATTGACATCAGCACGTCACCCAATTGGTTTTACAGCAACCCACCTGCTACTACCTCTCCAGATCAAGACTTATTTCTCAGGCTCTCTCGGTTCTCTCTCGGTCTACTGGCCCGTTCCTACGTTCCGTTGACTTGATGCGTACTTGCTGCGTATCAGATAAATATCAGATATATACCAGATACTTTACCCAGTCTGCCTTGCCACGTCATATCTTCTCCCTTCCCATCGCCTCTATGCAACGTATTCCTGGTGCCACCGATGAGAGATCCTTCAACGTGGAGGAGAAATCTTACCGCGTAAAGGGGGATATCGAGACCACCGAGGAAGACGAGAGTGTTATCCTCCAGAACGAGAGAGAAATTGCAACTCATGTAATTTCCGTGGACGATGACCCTAGTCTGAACCCCTGGACCTTTCGTGCTTTCTTCATCGGC
>MU172919.1:839437-1100294 GCA_016695475.1 Suillus decipiens | reverse complement strand
TCATCGTTACTGGCCGAGACTGCGCATGGATTACCTTTACACCCCCATCATCTGGTACGTTCTCAATTCATCAATGAACGATATTCTAAGCTCACTATATGGGTAGTACGTACATCGGATGGCTTTGTGTTGGAATAAACTCTTCGTCTCTGTCGTATTACTTGGTCGGGTTCATGTGTCAATGGTGGCTCCGTACTAGGCACCCACATTGGTTTGCGAGATACAATTATTTGGTCGCTGCAGGTAAGCTCTGCGGCCTTTTCATCTCAACTGTTAATATCATGTTGTACTATAGCCCTCGATGGTGGAACGCAGGTCATGGTATTCGTTCTCTCCTTTGCAGTTGAGGGAAGTGTTGGGCCATCGCATCTTTTCCCGGAATGGTGGGGTGCAAACCAAGGTGGAAACTACGACCGTTGCTTGTCTCTGTAAATACCATGCACTTAGTAGATCTATTGCATTAGGTTATATCAATCAATGAAACACAACTTACACTGCTCTATACCGCACCATTAAGATGAGGGGTCATGGTATTCATTTGCAGCTGTTTGCATAATTATGCGAAGTTTGAATTCGCATCTCGGACACATCAGAAATAGGACACCATGAGCACCAAGCATTCAGATAGACGGACTTGTGATGACTTCACCTTCCATATCCCCTGGGCCAGAGATACCTCAGTTTGAGAAAGCCTTTGTTGTAAATCTTGATACTTATATAAAAAAATTTGACAGAAAACAATGGCAAAACCAAAGTCGAGGAGGTGAAGTCTATCAAGGTCAAAGAAGTCATCTCTTGCATCTCTGCACCTGATTCTATGCTTGCGAAGCATGATAAATCACTCTATAGGTTACTGAGAAGAAGAAAAGGTACACCTTCAAATACCTTCCTGGTTCTTCACGCAGGTATGTCCAGTCCTTAGATGATCATTGAATGCAACAGCAACAATGGGATCCCACTTATTTTTGGTTATAGTTGCACGGATGCCATTGACGTTGACAATAAGAATGATTATCCTGAGATGGCAAAGAAGATCATTTCAGAGAAACTCAAAAAAGTCAAGATCTTCATTGACATGAAGAATGTTGATAAGTTGCCTGTTTCTACCCAGCGGCGTGCTTGTAGTTCATGCTGTAGCTCATCAAGGTATATGGTGAGATTTCGACGAATGGTTGTAGTGAGAAAGGCGATATCGTTCATACTGAGGTTGCCATGGCGGCCACGAGGTCCATGCCAATACAAGGTGATAGTTAGCCTGATGGTTTTATATACTAGTGTCTTCTTGATACCACAAATATTTGTGACAGAATGTCCACGTCGGTGCAAAACAGGTATGCGAGCTTTCAGATCTAGTGAGACAGGCAGTGCGTGGTGGCATGCTGGCAGCTGCTGAATGAGCGCGCGATTATGAGCCAAACACTTACGGGGTCCTATTACTTCGGATGTGTCCGAGATGCGAATTCAAACTGTAATGCTATATTAATTCCCGCTACGGTATCGAAGTGGGTCTTATAATACCAATATAATACTACCAGCCGTTGACAATTATGACCTGCATATCCAGCTCGCTGTGCCCGACCACGAGCAGCCCGTTCTTGCTCGTTTCTCAGCCGTTTGACTGTGCATTTTTTGCGATGGATTTTTGGTAGCTACTAGAGGTAAACGTGGACATTTTCACTTACTAGATTAACTCATTCTAACATGTGGGGAAAGTCTAGACAACACCGATAACATAGAGAAACCATTACTACTCCTCTTCGCCACTGTCAGTGGACTGGCTTTCATCATTGTCTTGGATGATCTCACGGCTCTTAGGCTGCCTTTTCTCTCTGGGCCATTTGGTAGGCCATTCGTTCTCTGTCTGTCAGGTCTTGTGTTTGTGTGAGGTACTTGAGTCTGAACGCTTCTTACGAAGTTTTTCGACGACTTCACCTGCAACCTCCTGCCTTTCTACATCCACTTCGTACTTCTGAAGCTCGGACCGTGACATAGTCATCCATGCACAAGTACCTGCCTTTAGTGCATCACAGATCACTCGCATCATGCTTGTATCTCGGGC
Organism: Suillus decipiens; assembly: GCA_016695475.1. NCBI lineage: Eukaryota > Fungi > Basidiomycota > Agaricomycetes > Boletales > Suillaceae > Suillus > Suillus decipiens. Next base: position 1,098,235 of record MU172919.1, on the reverse strand, counting down.
TTTGTGTCATGATAGTGTCGCATGGATTTGTATCTTGCCTTTTATTTTATTCTCTCCTTCTTCCATCACCCTCCCTCCCACAAACACATTTACAGTGTCTCTTGTACACGTATTCACACACACTAGTATTGCAAGCCTCTCCTGAGTCATTCCAGTTGTGTGTACTTCAGGTTTTCTTGCAATTTCTATTGGACCCCCGTTTGTTACGGGCTGGGGATCTTTTCGCTGTCTAATCCTCGACTTGCGGTCTTGCGAAACTCAGTAAGGGCAATTGGTTGAGTTTAATTTTCTTCACACCAGTCTAATTGACCGATACGACGGAGTTTTCACGCGTGGGCCCATCACAGGGTCAGTCCCTTTCACGCGTGCTCAGTGCATGACGCACATGCTGAGCAATCTCTGTCTCTACTAGCAGAGATTCTATAATTGCTATCTAACGCGGGCGGGCAATTTAGGAGGCCATCGCTTCTTCTCACTTGCTTGCTGTCGTGTTAGACATGAGGTTGTTTCTAATGACCTATTTCTCACTTGCTCGCTAACGAGGCCTGGAACTTGAGGCCATGCTGTCAGGCCAGGCCAAGGCAGCCTCGGCACATCTCTATTATCAATTGATATGCTGACATCACGCCGAACTGCCATAAGAAACCAAGCGTCTAACCACTCTGTGTAACTTGAAGGCTTCTCTTTCCCATCCATTCCTTCATCCATGATGTCACCACTCACCAAGGTATGGGCGTTGGTAGTGATCTTGGCAACAGCAACACTTGTACCTTTGCGCAGACGTCCAATGTGACATGCCTGTCCTCCTTTGGTTGGCTAATGATATCTTTTTATTTTTATTTTTATTAGGTTTCAAGATATGGATTCTGATCCATGATCTGCAGATGAACAACAGCATCGGGCAGGACCCTTATGTCGTTGCTGCCTACCTCATGAGCCCCTGTGGACATATGCATTTTTTCAGTATATCTTTTAGCTTTGCATAACTCGTTCTTCCACAGCTTTTGCAATAGGTCCTTTGCCACCTGGTTACACGTATTCAGGTCCCTCAGGCTCTGAAGCAAACAATTGCGAATGTAATACAGTGACTTGCTCCATGATAAACGCTTGCAGTGCTTGTCAGAATGCCTCGTATTTGTCGTGAGTTATATTCAACTATGCTTGACTCCACGAGGCATTTATTTCCTATCAGCTGGTCTTCCTGGAGCTCCAGTTCCCAGGTATACATTCAAGAGTCGGTCCACAAGGTTATTGACATTATGCAAGCTCTAATACACCTGATATCCGATATCCGTCCCCAATGGCACCAAGGTCCCGAATTGGGCATATTTAAACGTTAGTGCACGATTGCCTATCCCAACTTTCATGATCTAACTTTCCCTAACGGTGACCGGTGGGGGGCTCAACGCCACTGTAGCGCAAAACAACGGAGGTTAGCATAACTTTTCCATCACAGAAGCCCTTTCACTTACCTTCTTGTAGACCTCCCGGAATCTACTGCAACCAGTGTACCGTCTACTACCACAGTCATTTATTAGACCACTTTGTTTGCTTCTTTGACCACTGTGTATACTTCTTTGGACAGTTCTTCGACTACGACCACAGGTCCTTCAACGTCATCTGGTTCGAAAAGTTCAAGTGTTGGAGCTATAGCTGGGGGCGTTGTTGGTGTAATTGCGGGAGCTGCAGTCATCATACGCCTTGCGACGTGGTTCTTTGTCAAACGTCATCGCTCATCCACAATGCCATCAGCCGGTTTCAACAACGTAGGTGGAGGTCCGCGCCACACTCAAAATTTTTACTCCACCAACACTACTACATTCCCAATGATGCGTCGATTGCGTCTCTACGTATGTTTCTCACAATTTTATGATACATTAGCTCTTCTCATCCCCTCATGCAGGACCCCTCTGACCCGACCACTGTCCCACCTCACCCCCCCACCGTAGTCGCCTCATCTAGCAGCATAGACCTAAACCCATCGATGCCCTCACCCGCATTTTCCCACCAGTTTCGTCCTGGACAATACACCGGCATTCCACAGGTCTAGAATCTGGATTTACTTTCCCTCATGTCACTTACTTTCTGGTAAACAAAACTCGCAATATTGCTTTTCAGAATTATTGGATTTTCTCAAAACCAAATTCAGGATACGGTCAAGTTCGCAGGTCACGACCACTGGCCATGCGCCCAACAGCAGTTTGAAGTGCAACAAGTGTGTACAGCAATAAGTCGTGCAGGCCCATTCTGGTTGGTCTTTAAACTGAGAACAAATTTCTTATCAACAATGATTATGTAAGTTGACTAGGCACGTACTACTTAGTAGTGTCATGATGATGACATGGAATCCAGGGCTCGTACTAGTAGTACTGACTGATGCAGGCCTTGAGGTTAAAGCTTCAACTTCAGGACGCGACACCGTCGAGTCATCGACGTGGCAGATCGGCTAAATCAGATCCTGATTCACAAGCCGGCGCAGGCCTTAGTCACTTCTTGATCCTTTTGGTCGAGAAACTCCCTGAAACTCCGTCGTCTGACTTGATTTTTGCACAGAACTATGTGGCACATTACAGTGATAATCATGATAGACTGAACATTTATCCTGCCACATAGATTCCGCACAGTTTCTCATTGGCCAGTCCCTTGCTAGGTTTGTTCACCTTTTTTTGCATACTTAAAGACCAGGTGTTACCTTTGTCTGCATCGATATCTTGTATCCTCTCTCGAGTCTAGCCATGATCACTATGGAAATGATTCCTAGTACCAACAACAAGAAACCCTTCGACGTGAAGGAGAAATTTTACTGCACCGAGGGGGATACCGAGACTGCCTTCCGAGAAGCTGAAACAGATGAGAATGTTGTCCTCCAGAACGAGAGAGAAATTGCAACTCATGTAATTTCCGTGGACGATGACCCTAGTCTGAACCCCTGGACCTTTCGTGCTTTCTTCATCGGCCTTGGCCTTTCCGCCTTTGGTGGTTCCCTGGGTAACTCAGTCCATATCATTCAATAGAGGTCTTACTCACCTGCACTGCTTCTTAGCTCAAATTTACTACTTCAAACCTGTGAGATTTTCTTGATCGAACATTCTCAGACGCCTAACTTGGGTTGACACTCAAGCAAACTATCCTTGTGTCTTTGATGTTCCTTGGCATCATATCCTATGTGATTGGCTTTGCGATGGAAACATTCATCCCCCGCCATGGACTGTTCCGATATTTGAATCCAGTGCGTCTTCCACGCAGCTCTGACTCAGAAGCTCATGCATACTCATGAGTAATAGGGGCCCTTTAATAAGAAGGAGAATGCGTTCATTATCATCATGTCCAGTGCAGCCGCAAACTCTGCGCTGGCTACGGAGGTTCTCGCTGTTCAGCGGTGGGTTCGCAATCCAATTCCTCTGTCGGTAGTAATTGACAGCTCACCAGTTTGTATTATAACATCACGCCGAACGCCGCCTCATCAATCTTCTTGTTGTTCTCTTCACAAATGCTCGGGTACGTTGCGCTGGCGTTCTCCTTACTGCATCCATCGTTGAAGCCGCAAACTACAGCTATGGGATCGGCGGTATGATGCGAGGTATTTTTGTGTCCAACAGTACTTGGAATCTTAACTCACGATGCTGTAACTTAGGAATCCTCCTCTATCCATCGAAGATGTTGTACCCCGGCGTTCTCCCATTGCTTTCCATGTTTGATGCTTTCTATCGCGATGGCATCGAAGCACGCCGAAGGCTCAAGGTCTTTTATGTCGTATTCATTGCGTATGTTTAATTTTCGTCGACAAATCATTTCTAATTTTCCCAAACTCAGGATCTTTGTATGGGAGCTTTTCCCCGAATGGATGTTTCCATTGCTCACAGGTCTCTCAATGTTCTGCCTCGCTGTTCCGAACAATGCTACTGTCTCTCGCGTGTTTGGTGGTTCCAATGGAAACGAGGGCCTTGGTCTATTGTCATTATGCTTCGACTGGCAGGTAATGCTCGCTATATCGATTTGGTTGAAATTCAGGTCGAACTCAAGTTGTTTAGTACATCTCGGGTGGTACAAACCCAATGACTATTCCACTGAAAGCTCAGGTTAGTCGCCACACCAATTTGTACGACAATTATAACGTCTGCCCTAGCTCTCTAGCTTCATTGGTTATATTCTCTGCATGTATGTGATTTCAATCATATTGCTAAATATTGCTGAGGGAGATGAAGGGTCGTCTTTGTCGCCGTATTTTACAACAACATTTGGGAATCTCAGAACTTGCCATTTGTACGTGATATATTGCGCTCTCTAATATCCAGGTTAACAATGCACCGATCAGTTGGCGCAGCTCCTATTTTACGAGAACGGGACCATGTACAACCAGACTTTGATAATGAACTCCAACTATGAGATAGATCCTGCGTTACTGGCGGAACAGGGACTACCATTCTTCGCTGGTACTTGGATTATTAACCTGCTCTCAAGTAACCTCGTATGTCAAAAATCGCTACTGATGTATGTGTGTTTCATTTATATCTCCACCGCAGGGGTTGGCTGCAACATTCACTCACCTTCTCCTATGGAATAAAGATGACATATGTTCAGCCTGGACTTGGATGAACATGAATACACTGAGGTGTTGGCATGCTAGTTTCGATTGGAAGTTCTGGACACACAGTGGAAAGAGGGAAGTCCCTGCCAACACCGAGGACCTCGACCCACACTACCGAGAGATGCTGAAGGTTAGCCCTTCTGACACCAGAGGGAGACCTTACCAGTAACACATTGCCGTACAGTATCCAGATGCTCCAAATAGTTGGTACCTCTTGATGTTTGTTCTCTCCTTCGTTGTTGGGCTGGTCGTCATCTACAAGACAAGTTCCACACTTCCCTGGTGAGCCTCATTCTCATTCTTCATCTGACGATTTTTTTATCGTGTCTCTTGAGGTGGGGTTTCACCATCGCAGTCTTCTTGGCCGCCGTGTCTATCTTGTTCTTCGGCGCATTGTACGCTATTACTGGCATTAATCTTTCCATCCGCACGTATTATTTATACGCTATAGCTGTCCTGAGCTCATCTTGTTGTGAAGAAACCCTGGTGCAAATGATTGCTGGCTACCTGCACAACGGAAAGCCCATGGCAAATATGTACTTTGTTCGTATTGACGTACATTCCGATTTTTGACCACTATTGATATTGTCATTGATAGGTCCTTTACAGCTATGTAAGCATCTACATTTTCGCCTCCTTGACATCCTGTTGATATTTTTCCCCTCCAGAACTCTGTGAGCCAAGCAACCTTACTACTGCGCGATTTGAAGATCGCTCAATGTATGTGCATATTCTTTGTTGCGAAAGCTACTTCTTGCTGACAGACTCAGATGCCAAACTACCTCCCCGAGCTGCATTCACAGCACAGATCATTGGCACCTTACTCGGCGCTGTTTTGAACTACCGTTAGGGAGCGTCTTACCAATCCATTCATCACGTTTGACTCGTTGTTCTAGTATTGATGAATTCCATCATCGACAGTCAACGCGAAATCCTGCTGTCTGTACAAGGAACAAACATCTGGTCTGGCCAGCAACCTCAATCATACAACTCGCAAGCCATTGCATGGGGTGGCCTTGCTCACCAGCTCTTTTCGTATGGTCAAAGGTACCAATGGGTGCCCTTGTCCTATCTCATTGGCTTAGTCGCGCCTCTTCCTTTCTGGATCATTCATCGTTACTGGCCGAGACTGCGCATGGATTACTATTACATCCCTATCATCTGGTACGCACTGAACTCATCGATAATCGATATTCAAACTCGTATTATTCATACAGTTACTACATTGGAGCACTTTCCGCCGGAATAAACTCTTCAGTTGTGTCGTATTACATGGTCTCATTTTTGTGTCAATGGTGGCTCCGTACCAGGTACCCGCGTTGGTTCATCAAATACAACTATTTGGTCGGAGCAGGCAAGTTTCATGGCCTTCTTATCTTGATTGTTAACATCATACTGTACTATAGCCCTCGATGGTGGGACACAAGTCATGGTATTTATTCTCTCCTTTGCAGTTCAGGGGGCCGGTGGAAAAGCACATCTTATTCCGGAATGGTGGGGTGCAAACCAAGGCGGAAACTATGACCGCTGCTTGTCTCTCTGAATATCATACACTACATTGATAGATTTTGCCGCAGGTATCAGCGACATCTTCTTACCAATGAACTAACATCATCGTGACAGATGAGATCCCGTCTGAGTCATATGCGGATGTCATATCCCTGCGCACAACAAACATAGCATTCGCGTCGGATGACCGGTGGGGCAGTGGACCAACAGCACTACAGGAGATATCTGAAACCCTCTGGCAGCTCTAAAGTCCGCTCTTCGGACTCAGCAGTTTTCATTATACAGGACAAGGTGTCGCCTAAATGCGCAGCACATCGCAATGATATAACGCTCGTCAAGATGCAAACGCAATGTGACTTGACCATATAAGGTCCCTAACTGGAAGATCAGAAGTAAGTACCTGCGACCACGTTAACGGCAGCATAAACAACGAGTTGGATGTGAACCGATGATGTTGCTACATATTCCCATAGAGTTGATTAACGCGATAGCCGCAGCGCGTTTCAACTGCGATGGGGAAAAGGTATTTAAAACCCACAAGGGCAACTGAGGCCTGAGTCATGAAGAACTTTGAGGAAACATGTAAATGAAATAACTGAACGAGGGAGATAAGAGTCGCACATGGTCAGATATGAACAACCGGACTCATAGCAGTGATAAACATAACGGCGCTGACAAGTAGAGGGCCAGCAATATGCCACAAGCTGTCACCGGTTGCATCGGAGTGCCTTGGCCATTGTTAATTCACCTTAGAAGCTCGACGAGTAACAACTGACCGAGTCTCAAAAGATGACGTTGCAGTTCCCAGGATTCGCGGAGGTGCGCAGAGTTGATAGTCGAGTTGTAACATACTGTAGTGGTCAAAATACTCTTCACAAACAAGAGCTACCTTGAACAGCAAACTCAGCCTAAATGCAATTTGTGCACCATCGTGAGAGAGGAAATACAGCACCAAGAAAGAACGCCGCCTCAACAAATCCGAGGAAAGAGGCCGGAAGCACTGGGACGATCGTCTGACACTAATATTCCCGTGGAGAGTCGACAAATCCTAGTAACACCTTGAGTTAGAGCAGATGCTGATAGTATATGCTTATGAGTGGCGGTGGAGGCTCATGGACAAGCACCTAGAAGCCAGCGCGCTCGAATCATCATGTATCACGTGACTTTTAAACGTGATTTCAGCGTTCACTGCTAGTACTAGTCACTACGAGATCTCATGCAACTTAACACCAATGCCGCATGGCAGGACCGTATCCCTGGTTTTGGAACGCTATTTGTCATTTCTGCCGTTCTTCGTGTTGTACTCATACAGTACAGCGAATGGCACGATGCGCATTCAATAGTGAAGTACACAGACATTGACTATCGTGTATTCAGCGATGCTGCCAGATTCATCCTTTACCCCAAGCTGCAGGGTAATATTGCCAAGGGGCCACTTGCACCTCTATTTTTTACTGTCGGGGAGTAAGTTGCTCGATTTGTTTGGTGATGTCAGGCTCAGTGATTCCACAGTCCGTACGCTCGGCAGACTTATCGCTATACTCCACTGCTGGCCATACTTCTCCTTCCGAATGAGTGGCTGCACCCGTCATTCGGAAAGTACTTGTTTGCTGCATGCGATTTAATAAATGGGATCCTCATTTATCAAATTTTGATGCTGCACGTTCTTCCCCATACTAGATCCTTGGCACCAGATGCCTCTGTAAAGAACTTGCAAAGCTCTATGCGTGCATATGCAACTCTCCTTGCGGCCACTCACCTCTTGAACCCTCTTGTATTCACAATCTCCACGCGTGGTTCTTCCGAAGCGATTCTCTGTACTTTTGTCCTCTTGACATTATTTTACGCACTTGAACGTCGACAGAACGCTGCCGCCGTGATGCTAGGACTCAGTGCTCATTGGAAAATCTACCCAATCATATATGGGGTTAGCTGTGTCTCTGCGATGACCTCACACCGCATCAATGGCAAAGGGTGGAATTTTGTACATCTACGTCATCTATTTGGAAGACAGGCACTTTGTTTCGCCCTGCTTAGTGCAGGGACATTTTTTATTCTGGGAGCTGTATGCTACGCTATGTAAGTATCTGTATCTTCTTCAAGCACCGAACCTTCACGCTACCACAGGTGGGGATACCCCTTCCTCTACGAGGCGTATCTATATCACACAGACCGGCGTGATCATCGGCACAACTTTTCTCCCTACTTCTACCTCATCTACCTCACATACCCTGGTTCTGAAGGTACCTCAGCTGACTTATCAATCTGGCGTCAGCTACTCCGCTCGCCGTTTACGAGTCTTATACCCCAACTGACGTTGTCCCTCGGGACCGGCCTCGTCCTTGGCCTCTCAGCCGGCCTTCCGTTCGTGTGGTTTGTACAGACGTTCACATTCGTGCTCTTCAACCGTGTGTGCACGTCCCAATACTTCATTTGGTATACCCTCTTCATACCCCTGCTTGTACCTTGCATCAATCTTTCATGGAAAAAGTGGACGATGTGTGGAACAATCTGGATAGGCACGCAAGCACTGTGGCTTGCAGAGGCATACAAGTTGGAATTCCTTGGTGATGATGTATTCTTTGGGCTTTGGGTCAGGAGTTTGGTTTATGTTGCTGGTCATGCATGGGTACTTGGGGTCATGATGAGTGGATATGCACGTTTCGTATCATGTAACCAGCACACTCAGACACCCGGGTAGTGCTCACATGGACATATGGCGCCATCCTGGAGGGATGAGTTTCTTTAATCTTTTCATTCTTCGCCAGCCGTTACTCGAGCTCAGCAAACCCATCTAATGCAATAACCTACTCTCCGTCCAAGACCTGGCTTATCATCAGCGAGAAGCAACATCGAGGGAAGCATGAACATACCCGTCTACACCTTTCACTTCCGGCACCAGTAGTGCTTCAACATCCTCTCAATTTCCAACTTCAACGTTACCACTCTAGAAGAGCACACCCTCTGCAGCTTTCCTTCCATTTAACTCTCACTAAGCCTTCGTCACTAACTTAACCCTCGATATTTTATATCACCGCCGTCTTCCACAACCGCAAATTGGACACTTTCAACTAGTTCTTTGATCGTTGCTATCGTCTCAGTCTGTACCGAGAGTCTGACTGTCCTGAGGGCTGACGGCTTCCTCTCCTTTTGTGATCGAGGAAGTGGCAAAGCTCTTCCACAAGTATTGAGTAGATCTCTAGCTTGGAGACTGCCAATAAGATGAACAGCAAAGGATCATTTTGACGCTGATCGTCTGTCAAGGAATTCGGCTGTTCCTTCGTCCATGACACCTACTAGTATGCCCGGTATGAATTTAAGAGATCGCCGTTAGTCGTAGTCTCCATTTGTATGAACGGGGAACGACCTGGACGTTGACGTACATCAATCACCGAAAGAACTGAAGGCAGAAAGAAATAGATGGCGTACATTGGTAGTGTGGGGTGCTACGCCAAATGATGAGGCAACCTTTAGGACATGGATGCCCAAGGCGGATACAAAAGTAGGTCCACGATGTACTGCTACAAGTGCGGGCACGGGAGAAACTGCAGAGCTATCCAGGACCGAAGAGCAGACTCAATGGCGCGATTCGGGACAGAGCGCACGGACAGTGGGGATATAACTCGAATAAGCAACTCGCTCGCCTATGCGCCTCGCTTGAGTCAACATTTTCAATGTGGACTAAGACCCCTGTTGTCACCATTAGATGTTGTGGACGTGTACAACTCAGTACATATTGCCGATTTCACTGCCCGGAACATGACTACGTGTCTCGCCTCTTAAATCTAATGAAAGCTAACGACAAACCAATCTTTTGGACGACAAGTTGCTCTCATCGAGAAGACACGCCAAACAATTCTCAAATATTTACTCAACATATTCAAGTCTGCCGGGCTAGTTAACACCGGGGTATGAAGCGTGAAGGATAGCATATGACGGCCCACAACGACAACAAAAACGAAGGACAAGGGAGAACCGGAATTAGTGAATATCTAATAAACCCTCTCACCAACCGAGGCATAGGATCATATCTAGAAAGGTCATATATCAGTCAAAATGGGATACATGAATGGGGGCAGGACATACGTATTGTGAGAGCCACAGGAAGCCTAAGCAGTCACGTCATTTATGCACTAACCGTGACAAGTTAGGATACTCACCTTCGCCGTAACCTTGTCTCTGGACAACTGAACACATGAATATCTCAATAGGTCGGATGTCGTTCAATGGGACCTTTCCCTGCCATCACGTCATGCTTGATCAGTAACTCTCCATACCAATCAGATACAAAAACCCACCTTGCCGGTCGTTTGGTACAACCCAAGGTGATGCCTCAATTCTTCCTCACTGACTGCACCAGGAGCATCGATCTTGTTGCCAAGGACTAGGAACGGAACCTTGGCAAGTTCCTCGATAGAAAGCAGAGCGTCAAGCTCAGCCTTGGATTCGGCGAAGCGCTCAAAGTCTGCAGAGTCGACCAAGAACACGATTCCATCGACCTCAGGGAAGTAGTCGCGCCAGAGACGACGAGCTGAAACGCAAGTTAGCGTTCGGTCAACAGCCGAAGTCACGAGAAGGGCAGTGTACTGACCTTGCTGATGTCCGCCAAGATCGTACGTAGTGAATTTCACGTTACCAATTGCCAATTCCTCGGAAGCTGCAGGTGCATAATAATAAGAAAAAGAAAGCGTTGAAAATACAGACGTCGTACTAGGGTGAAGGGTGGGTTGAAGGGTGGCCAGTCTGTCGTTCTTCAGCATGTGCAATAGCGTCTGTAAAATATGTCAATAGGTCGTGTAAGGTTCGCACAAGTAAAGTTACGTGCTGCTCACCGTCTTGCCAGCATTGTCTAGACCAAGGAAGAGAATCTTGGCGTTCTTGTGCATCAGCCCTAGAAGCGAGTTGAACGGCAAACAAAACATAAAATTGGGTTGGAAATACTGACCAAGCTGAGCAAGAATGTCCCAGAACCAATTTACGATGAACATGGTGATTGTTGAGCAACAAGAGTGGATAGCCGAAAGAATCGCTCAATTTGGCACGTAGTCTTGCGTGTCCTGTGACAACATTCTGTGACACACTGCTTCAATGTCTTCATCCTCTCAAAAGGCGCAAATCCAAGAAATAATCGATACCACCCAAGGATCTGACCCGGAGGATCGATGTTCTACCCCGGAACCCGAGGTTGACCATGAACAGGATGATGCTATTACACCTCAAGCTTCATCATCCAAACCAAAGAAGAAGAAAAAGTCCAAAGCTGCAAAGGTTCTCAACGCGGTACGCGGCAAGAACGAAATACCACAAGAGCTCATCAGTCACGTCGTGGATCGTGTTGCTGCTGAGCACGGGCAGAATACCCCAGCTACCAATGAAGATAATGTCAGGCAAGCATTAGAGCAGATGAAGATCATGGATGTCATCAAAGGCAAATCGGGCATCGCGGGGCGAGGGAAGAAAGCTATGGGAGAACATAAAGTATGTATAACTCATGTATAAATGTGGGCTGAATTTAAGGCTCGACATAGTTTTGGGCTACTCAGCCAGTCCCGCAGCTCGGTGTGCATGGCATTATATATTTCAATTAAGGCATACTAAGTGGTGGCTTTAGGTGATGAGGCTTCACTCGATGACGGTTTCATCGAACCGGACAAACCTCGAGAAGAAGTGCGACAAGACGCATACCCTCTGCCGAAAGATTTTGAATGGTCCATACTAGACATTAACGACTCTAAACAGGTAAGCGTATCCATTGTGTCACGTTTTGTCTTTGTGACTTTCAATTCTGCAGATCAAGGAAGTTTATGATCTATTATCTCTCAATTACGTCGAAGACGATGAGGCCGCATTCCGCTTCAAATATAGTGCCGAATTTCTTGAATGGTAAGCTTGTCGGTGGATGGTGGGACGGCACCTGATGAACATCTAGGGCTCTCAAGCCACCGGGTTACCTCAAAGACTGGCACATTGGCGTGCGTGTGTCTTCGAACAAAAAACTGGTAGCTTTCATCTCTGGCGTGCCGGTTACACTACGTGTACGCGGAAAGTAAGACATCTTTATCATGATGATTTCCAGGAACTTAAAATCACGCAGCGTCTTTCGGGCGTGTGAGATCAACTACTTGTGTGTGCACAAGAAGCTGCGCTCGAAACGCTTGGCCCCTGTGCTCATCAAGGAGGTCACACGACAAGTGAATTTAACGGGTGTTTTCCAGGCCATCTATACCGCCGGTGTCGTCCTTCCCACTCCTGTGTCCACTTGCCGGTATGTTACCTCTTTGTATAGTTAGCGGAAGTGTTCATTAGTCTATCAGTTACTTCCACCGTTCACTGAACATCCCAAAACTTGTCGACGTCAAATTTACATACGTTCCCAGGAGCATGACGCTTGCTCGAATGATTCGCGTCTACAAAATGGTAGCTAAGCCTCAACTGAGCGGCCTTCGTGAAATGGAGGAAAAAGATGTCTCAGATGTTGCTGATCTCTTCACGCGCTACATGCAGAGGTTCACCATGTGGCCAGTCATGACCCTTGACGAGATTCGCCACCAGTTTTTGAGTGGAAGAGGCCGTATGGATGAACCATCAGAGCATTATCGGAGACCAGGCCAGGTGGTGTGGACGTATGTTGTTGAGGTCAATTTCTGATTCGCGTGCTTCCTGCTACTATCCTAATACATACTATAGGAAGCAAACACCGGTCGGATTACCGACTTCTTTTCGTTTTACGCTCTTCCCTCGACGATTATAAATCATCCAAAACATGGGATCTTGGAGGCCGCCTACTTGTTTTATTATGCATCTGACGCGGCGTTTGTCAAAGACTCGGAAACGGACAGCCTCAAGAAACGATTAGAAGCTCTTGTAGGAGATGCGCTGATCATCGCGAACCAAGCCAAATTTGACGTCTTTAATGCCCTTACACTCATGGACAACTGTAGCTTTTTGGAGAGTTTAAAGGTGTGTATCTTATTTATAAAAGGGAATGTGGTTAGTCCTCAAGTTTTGTGGTAGTTCGGCGCCGGGGACGGTCTCCTTAATTTTTACTTGTACAACTGGAGAACGGCGCCTCTGGCAGGTGTTTCAGCTGCTGATGGTGTAGAACCAGGAAAGGGTGTCGGGGTTGTCATGTTGTAACATCGATGTAACATTGACCTAAGCCCGACAGTCTGTTCCTTTTATGAATTACACATCCATCATTCAAGTATCTACGTACAACATTATCTTCTACACACACACGAACCATTGTCTGACCTTCTCCACCTTGTGGAATTAGCTATCTTATAACCACCAATTCAATCACTGTCAATGTCAATCATGTCATCATCGTCCACGCCCCAATCTGGTGTCGGACTGCGTCGCTTTGACTGTGGCGCTTGTCGGGGAAGCGGTCTACCTCCAGCACCACCAAGATCACGCCCACGGAAGCTTGGTGGAATGTGGGTGGACAGAGAGGAACCTAGCGTGTTGCCAGTGCCCCAAACCTTCTCGCTTGGCTGCGCCTTTGCAGAAGGTTTCTCCTTTTCCTTTCCTTTGGCACCTGGGGGTGAAGTGACTGGCCGGCCTGTGAGGGTATTGCCCGAACCTGAGAAAGAGGGCTGAAGAAATTGTCATATTAATTTGAGGAGGAACTACAATCAAACTCACAGTTGGAGGGGGAGGAGAGCTGGGAGAGGAAGGAGCCTTGGGTTCCGGTGGGGTGTATGGGATGACATTAAAGCCAAAGAACAGCTTCCCGAATGGAAGATTAAGTGCAGCAGGAACCTTGACATCTGCTTCGGCAGAGCTATTGTTGATAATCTTCTGTTGGCTGTTAAAATCGTCAGCATGCCCAGACGCAACCAGATTGCTTTAAACCCACTCAGTTCTGATGATCTTGCTATCTCCCCCTACTGGTTCAACTCCCCGATGACTGATACCCTTGCCTTTTGTCTTCCGACCAGCGAGAGTTTCTCCCTTGCCCTTGAAACTCTCCCAATGATCGCCCCCTTTGCTTACAGCTGTTCCACCAGGAACGACAAAACCACCACCTAGGGATGAAGACGGTCGTGAGGATCCAGGACTCGATGAATTGAGGTCGATCTTTAATTTGGATGCCATAGTGGAGGGCGGGGCGGGTTTCGGACGCTCAGGCTCTACGTAACCAACTGGAGGAGCAAAATCGACCTCTAGGTCAGTGTCTAGCACGTTTATGCCACCTCCACCAGGTGTCGCCTCCATCACAAGAAAGCCGAAGATTATTGAGTTGTAATATATTTCAATTATATCACCTTGAGTGAGCGCAGTGAAATTTCGCAAGGCTTGCTCAAGCCTGGTGGATGTTAGCTGAGCTAGTGACATCGAAATACGTGTACATACACGGCTTTTGGATCTGATATTTCAAGGAAATGCGTAGATTGTGCCTGGAGCTTGACGAACTTGCCCTTCGGGAGTTCAGCGCCAGTTATGCGAATTGGGTCGCCCTCATTGAGACGTAATGTCTTCATCATCCAGTAAGGAAGATGAACTATTCCCTCTTCAGCGATAAATTCGAGTACACCTGCGTGTGTGGATGCGGCCGGATTGTTTGCATTTGTGAGCTGAAACATCCAAGGTCCCTCAAGATCGAGGTGAGTCAAGTGTGCGAGGGCTGAGGGAGGCATGATAACTGCAAGGAAATTGTTACTCCACAAATTCAGCGTACGATTAGATCTAATTACGTACTCTTTCCTCCGTAGGAGAGATTCTCTCGCTCCCGACCAGGGAGCATCGCTACACTGTAGGCCTTCAAGTACCCGTTGTACGAACGAGGATTTGCTCGAGAGCCCACAGGAACTCCAAATCCTCTGGAATGATATAGCTGCTGGTCAGGTTTACTGACCCAGGAGCCAAATAGAGGTAGCGTACTGGGCGAACTGAGCGAAAAGACCCCCTGGACCACCTCCCATGCCATCCTGGATGTCAAACTATGATAAATGATCAGTTATCTTGATTGTTTCTGTTGCTATATACACCCACGAAGTCCATCTGAAAATGAGATCGCGTGAAGTAAAAGAGGAGTGGCTAGAGTCAAGTTACTTTCAAGTCAAGCATACGCGTAACGCATACCCAGCGGCGGCAAACCCCGCGACTACTGATTTAGCGAATTCCGCTTTCGTCTACGCGCAACATCTACCGCTTAAAATCTACTGAGCCTCTGACGAAGTCAAAATGGCATCAAAGATTGCACCAGCAACATCTCATGCAGCGTCTCAAGCAGCTCGCACGGGCTCAAATGCTGCGTTCAATGACAAGGTATTTGTCACATAATCGCGATGGCCCGATGAAATGAACGTGTTGCAGGTCAAGCCAATGGAACTCCGGATGTCTAACTTGGTCGCTGCTAAAGGTACGCGAAGAGTTTTTTTTGTGATGATTTAGCATGGTTGACTTTCTTGTAGCCATCAGCGATGCTGTTCGAACATCTCTTGGTCCAAGGGGGATGGACAAGATGGTATGTCTCAATATTGCTGCATTGATAGTGAAGAGATGCCATATCGCGATTCATTTGGATAGATTCAAACCTCAAAGGGCGAGGTCATCATCACCAACGATGGAGCAACAATTCTACGGAGTATTCAAGCCCTACATCCTGCTGCCAAGATGGTGCGCGCCGAGCCGTGATGCTTGCTGATCATCCACTTATATCATCTTAGCTGGTCGACCTCTCAGCTGCTCAAGATGTGGAAGCAGGTGATGGGACAACGTCGGTTGTTGTTCTGGCAGGTAGCCTCCTCGGTGCCGCGGAAAAGATGCTGCAGAAAGGCATACATCCAACCATTATCGCAGAATCGTTTTTGAGAGCATCGGTCAAAGCAGTTGAATATCTCACTGAGATATCAACGCCAATTGACCTCAGTGACAAGACCAGTCTCCTCCGAGCAGCAAGTACTTCCCTGAACTCCAAGGTGCTGAGGATTTTTGAAGTTGTCGTGGTCGCGCTTTGCTGACGCACGCTTCAGATCGTCTCTCAATATTCATCGACACTTGCTCCCATCGCAGTGGCTGCTGTGACGCGTTTGGTTACACCTCAATCGTCCACTGTGGACCTTCGTGACATCAGGGTTGTAAAGAAAGTTGGTGGCACTATCGAAGACACTGAGCTTGTAGATGGTGTTGTTCTCAACCAAAATGTTATTGTCTCAGCTGGCGGTCCTACGCGTGTGGAGAAGGCCAAGATTGCCATTATCCAATTCCAGCTCAGTGCTCCCAAACCTGATGTATGTGCCCTTCACTTCCTTCGTCTCAGTTCTCATGACACCTCATTAGATGGATAACACTGTCGTGATCAATGACTACCGACAAATGGACAAGGTCATCAAAGAAGGTCGTCAGTACTTGCTCAACATCTGCAAAAAGATCAAGAAGGCGAATTGCAACGTTTTGCTGATCCAAAAGTCTATCCTCCGTGATGCAGTCGACGATACGTCCCTCAGCTTTCTTAAGCGTCTCAACATCCTTGCAGTCAAGGATGTTGAGCGTGACGAGATCGAATTTCTTTCCAAGAGCCTCGGCTGCAAACCTATTGCCGACATCGAAGCCTTTACAGAAGACAAGCTTGGCTACGCGGATCTCGTCGAAGAGACTTCAAATGCTGGTATCAAAGTCGTCAAGATCACTGGCGTAAAGAACCGTGGGCGCACAGTCAGTATTCTGGCTACGGGTGGTAACAACCTTGTTGTGGAGGAATGTGAACGCAGTCTGCATGATGCTCTTTGTGTTGTCCGGTGTCTTGTAAAGAAACGGTGAGACTCAAGTGTTCCAGTTATACGGGTTACGGTTCTGATTTGATAAAAAGAGCGCTCATCGGTGGTGGTGGTGCACCTGAAATCCATGTCTCCCGGTTGTTATCTCAATACGCACAATCACTCAAAGGCATGGAAGCCTACTGCTTCCAAGCATACGCAGACGCATTGGAAGTGATACCAACGACCCTTGCGGAGAATGCTGGACTTAACCCAATTGCTATTGTTACGGAGTTACGCAACCGACATGCTCTAGGTGACCGGAATGCTGGTATTAACGTCCGCACAGTAAGTGGTTGCAACCTGGAGTCACTTCAGACATTTGACAACATACAACTTAGGGGCTAATCTCGAATATTCTTGAGGAAGATGTTGTTCAGCCCCTTCTCGTCTCTACGAGCGCGATTGAACTCTCGACGGAGACTGTGTGCTTACTTTTGAAGATTGATGACTATGTACAAGCAAGATAATGAGACGTTCTAGCATTCTAATAAACGTCGTTGGCTGTCTTCAAGTATAACAATGATGGACTAGGCTAATCAACACATTCTGCATTCATTCTTTGGCGCACATTTGAGTAAGTTTCTTCCACAAGACTGCGGTTGTGGCAATGGTGAAATGTCTGATCCGTTGTGAAGTGAAAGCACCAGAATAAATGAAAATCACAGGTGTGCAGAGAATTTTCTCCCTTTTAATTGGGATGCAAAAACAATGCCAGGACCGTGGATTGAACACGGGACCTCCAGAACTTCAGTCTGTTGCTCTCCCAGCTGAGCTATCCCGGCTTGCATGTCAGCTTTCTTGTTAAATCCAGAGGGTATTGTCTTCCCCAACTTGGTACGTTGGAGACCCGTTATGAAAGCTGCATCTTTTCCAGACCTATGATCATGCCTATCCACTAGTGTCGAAATACAGTTGTTTATAATACGCCTCTCGTCAATCATGATACTATTCGAAATGGGCATTCAACAATCCTTCGATCTAGTCTCTTTTGGATCAGGGTGAAAGCGCCGCACAACCTGAATGTGTTCGACGTCCACGCAAAGAGGTTTAACCTCCCCCAAAGGAAGTTTTGTAACAACAATGCATCAAACTTCGAGCATCAGAAGCTTTTATTAGGTGCATTCCGTGTCTACTATGTAGTCCTACCAAAGACTTGACATACAAGTGTCTTTTTTTATCAAGTCGCTCCCCAGCCGGTTGCATGCAGAACTGTGAAGCGCTCCATCATGATTATCGAGCCAAGCCTGCAACTAGAATGATATCCCAGTATCTTACGGCACCACCTTGATAGGCTCACCGCTCATTGATAGGCAACTCAGATGAGAAGTGCAAAAAGCACATTTACATCTGTTCGCATCTATCTTACCTAACTTGACGCTTTTCTATATCTTGCACCTTCTTCACCTTATATCTATTAATTTGGTACTGCACAGTGCACATGAGTCAAACCACCTGATTGTTACATAACCGTACAGTCTTACTACTTAACACGCATCCCGTCGTCGTTAATACCTCACCATTTTCTCATCGCTCCCTGACAGTGTTCCAGTATACTATGGAGTATTTACCGTCTTACCATGTCGCAGCAGCGAGGAGCTTGCAGTTCACTACGGTGTGTTTCCTCGTTTCGGATATGAGGGCGAAAAGTTCTGACAATTCTTGTTCCATCAGTACATGTATGGTGCGTACCGTCTGAACTCCTTATTTTTTTACCTTGACACAGTTCAGTGTCAATGACTACATTCTGGGTAGGCTTATTCCGTTCTATTTCTCTCTGCTGTTAAACCCATTTATCCAGTGCTATGATTATGCATGCACATTGCATGAAGAGGTGATACACCTGTTCCGTGATACACCTCGGTCCTGATATCTACAATGTGCATGCAAAGTGGACGTTTTTACTTCGATCTGACTGGAGCAAGGTCAAAGGCCTGTATATTGTTACACGATACCTCCCCTTTAGCTTCCTCGCCGTCGTTCTATGGAGTGTGTTCTGCTACATTACACATTACCACGATGATGAATTAACACTTGTTCTTTAGTGAGCTTTAACACAAATGAAAACCCAGGTGTATGTAATGATGTGGAGAGTTAATAAGAACGAACGACTTACTGCATGACGTTTCCAGAAATGCTGGGTGTTGATCATTCTTGACTCAGGTACGTCCAAGGTGCTTTCGTGTATGCATGTCCTGGCTGAAGTCTACCACTTTTCTCTCATAGGTCTTGGTATAGCATTAGTCTTTTTATCTGAATGTACATCCCGTTTCCCCGTAAAATGTATTTCTGATCTGATTCATCCAGGTTTTTTCATGCTCAGGACATATGTACTCTGGAACAATAATAGAATCTTACTCGCGGCCATGTTGTCCACCTTTTTCGTGAGTTCCCGATCCACTCACCACACTAAAGCAAGTGGTAGATGCATCAGCCAGGCTTTTCTCGTGGCATCCTTCGGCTTTGTCTTTGGCACCTACATCTATACCGTCCCTGCAGGATGTGCTCGTTGTCACCTTCCCTCTGGCGTTCTACAATCACTGAAACATTCTGTTTACTCTCATAGATATGATTAACGTTATCCCAGGCATCACAGGGTGCTACCAGAATCCGACCACTTTCGGGTTCTTCATACCATTTCTCCTCCTTACTATGTTCGAACTAGGTGGGTGACCAGGAGCATACACCTGTACAAGCTCACGCTGATGGATCCTTTTTCAGGACTCATGATACTCACGCTCATACGCGCCATACAGAGCTGGCGGATGAGCTCAAGCCGTCTGTACGTTATCTTGGTGAAACATAATATATTTTATTATGCATGCGGCCTTCGTGAGTCACCACTCGTGCGCCCCGTTTTCTGTACTCATCCATAATCATTCTCTTTCCTAAAGTACTCTCAGTGGCAAACATACTCGCATCACAGTTCCTCGAGGTGTGTGAATCTCTCACATACCTTTTATAATTGAGCTGTTGATGTTCCGGGCCCCAGTACTCCTACTACAACGTGTTGTATGTGTATGTACCTCCGCATGCTGTTGTGTATTGCTACTAACAATACCCAAACTTACACCCACATACAGTTTCGAGGTCGTGATCCTTACAATCCTCGCTACGCGCATGCACCTTCATCTCTGGCAGACGAACCGACGTGCATACGACTCTGGCGACCCAGTGCATTTTGCAATGTCCGATATGTCATCTATGAATTTTGCGGAATGATATGTTATCTCGGGGCTTGTTTGGTATCGTTCGTGGTGCGAGGCTTGGACTGTACGAGATGACTGATGGGGGTGAGTTTAGTAGAGAGAAAATTTCTTTATTTACACACTGCAACAAACAACTGAAACTATTAACACGCAGTGCTCTGTGGGCTATCCTGAAGTTATTGTACCAAGTATAAGCAAAGGAATAGTAGAACAGCTGGACAGGTCCGTATTTGTGGTGAAGTTGTTGGTTTACGCGTACGTGTGATCGATGCCCGAGTTTAACGGCTTCGCTCCGACGGTCAGCTTACAACGACCAACGAGGTCAAGGGCGAGGTTACATATCGGCAAAATGGCATCAGCAAATGTGCATATCCTTCGCTTCTGCCCGCCCCCGCCCCTGGTCTTACCATATATCCTGTTTCTTTGGTATTGCACGAGACATTAATGAAAATTCCAGTACATGATACTCAGTAAAATAAATACAAGGTACATGCGTTGCCAATGAGAAGCCCAACTTTATGACTGAGGATGCAACACGTACTAGGTGGTCCACATAGCCCGCGCGGAAGGTTATTGAGTCACGTACTGGTACACCAAAATTTGGCAGTCTCTGCGAGAAGGATAGTGCATCGATAGTTTGAGACGTCCAAGACAACACATCATGGTGTACGAGAGCAATAGATTTAGAGTGGCAGGAACGGAGGGCACTTCAAGAGCTTGTATTCGTTCGGCATTACATTGGACATTACATTGAACTATAGTTGTAACTACTATGGCTGAAGATTTACGGATGGTTTTGAAAAAACACCCCAACAGAAACCACGAGACTAAAATCAAATTATAAATGCAAGCACGAAGGAATGCTCCGCGAACGTCATCCGGCATTCTGTCATGAGCATCATAATACTGAAAATTAGCCAACGAATTCATGGGCTGCCTCGGTCGTTTGCAGACTAATGCGCCCGATTTGACAAGGTCCTGGAGCAGTGGATTCGGCAACCAGCTTGCTGGGATTGATAGAGAATCCCTCAATAGTGAGATGATCAAGCGAGTGATTGCCGCAGTCACCGTGGCTTGTTCTGTCCCCCACACCGAGTTGCCCAAAGTCATTCGAAATTCGAATATATATCGAGATGACCATGTCTCATCGGGAGGGCAATTTCAGAACAAGATATGATGTATCCCAAGTGGCAGCGATGGGACAACCATTTTGGAAGCATAAATTTTGTGCCAGCCTCCTGGAGGTAAATCAGATGTGGTGGATGTCAAATACAAATGTCGTGAGGAAACCGTCAGACTCGGAGTCTCAGGCTTAACCGACCTAGAAAAGGAAGGTACTACATTTGCCTTCAGCACCACAACAATGTCTGGAGCAGGTCCTAGGGAGAATGTCTTCGCTACGCGTATGGCCTTGACAAACACAAAACTCCGTTTAAAGGGAGCTGAAACTGGGCATTCGTTGCTGGCAAAGAAGCGTGATGCCCTGACCACGCGATTTCGTGCAATACTAAGAAAGGTGGATGAAGTGTGTTACGCTACCTGATTCTTACTTGTTCAAGTTGCTGACAATTAAATAATAGGCGAAGCGGAAGATGGGTAGAGTGATGCAGTTGGCGTCGTTCTCGATGGCAGAGGTCACGTATACCACGGGAGATATTTCCTATATCGTGCAGGAGCAAGCGAAACTCGCCACTTTCCGTGTCAAAGCGAAGCAAGAAAATGTCTCTGGTGTTCTCCTTCCAGGATTTGACGTTGATCGTGTAGCGGGATCTGGTGATTGCTTTGGAACTTCCATGCATTTTTATTCTTATGTTTGCGTCACAGACTTTAATCTAACGGGTCTTGGTCGGGGAGGCCAACAGGTTCTACGAGCAAAGGAGGTGTACGCTAAGGCTCTTGAAACTTTGGTGGAACTTGCATCGCTACAAACGGCGTTCACCATTTTGGATGAAGTTATTCGCGCGACAAACAGGCGAGTGAACGCAATTGAACATGTAATCATTCCGCGGTTGGACAACACCATCAAATATATCATGAGCGAGCTAGATGAAATGGACCGCGAGGAGTTCTTTAGGTGAGTGTATCGAATTTCCTGGTCAAGCTCTGATCCCAATGATACTTGTAGACTTAAGAAAGTTCAAGCAAAGAAGAAGAGAGATGCCGCCGGAAAAGCAGAAAGGCAAGCTATAACTAACGAGGTGGAGCCATTGAAACAGCTGCATGAACAACAAGAACCCACACTGGACTTGCTGAGTACCAAGGACGAGGATGTCATTTTCTGATCCGTAGTCAGTACCAAATTGTACTATTTGTGTTCTATGCCAGCTGCAAAGGTAAATCGGATCAATCTGTACACTGTGGCCTGATGCAGCAGTCTCAAAGTATGGTAGGAGGGTCATGGTGCATATCATGTGCGATAGTGCGCATAGATACATGGTGGTTTTGTGAATGCAACAAGGAAAGCCGAGGACAATCAATACGCCTACAGGAAATTACTGGAAAACGGACGAATCAATATGATGGCTAGTTGTCAAATTTAGCGGTGGTCACTTACGTCCACCATCTCGACATCCTCGGCGGCTGCGGGTTGTGCGGTCTTCGACCTGTCCTTGCGGTCAAGAATTGCTCGACTGTGCAAAGAGCTTTAGAACGATAAACATGGACAAAACGTAGATTTGCCCACCGATCCTTGTCAAGCTTGATGGTGGTGATCACAACTTTGCTGGGGTGGATACCGATGGGAGAAGTAGCACCGTTGGATTTGTCACGTTGCACACGGTCAACATGAATGACCCATTTCTTGCGGTACACCTGTGTAACCTTTCCTTCCCGACCCTTGTATTTCCCCCGCAAAATCCGTACTTCGTCATCTTTGCGGATGGGTAGTGACCGCGTCTAGTGAGTAGATAAACACCGCACGCCTCGTTTCTCAACAGATCCAACGTACGTTGTATTTCGCCCGAAGTTCTTTGGATAGGGATGACGACATAATCTTGCGGCGCACCGAGGAGGGTGCACTGAAATGGGCCTTGCGGCTCTTGCGCCGCGAAGAGGAAACGTCTGTTACATAGACTCATTCATCAGTAAATTATTCACCCGACAGATCTCATCCAAGTCTCAGAATGTCCATCCAACTTCTCCTGTGCATAAAATTTCACTCCGAGATGCATAGACAGGTAGAATGGACATCGGCGAGTATGAAGACAGCACTGACCAGGGTTGTATTTCATCTTGATCTTGAGGAGGACGTCGATAACGGTGTCGAGCGGTTCAATTTGGGTGTATGGAATGACTTGTTTGGTTCAAAGTTTGCGCGTCGGCTTTTGCCGGATATACCACATATGCAACTCCTTAATACCTTGCACAGTTCGCCGCGTGTAGTCGATGGAGAAAGTTCGGTCCACGCAGCTTAAATTCAAAGGGGACAAAATAAAGAAGAAGCGCAAGAGAGAACACCACGATGAAGGCTCCACCAGCAAACGTGTAGACGAAGATGAGGACCCGGAAACCTGGGTTCTACCGGAGAATGCAACAGAAATTCGCGGGCCTACTTTCATTGTACACCCTTCTGATCCTTCGCCCATATCAGTAAACTTTGATTCTACAAGAAACAAGATTATATTGTCATCTCTGGACAAGGACCTGACATCTGATACCCTGCCATTACTGGATCGCACACCTACAGAGGTAGCTCAGGTCTGGGTTACAACACGTGTCGCGGGATCAGCTACTATCAACCTTCGGACGGGCACTGGCGAAGGAAAATTCCTGTCTTGTGACAAGCATGGTATTGTCAGTGCTTTTAGGGAAGCGCGAGGGCCCGAGGAGGAGTGGACACCTGTTCTTTTACCCGATGGCATGGTAGCCTTCATGAACGTGTACGAAAATTATCTGAGTGTCGACGAGGTCGCTGGAGGTTCGCTCCAGTTGCGAGGCGACAGTGAAGAAGTCGGGTTTCGGGAGCGGTTTTGGTTAAAGATCCAGAGCAAGTATAAGAAGGAAGCCCACGAGGAGAAGAAGAAAAGAGAAGCAGGCTCAGAGTTGACAGTCATAGATGAAACTTCTGCCAAGTACGTTTCACTTGCTATGAATCAGTTTGTGATCTGAGAGATCCCAAAGCCATATACATCAAGCATGGGGAGCTGGACGCTCGGTGGTGTCAAAAGAGGATAAGAGAGAGGTTCGTTGATATTCATATTTCATATATTATCAGTAACATTCTGAATCATGTCTCAGCTCAAGCGAGCACGCAAAGAAGGTCGCTTGGCAGAGGCTTTGCTGGACCGACGAGCAAAGTTAAAGAGGCATGTTCTGATCTATTATGAATGTATGTCTCATCTGATTTTACCACAGTGATCGATTTTGTTGAGACCTATTATCAATTCATCTTTTATGCATGTCGGCCTCGTGTATTTTCTAGTGTACTTTATATTCATTCATGGGGCATTTCCCGTGACGCTCGTGCGACGGTCGGATCCAAAGGTGGAACTGTATAAGACATCTCCCTTTGTGTTATCATTTCATCCCAGACATGGGCACAGAACTTGTCTTTATCTCTCAACCCGCGAGACAGTTGAGGGCCGTCCATGATATCAAAATAGCATCCAAGATGAATTCACGACAGTGGCAGAGATTGCGTGTACGTGCCATACAAATTTCTGGGTATCCGGTTTGACTGATTCTGAGGAAAGGCTCTGGTCATAGATGCAGCTGCTAGGTTTCTCAATACACAAGATAGATACGAACACCAGGACCCCGAAATGGTTCGTCTGTTCTACCAGGCGGTGAGCTTCAATCGAATATTCTGTTGCGCTACTTCATTACTCCATCCTTTGTCTCAGGTTCACGCTATATGGCCAGAAGTTGCAGCAAAATACCCTAATTCTTGGGTTTTGGTTTGGTACCTAAAGATATATTTGTTGAAACGAGTATATCGGAAACGGTGGTCTGACAAAGTCGCTCGTGAGAGGGCTGCCAGCCAAGCTCGACAACGGCCCAGCCATCGCATAAAAGTATGCTCTGTACTTTGTATCGTCAGATAGTCAGAATATTAAAACACCCCGCAGAACACAAATCGATCGTCCGTCTTTCAACTCGACACCGGTGCTTCACAAGCCTGTGGAACCATGAGAACTCGAAGGAGGGCCATTGCTTGTGATCGACCTGCCTCCCCATCTGGTCCAGAATTTACGGTGTCACGCGCAATGCACCGCTCTCCTGTCATCGCTTCTCAACTCGGTGGAAGCCCATCTTCTCCTGCCTCAACACACATGTACAGCGAAGGAACTCGTGCAGTCTTTCGGTTTCTTAACTCCACGACACCCAGCCTGGTAAAACTTGTTCCGGATTTCCTTTCTGCTGGGATATATGATCAGAATCATCTGGAGGACTTCTTTACATGGCCCGAGAAGGCTCAACGTAACTTTCTTCTCAAGACATTCATTGGAAAAATGAACTCGTTGGAGATGGGGGCAATTTTGATAGCACTGAACTCTAGGCGCCGTGGATAAGTTGATGCTACAGTAGCTATTGTTCCCGCATTCACCTTCTACGACTTTGATGTCACTTACGACAGACTTTACGATGTTTCTTTCTGAAGTAGTGGCTGTGTAGCTTCTGATTTCAACAATACCAAATAATAACTTAGCGTGCATTTGGACCTGTAACACAGATTTAGGACACGTACACGTTCGTGACATTCTGTCGCATTACAGCACCAGTGCTAGAGTAATTCTGTCCACTTATCCATTCTCCAGAACGTCAAATATAACATGGGAGTTGAATCATCGAGTGACCAGACTGTAACGCCCGAGGTGGTTCCGTTCACCAACGGTCTTTCACCCCAGAGTTTATTACTGCTTTCTCTGGCGCTGGTCGTGGGTTTTCTAATTGGTGCGTTTTGGCCGAATATATTATGGAAGAAATTCTTACGCTCTGCAGTTATCGCGCTATCTCGAAGAAAATCAAAGTCCAGAGGTACTGCACTCCTCCTTGTCGGACCCTCAGACGCTGGCAAAACAGCAATACTTTCTACTGTTTGTGATTTCTCAATAAAGTGACATCGGTTGTCTATATCTGAATTAATTGTACCTAGCTCGCATTTACTGGAACGCTACCATCGCATACGTCACTGCAAGTCAATACTTCCGCTATGCCTCTCTCACCTGTGGGCATAATCCCGGTCATCGATATCCCGGGACACCCTCGAATTAGAGATCAGTTCCAGGAGCACTTAGTGAATGCCAGAGCAGTTGCCTTCGTAGTGGATGCAAGCACCATATCACGGAACGGGTCTACAGTGGCAGAGTGTGTATATTTGACTCTTTCATGACCACAGTAGTTCTAACGAAGTGTAACGTATAGACACCTCCATCACGTCCTTCATGCAATAACGTCGCTTCCTCCTTCACATCTAGTGCCCGCACTCCTCATCCTCGCCAACAAGTGCGACCTTATGAAAACAGCTTCATCTTCAGGCTCTCCAACCGATGTTGCTATTTCACGCGTACGAACGATTCTTGAACGTGAGCTAGAAAAACGACGAGAGGCTCAGTCCAGCGGCATGGGGGTCGAAGGCTTGGGCGCTGAAGGCGAACGTTCTGACATGGGAGGTTTAGATTGCAGTAGTCCTGGCGGAATTTTCAAGTTTGCCGATTGGGAGGGTGGCCAAGTTGATTTTGCAGGAACATGGGTAAACGTCGGAGAGCTTAAGGATGATGAAAAAGAAGGAGTGGCTATCGACGGCCTAGCCTC
This sequence comes from Suillus decipiens, assembly GCA_016695475.1. Taxonomy (NCBI): domain Eukaryota; kingdom Fungi; phylum Basidiomycota; class Agaricomycetes; order Boletales; family Suillaceae; genus Suillus; species Suillus decipiens. The sequence continues at coordinate 1,071,413 of MU172919.1, read as the reverse complement.
ATTGCGCAGTTGGCTGGAAGCAACTTTTACTATGACCTAACTTTGATGACCGTGGTTTTTTATATATAAGATACTCTAAACTTGGTCTCAAATTCTGAGATGGTCTATTAGCAATCGAATTCCATCTGGTCGGTTCTAGTGCAGTGTGAGTTCGCCAAGATTCGCTTAGGGGTGTTCCGCATAAAGTAAGTGGTGCTTGAGGTACACAAATACAAACAAACCAATGGTATAAATTCCTCGAATAATTTCTAGTTGACCTTTATCGCAGCTTTTTAGACAGTGCCCATTCTGCCACCATCCAGGCAGAACGATGGCGATTCGGTAATGCGAAGAGTACTTTGGATAGGATTATGAACGCACGCATCTTATTTGTATGGTGTAGTGGGTGTCAGACCTCTCCAACATCTCATCCTCTTCTTCGTTTAGTGTTTGCAATATTAATGTGCATGCACTTAGTCTGGACACGATGCATGATACTAGTCAAATCTGGACGTGGTTCGATATTTAATATCCAGACGTAGTACTGCACCAACGTCCACTGTAAGCTGTCGATATTGGTACTTCCATTAGGACGGACATGATACTAAGATAGACCTCTACAAGAGTGCATAAATCTAATATATATCACCCATTAATGCCATCCTAAATCTAGAAAACATCTATGGATCAAAACTTTGTCCCCTTCTCTTTACTCGCCTGCTAGTGGGTGAACATCCTCCTCAACTGAACTCAGGTCATCATGCCCAGCAATGGCGGCAGCGGCTACAGCAACCACGGCAACGCCCGTCAATAAGACTTTTCTCCGTATCTCAACCTCACTCCGAGTCCCACTACGTTTTCGTTTAGCTGATGACGGTGATGCCAGCGCCAAGGCACCTACATCCGCGATAGGTGCAGCAGGCGTCGGGGGTTCAATGCCGAACGAAGAGAAGGCTTTCAAATCCGCGGTGAATAGCACCTAAGGAAAGTAGAATGAACAACTTAAGAAAGAAAGGCAAATCGAATTGATACGTGCAGAATGGGCCCAACCGGCATACTCACCCCAAATGTCGGCAAGCTTAGTGGCCACTTCATTGTAAATTCGAGGAGTCATGACACCTTTTCCTTTGGAGCCGCTTGCGGTACGTAGCCCATAATGCTTGATAGCAATCTGGTGAACGTGAGTGTCCACTGGAATTACTTCTTTCTAAGAAGGTATAGATTTAGGATTAGATACAAGCATGACTGGGATTGACTCACTTTGTCCAAGCTCATAAGAAGAACGCAATCTGCAACCTTGCGTCCTACACCAACGAACTTCAGAAGTTCTTCACGAGCAGCTTCGGTGTTCAGGTCTCTCAGCCCAGTCAACCAATTCTCACAGCTCTCTCGTGACTCCAAGTTGGACAACGAGGAACCGTGAGTATCCACAAGCATTTTTGCAGTACGCTGAATATAATCAGCACGGTAGCCAAAGCCCAAGCCCCGAAGAGTAGACTTGACTTCAGCAGCAGCAAGGAGAGAGGGCGGGGGAAAGGGGTGGTACGCTGTACGACCTTGAGAGTCACTTTCACAGAGTTCGGGGGGCGGCAAGGAAATCAGGGAAGGAGAGTACTGTTTGCAAAGAGCGTGCACCATGTTGGTGATCCGGGGTATGTTATTGTTAGAAGAGCAAATGAAACTGGCATGACGAAAACCTGTCAAGCCTCCGAGCCAGTTCAGAAGTAGGCTACGCACGATACCAGGTTCTCCCAAGGATCCTGTCTCAACATCCGGATTCCAGAAAATCGAGATTTAAGCTTATTAAAAACTTGATCCCGGTCACTCCACTGGTCGTAAAGCTTCACCAAGTCAACATCGAGTTGAAAATAGTCCTTGAGCCAACTCAACGTTTCTTCATCGTGAACTGCCTCCCGTTCTGCAGAGAGATACTCTCCCGGAAAAACAGAGCGATAGAAAAGGTAGTCGGAAGACTGTCTTAAGCATACGACGCGGTCCCTCAGACACAGACGGTACTCGTGAGTAGGGGATGATTCTGTACCAGGGGACGAGGGTAGGGGGTAACATGTCCAGCGAAATGACTGGCCGCATTTCAAAACTGCTGCTAAAGAGAGCTGTACGGCTGACAGTGGCAACGCACGAAACCCAGCAGGAATTGGGGAAGCCATAATCAAAGTCACTTGAAAGTTAAGCAGACTGTATCTTTGTCATGGAAGTCAAGCGTCAGAACAGGAATAAAACAACTCTTAAGACGACCCGAGTGTGTGACTAGTGGTTTCCCCCTAGTAATGATATGCAACGGTTCATAACAAGTCTGGTACGGTAATGAGTCGAGAGTTCACACCACTACCATCCATCATCGCTAATTGCCCTAGTACTATATGCCTTCAGAAGGAGATACGTTTCTTCCTAGAATACAAAGCGTGTTCTATGCCGTGTTCGACTTACAGAAGGGACCAAAAATCGTGTATCAGGTTCCAGAAGGTCTCATCGCAGGATCGACGGCAAATCAAAACTCTAACCATTCGGTCACCTCTTCCCCTTCACCGTCGATAGCTGCCATCTTGGAACCGGACATAACGTCTTCGCCAAGGTCAAGTCCTTCTGTTAATTCTCATGGTGGCCGGCGTGCAAATTCTCTCAATGTCCCTTCACCTCATCAACGCTCTTCTTCTTCCAGTCGCGTTCTGTTCAATTTCGACGATATTTCGAAGTATGTGATACCTCCTGGAGAGCTTTGCGGGCGGCTGGTTATTTGCGCTACCCGGAAATACCGTATCATTGGCTTTCCTGTTTTACTTCCTGGCAATTACCAGCGGAACTACTTCCAGTACAACGTCTGCTTTGTCTTCGAGCGGTCTGCGGATTTGAGTTGCTACGAACCAATCGTTCGCAAGGTCAGCCGTGTACTGACGGCCTGCGAGGTCAGCTCTTTACCTTACATGACAAAACTCTGTATTTATGAAATCGTAGGAAGAGTCATTTTTTCTCTCCTGTACAAAATCCTCGCCAGCCATGCATGCCATCCTCGAGCAGCTATACGAGGACCTGAACTCTTATTCTGAAACGTCGATTTCAATTGATGCCTTCAACTCAATAGAGCTGAAAATCTTTCCCTTTTATCCTAATCCACCCCCAGTAAAAGATTGGCAGGTGCCTCTGGCACTCATCAACTTATCCAAGCGCATAGAAGATAATTGGGATCTAACCATGAGCAAGGTAGGCCGATTTCTTTAATAGACAGACTGTCCTGATAGCTATGCATCAAGGTGTGCAGATATATTGATGGTGTGAACCATGTCAGTCGCATTGCACACCTAGCCGACTGTGATATCGAGCTTACCCGCCAAGCAATATCTCACTTGCTGTAAGATATTTTACCCTGACCTTCAATCCCATCTTTATCAGATCTCGCAGTTACTATCAAGTCATCATGACCGTCGACATCTTCCAATACTCCAATATGTACACTCTTCGTAAGAATGTGCAGTGGCTTGCCGACGAGTGCCATGTCAAGCACGAATGTGGACCATATGTTACAAAGCACGCACCAGGTTCGTACATTCCTTCTGCAGAAATGCCTAACTCACCGTGAAGCAGGCAGAATGGTACCAGATTGGCCGAAACTTCTGCACTTATATTCGCGGTTCAAGTCTGGGAAAACGGTACTGGATTGGATGGAGACCTACGATGTCTATGAACTCGGGATTGACATTCGACGTTTCACAAGTTTCGGGGTGATCAAGGTATTTCCCAGCGAATGTTCTATGTTCGTGAATTTGAAAGTCTTTTCAGGGGTTTCTGCGACGGGTGCATCGTTGGCCAATTTTACTTCCTGTGGATTTACCGTCACCAGCTCACAGAAGAAGGCAAAGCCTCTCTTCTTCCGCGTCGAATGCAAGTCCTACAAGTCCTTCGGCTCCAATTGGGGAGACCCCTCGATTCGGTGGCCGTCCCGATTCGTCCGGTGTTGCACCTATGCTCAGTTCTCCCGTAAACCAGATGGAGGTCACACGAGCCCAACAACGAACGAGCGCAGCGGAGAAGGTTCTCGAGCAGCTACGTTTCAAGACACTTCCGCGGGCTGCACCTAGTCCTACCATACGGCAACCTCCTCTTTCCCCGGATGGTCCTGAGCGCAACAACGAGCGCCGTAGTCATGTCCTCTCTGACACCCGAAGACATTCAAGTTATCAACAACACACGAGTCATGTGCCATCATCATCTAGTATTGTCGGGAGTCAAAGCATTGCGCACCGCAATTCATCGGAATCGCAAAACACCTTTCCTGCAAGGCCACGACTATCACGGTCTCCTTCTACTTCTCGCACTCGCGCTCTAAATTCACAAGGCTCTTCAGGTCCAATGAATGCTCCTCCGCCCCCTGAATTGTTGCCACTTCTTGATGGAGATCATCATACAGACGAACTTTGTACGCGCTTCGAGGTCGGGTGGCCTCAATTACAACAGTGGTTAATGACTATTGGAGGTGGAAAAGGCGATGGAGATGGAGATTTGGGGAGAGTGTCCATTATTTATCGTTGATATGCGCCTGCCATACAAATACATTGCAGTGTCTTTCGATAATCTTGGTGTATGTGTGTTGCTATGACGGATTCCCAAGCAAAGATCTCGTCAAGAATTTTGTTTCGAATTTCGTGCGGAGATTTTGACTATTGTAAATGGTGATCAATCAATCTAGCACACGAACCCGTTGCATGGTATTATAAAGCATGAATACATATACTTTTGCTGGACAGCTTACTACGCCAGTGATCGGTTCACATTCACGTAGCCAGTCCCAAGACACGAGTAGAGCAACTCAGTGTTGGAGGGATCTGTGGTATCTACAGGTGTGATGTTGAAGACGGAGCCGAAGAAGATCTTGATATCCCGAAGAAATTGAATACTGTCATGATGTGAGCGATAGAAGCAGGGGAGTCGATCATTGCGCACGTTCTGACGGAGGGCTCTCCCATCCTACATTGACCAATATCTTCACTGCCTAAAACCATCATCAACAGCACTAGAGATTGGTGTTTTCTGTCAACACATCCTCCATGTCTAATCTCTGATAAAAGGGCCCTAGTTGCTAACAGAGCTATATCTTCGGGGGTTTCACCTGGTGTGGATGTAGCTTCAGAACAATGTATGGCAGACGTAGTGGACTCTGCGAGTAAGCTTAGTGCATAACCTGGCGACCTTCATGCAAGATTAGTACAGTAGAATTATGTTCAACGAGCCCACATACTTTCCGCTCTCATCTCCTTTGTAAACGTCGGAGTACAGGTAGATGTCAGGGATGAAGCGGTTAAGAACCGAACGTGATGCGTCGATCATGCGATTAGAGAACTGGGGGTTAACACGGACGGCATGTCTGGGAGAATACTTCATTTTAGTATGCATTTCATAGAGGCAAGATGAACGCACGCAATGCCTCGGATTCGTTTGATCTTGCCAGGATCAACAAAGTTCAGAGTTTTTACTTGTTTAACGATAGGACAGAGGAACTGTACTTCCCCTCCACCTTCTGGAGGAGCACCACGTCTCTTTATCTGCAGAGGCGTATGAAGGCGCAATTTCATGGATCGAACAACTCGCTCACCCGAAGCTCCAATCCATCAGAAATACCGAAAAGTTGGAGATGAGGTAGCGTCACAGTGCGGATGAGGTCAACCTAGCACCGTTAGGAAATATTTTATTCCGACAGGATTTTGCTTACAGAAAGATCATTATCATCTGTTGTTATGCCTCGCAAAGTTAACTGAAACGGCTTCTTTGAGAAGGGCGCGATCATTATTAGCGGCTCCAAAAAATAACCTATTGAACGCGACAGTGGACAATCATGAGTAATAGGACCGCCGGACACGACTCCCGGTTTGAGAAGCACAGCAGTGCCTTGAGGGTGTGTGAGTTCCAGCGTAATGGATAGTAGAGTATATCGTACCGGTCACTGAGATTTCGATGACGGACCCATTAGTAACTTTTTCCAACAGTCGCAGGAGGCTGACTTCGTAGTCTAAGTGATGGCACCACTCGTCAAGAAACGCCAAGTTGCAAACAACTGAACACACCTCTCAGACCGGGATCCTTATCCTCAGAGCGAATTTTATCAATTCGAACATGCTTTCCGCTAATAATTGAGAGCACTAAACGTTGTCGCAAATATTGGTGTCCACTGAAGTTCACGGATGATCTTGACTCCATGGATGTAAACCTCAAAGAGACTTTTTCATTACGTAATGTAATATTGATCCAAGTGGGGCCTGGGCGCCTCATTGATGACAGCTCCCTGATATCCTTTAAATCTTCTCGATGGCTACGGGAGTACATGTGAACGGCGCAGCGACTTCAAGTGACTGGCAAGATCGGTATTACCATGTTGACCAGATTCTTGACAGACCTGGCCCTCGAACTGATCCATCATTCCTAGCTGGGGATGAGGTGAGTAGTACTCGCAAAGTTTTCGACTCATCTTTAGGAGATGCTCTAAAGGTGAAGGACTTCTTGCGGAACAAGTGCAAGATTCTTGTCATCGGCGCAGGTGGTTTAGGATGCGAGATACTCGCCAATCTTGCTCTGACTGGGTTCAAGGATATCCATCTTATCGACATGGACACCATCGACATCAGCAATCTTAATCGTCAATTTCTCTTCAGGTGTGTCATATTTATGGGATGGAATGTGTGTGCCGACCTTGGGATCGATTTACTTAAGACCCGCGGACGTTGGAAGACCAAAGGCCATCGTTGCTGCAGAGTATGTGATGAAACGGGTACCTGGAGTCGAGGTCACTCCGTAAGTTGGCAATTTTTTGCGCACCATGCGCACCATCTCTGATATGCGAGGTGTGTAGGTACTACGGCAAGATACAAGACAAGGGCGACGATTATTATCTGCAGTTTAACCTCGTCATATGCGGTCTAGATTCTGTGGAAGCACGTCGGTGGATAAACGCTACTCTCGTTAACCTAGTGGATCCCGAGAATCCTGAGAGTTTGAAGCCCCTTATAGATGGTGGTACCGAAGGTGAGCAAGTCTCCTTTACCTTCTGCGTGACCTCAACAGTTGTGAGAAAGGTTTTAAGGGGCAAGCTCGAGTCATCCTTCCGACTGTATCATCATGCTATGAATGTTCCCTTGACATGCTCAACAAGCCAACCACATTCCCTATCTGCACCATCGCGAACACGCCCCGTCTCCCTGAGCACTGTATAGAATGGGCCTCTGTACTCGAATGGCCTCGTGTGCGCGGAGGTCAGTCTCGCTGCACATCCCATTTTTCTTCTGTTTCACATGAAAGTAGATGAGAAACTCGACACTGATGATCCCGAGCACATCGGATGGTTGTATTCGATTGCTGCTGCTCGTGCAAAGGAATTCAAGATTGAGGGTGTGACATGGTCACTTACGCAGGGTGTTGTCAAGAACGTCATTCCTGCAATCGCATCTACTAACGCCATCATTGCCGGTGTGTCAGCACCCTTATTTGATCTGCAACCTGTCTAATAGGAGTGTTTGCAGCTTCATGTTGCAATGAAGCTTTCAAGATTGCAACCAGTTCAGCGGCTTATCTGAACAACTATTTCATGCTCATTGGGACCGAAGGAGTGTATTCGTATACCTTTGAGCATGAAAAGCGCGACCATTGCCCTGTTTGCGGAGGCGAAGCCCTGGAGATGTCCATAAGTCGAGATTGGACTGTCGAGCAGCTCATTGAACTATTGACTGAGAAGCAGAACATGTATGTATTCATTTCTCATCGACATTCATGGCTCATCCTGGCGCAGTCAGATTAAGAAACCTTCTCTCGCAACACCCGAAAAGCCGATTTATTTCCAGCAGCCACCCCAGCTGGAAGAAGCTACGCGCCCGAACTTAGAGAAGAAAGTCTCTGAACTTGTCCCTGATGGTGGGGAAGTTGTAGTCACTGCTTCGACTCTACCTTTCAGCTTGTCACTCATCATCACTTACATGTGAAGGCACGGTATCTTACATTTCTGCATGGTTTTTCACAATGTAGTAGTATACATTCAAATGCAAGCATTATTCACGAACGATCCTACCTGTATATCAGGTTTGTGGTTCCGCGCTGTAGACAGATAGTAAACATTAATCATGATTGCGCCAACCTGGATGACATTACGATTACGTAACATCATTTGTTTGAGTGAACTTGACTTCGGTGGCTTATTCAGTCATATCCTAGCACCCCCATTCATCGAATAAGATGCCCAAGGCAGATATCAACAAGGCAGGTTGGGAGCAAAGTGAATTTCCTATTCTTTGTGAAACATGTGCGCTATTATCTATCATGCTTGATTAGACGAGAAACTAACGTGCTTGACCAGGTCTGGGACCTAACCCGTTCATCCGAATGGTCAGTCTTGAGTTCTTCTACTAACACAAAATACTGATTGCCCAGCTTCATGATTAGTCGAAACAAGAGTTCGGTCGCTCGTGTGGCACATGTGCTCGTCCATTCACGGTTTTCCGATGGAATCCAGGATCCGGTGCCCGGTACAAAACTACTGTGATATGTCAGACGTGCGCCAAAGTGAAAAATGTCTGCCAGACATGCCTTCTTGACCTTGAGTATGGCCTACCGACCCAAGTTCGAGACACCGCCCTTGCCATTCAGAATGAAGCACCAACCAGTGACATCAACCGAGAGTACTATGCCCAGAACATGGAAAACAAGGTGCGTTGATGTCTGACATCGGCTCGCGTGCATTTTTTTTAAGTCATGCTTAGATGGAGGATGGGAATCAATCCCTGATGCAAGTCGGGACGAGGGCTACATCTGCTGGGAAGGAAATGCTGAAGCAGCTAGCTCGGACAAACCCATATTACAAGCGCAACCGCCCACATATCTGCTCCTTCTTTGTAAAAGGAGAGTGTAACAGAGGAGACGAGTGTCCGTTCCGGTGAGCTTACATACAACAGCCTTCCCGCTTCCATTCCTACAAGGCTTGCTTTACCAGACATGAAAAACCTGTTGAGAACGCGCTTTCCCACCAAAATATTCAGGATAGATATCATGGTAATAATGACCCGGTTGCACGAAAAATATTAGCCAATCACTCGGAGGCGCAAGGTTTGAAGCCACCAGAGGACGAGAATATCGTGAGTGAGACTTACTTCCTCTCGGTGCAGTGTTTGACAGTCGGCACAACAGACCTCTCTCTTCCTTTCCTCTCTCCCTGCCTCTGCCACGGAACTTAGCATACGGACTCATGTCATTAATTCATTACCTCAAATACCTTCGTCACAGTTACGGTCGGTCGTCCACGTCGCAAAATCACGGTGCGCCAGAATGTCTGCCTTTCAGTAGCGTTTCAAAGCTAAGACCCATTTTAGATGTGCATTTATCAACTTCAAAGACCGCGATTCTGCCGAGAGGGCAGCAGAAGCTTGGGCGAATGGCATAGACATGGATAGCGAACGAGTTCATGTGAAGTGGGGAAGAAGTAAGGGTCCTTCCAAGTCTGCAACGCCAGTAGCGGGACAATCAGCAATCCCTGCACCTGCGTGAGCCTTTTTTCCTAGCAGGAAGGGTGCGTCCATCAGATATTATGAACCATATTTGTTTCATTCCACTGTGTGACCTTATACTTTGACTTGGCTTGTAATTATTTACTCTATTGTAGTTGGAGTGTATGATACGTCTTGAGATGACGTGCTACGATCTTCCTGCGATCTTCCTGCAATCCCCGTGATCATGCTAGTGGAGGAGGGCTCTTGTCGAACACGACTGGTCTCTAATCTCCCAACGGCAGGTTCGACCGACTTTGATTTCCTGTTGAGCTAACACTACTTAGATAGACCTCTAAGGAAGCCGTTCATGAGCGAATCCTCTATGTTCTAATAGGGAAAAAAACCTCTTATAGGCAGGTTTTATACCCGCACCGTTCAGGAGACAGATTTTGATTCTGATATAGTAACCACTTCGCTAAGAGCAGTTAAGATGAACCTCTGAGGTTACCATACATGAGTTAATGTCATTGGCAGGGTTTCGAACCTGCGCAGTCCAACATACGGATTGTGATTCTGTTGCCAATGTCGTGGTAACCCCTTTGGCCAGATCAGGAGCCTTCCCATTAGAGTTGAGATCAACTGTCGAAAACTATCCATGACCTTGAAGGATCCACAAGTGACTCGGAATGTTTAAGGCGTGGTAAAAGGGAAAAGATTGTTGGGCAAGTTTCGAATCCGCAACATATTTCTGTTTTGTCACGCTTAGCACCACTTTGCTAAGACTGGTCAAGACGAACGTCTACGAGTCAAAGAACGTCGTGCGTTGACAGTAGAATCACATAGGAGTAATATTCATTTGCCAACACAAAAATGGGGTAAAGAGACTAGTGTGCGTTTAATGATAGACACAAAATATGCCAGGAATAAGCGAGTCGGGAGGGGGGGGGGGGGTAGTTACAATGATGTACACGCACTGCGTTCGACATTAGGCTAGCCTAGAGTAAACAGAATGACCAAAAAAAAGCTGTGATGTGAGGCAAGCTACAAAATCATGATAATCCTTAGTGATCACAGCTATCAGCATCCAGCGACTCGTGATGATCACACCACTCACCAAGCAAGCCACCAAAACCCATGAAAAAAAGCCAAGCCGCATACTCCGCGAAACCAATACCAGCATACAAAGAATGTCCAAAGTTGACTAGAGCAGGGCCAGCTGAAATAAAGGTTGGTTGAATACTACTGCCAAGGTCCACAATCGACGTACGGCAGATACCAGCGATCCCCCAACCAATCCCGAATATTACTGAACCAAGTATGAGCCTCCAGTCAATTTTGGTGGAGGTTGGAATGTTCCATTTGCCACCAAGCTTTGGTTGCTCTACACATGCATACCGATAGAGCAGGGTAGCCAGGGGCAGAGCGCTTCCTGCAACGAACCCCAGGGTCGGGTCGAATGCTGAAGATAACGGTAATGCCAAGAATGCCAGAACTTTGTGTGGATCGACCATATTGGCAAGGTGGAGGGAGAATGCGAAAGCCAACGATGTCAAGAAGTTCGCCAGATAGCGAAGAACAGACTGGGGGACGTTTGGCACAAGATTAGCGCAAGGAAATTACCGGCTCACAAGTTTGGGGCTATTGCCAGTACCATTCTTGAGAGCCGAACAAGTGTACACAAACCAAAGGGTCCCAAGGGAAAGAATTGTGCCCAGAAACTGTCGTCCCTGGTTGCTGAGGGTCCAATCCAAAGACCCAGGCGTTCCAAGAGTATCATGAGTAAAGAAGTTTGTAACTACGGCACTTGAAAAGAACGTGGCTGTTGCCACCAGGGAACTTTGAATATATTGAATACACAAACACTGAGAGGGCGAGTTAAAAGCATACCGAGGAGAAAATCGGGACAAGCCACAAATCATATGGCTAAAAAATAATCAGATGTATGCGCGTTGACAGAAATACCGAAGAGGCGAACCCTGAGGTGCATCCATTGGCTAGCTATGGACCAAATTGCACAATGAATGATGACACCTTCAGAGAAAGATGGTAAACATACCCTGGTCCCAATACCAACGAGAAATCCAGAGAACACCATTCGGAGAAGCGAGGAAGCAGTATGGGGCTGCGGGGTGTCCACATTACCGATGATACCAACTGCAATACCACCTAGAACCAGGCCCACGACGGAAGCCATCGCTGCTTTATCTCCTCGAAGTGAGCGGTGAACAAAGCCAGAAATACCAAGGACGGATCCATTCAAGACCAAAAGAGAATGAACTGACAACGCAATGCTGACGCCCCCTAAGAGGCCTTCCAGGGGTTTGGGACGGAACTGTGTGATTCCAAGTTGGTAGAGTGACATGCTAGTAATTCAACGGGGGATTGTTGACCAAGGACCGCCTAAATACTGTGAGGCCCTGGGGCCTCCACCACTCTCAGGCGTGTTCCCCAACTCCCACGTTAGTAGGAAGAGAGGGTTTAGTAACTTTTATCAGGAACCTACTACTAACCATCTTACATAACGTTTAACGATGGGTGGATGACTTTCTGTAGGAAACATCTTATTTAAGACTAGATTCAAATATACTGCCACAAACCTTATTGTGCCATTAGCTCATGCCATTTTAGGCAATCGAATGATGTTTTCATTTCTCATAACGGCAAATGCCGAAGCCTCCTGTCAACAGCGAATGGGCCCTGCGGCAGTGCAGACTGCAGTAACGGTTCTGCGCATTGAAAGTCAATTATCTCGCCATGAAATTTTCGCTTCATGCATTTTTTGTAAGGTGCGGAGTCAAATGTTGAGCGATAACGAGAAACCATTAAGGGCATGAGTGCGAAAATTTCCATTAATGTTGATATGAGAGACCCAACACAGTACTAGTGTGTTGGGTGACAACACAGCAACATGCCTTCATCCTTCAATAGCTTTATACGAATTTCATCCATATTTATACTAGTGCTCCTCATGGAAGATACTAGCCGAAACTTTGCTTAGTGATAAGGTTTGAGGAGTCTGAAGTGCCCGGTCCGTAGGTGTCACCAACACGCTCGGCAGCGGAGTCTGAAGCCACCAGCGGTTGATAGCGCTCCTGCTGCCCGCCGCTGTCACACAAGTGCATTCCCCGAGCCGCGAGCGGTCAGACAGCAGGCGTAGTGTGGCGTACTAGTCATGATGCGCAGCGTTGTGATCTCAATTCCGCTTGAATGGCCCAGACCTGGTCCCAGTGTTACATATCGAAAAAATTTCATTAGTTGCTTTCATTTATTTATTATTAATTGGAGCAACACCAAACGTCTATTTAACGTTAGAGGCGCGGACACATACGGGTTGCTTTGCAGGTCTTCCGAGTCGAGTCCGTGTGCTAAAAATTCAAAGCGAACGTTTCACTTGTGCATCACACCATAAAAACTCAGCCGTCCTCAAGGAGACACTTGGATTCAGAGACTACACTATCTAGAACACGCCATCGTACATGCACAAAAATATGGGATACAGAAGTAATGAGATAAATAGAGTCTATCAAGTACACACCGATAAAAAGAGAGAAACAAATCGAAAGGACTCTAGAGAAACAGAAAAGAGACAGACTAGATGTGCGTTCAGATCCGCGAGCGCTGAGCGGTGGCCTTCAACTTCTTGGGCGTTAAAGCTCCAGGTCGTAGGGGACATAGAAGGAGGCTAATAAGTTGCAGGATTTGGTCGTAGGGGACCTCTGACGTCGAGAATCACGGAGATGCTAGGCGGCGCATGGTGATAGGGTGTACGCAGCCGGCGGTGGCCTTCAACCTTGTGGATTGCTCCAGGTCGTGGGGGACAACAAGGGAGGCCGCTTCGTGTCTTCGGGACGTGAATAGTGATGTCGATTAGCCTGTACCGCTCTAATCGGGGGGCGCCAGCGTGGAGGTAAGGCCGAGCTTTGCCATGGCATCAGCCCAGCCATTGAGACGAGCTTCTTTATCGGTGAGGATCTCGGCATGGTGTTGCTCAAGGTGGCCTAGTATGTAAAATAGGTGAGTGAAGCGAACGCCACGAAAAATTACTTACCAATATAAGTCCGTGCGCGTGCAGCCCGCAAATGAGCACGATGCTAAACAAATCAAAATGAGCGTCGTACTTGTTTAGTGATGGGCGTGTCATACCTGTTGTTGGCGCCGGTTGACGATGAGCTTCGCATCTAGAGGCTTGGGCGGTAACTTGAAGGTGATAGATTGGGACGGAGTAGTACTGTTGAGAAATAGTGCTGTTGTTGTTGTCGATCTGCGTGGGAAGGGAAGGTCGAGGTTTGTAGGCGTTGTTCCAAGAATGAGCGGTCCAGGTGCCAGTTGCGACTGTCGAGAGAAAGAATCGGAGTCTTCCAAGGTCACAATATCTGTTCCTTGGAGTAGGTTGTCATCCTAAAGATTCAAATATTAGACGAAGATGTTTGATAAGCTATAAAGCTTAAAGCCTCGTACCTTGCTTTCGTCGTCAAACCATTGTTTGGTGCCCAACGCATCGTCAAAGTCGTTGCCGTCGGCTATAAGCGTTGTGTCGGACTCCACTGAGAATCGCTTGTACCTCTTAGTTCTTGATGGAAGATGTGTGTATATGTCGGCAGTGTTGTTGCCAGGGAGGGGTGGTGAGTCGGGGGTATATTTCTGATTGAAGTCGTCATTGAGTAGTTTCCTAGCGGTCCTGTCGGAAGCAAGGAGGATCGCCGTTGAGAGACATAGATCTGCCGCAGCGAGACCGATGGTGACGATGGTGACGCGTTCGGCTTTCTGAACGACCTTAGCCGCGTGGTCTACGGCTGTTTTCTTGAAGAACGAGACCGCGAGGAACCCAGTGACAGTAACGCGCGCAGCGCCGTTGAGGATGGTGGTGGTAGAAATCATCGTAAAGGTTGGTAAGATTATGAAGGCTCGTAAAGAAATGCGTGTACACGTGAAACGAGGCAAATTAATGGGCATTGGAATTCGCAGGCCATCGGATATTTATACTCCTGGAATGGTGGTGCGGTAGATTAATGCGTTGAGTCACGTGTTTGTAAAATCAATCCTTTTAAATAGCGGGCAAGGACTACTCGAATCCTTGACCGCCCTATCATCGTCAAGATTCCTCGTCAGGTTTTATCTGCAAGTTCATAGCGTAGTATGTAGTGAGCGTAGGACGACAGCATCGTGAAAGCTGTATGCATGGACGTCGAGATGCGGTGTCCAATGGCAGTCCAGCAAAGCATGATTAGTAATACCTTGGTGAAGTTCAACGTTCAGTGTCAGCCGAATCATGAGTTGATAAGATCAAGGGACACAAATATTAACCCCAAGGTCCTTTACGAGTCATCGTGATGTCGCTCATCAACCAAACTTCCCGTTCAAAAGCGTCTTCCAAGCCTTCTTCGCGACGTGCAGAAACTTCTAGAGTATACGCTCATCCCCTTCCAATCATCTTTCCAGAGCCAACATACAAATTTCTCGGACTCTCCCTGACACGACCATTCAATCCTCACTGCACGGCACTATTCGACCCGCTCACCCGCTCAGCTTGGGTCTCAAACTCTGGAGACGCTACCCTATTATGGCAGCGCGGGTTCTTTGGAAAGGGAGACCTCTCCAGGAGTGAACCCAGTTGGTTGGCGAGACAAATAAATGCGAGAAAAATGAAGGGAAAGGGTATGTCGTTCTCTTGTGCTACTCCGAACATCTTAACTCTTAACTGGTACAGGACTCACATCCGAAGAGATCACCGCCAAACGCCGTGCAGAGCGCAAGCAATTCAAGCTCGATCGTGCAAAGGCGATCGCTGCTGCCGCCGCAGAAGCAGAGACGGCTTTCAATGAACAAGGTCGCGTTATTGCACCAGGTATTGCACCGGATGGCACACGGATAATACCCTCTGCTGCAACCTGGAAACCAACATCTACATCCGTGCCTTCAGAACAATTACCTCCAGACGTCGCACCAGACGAAGAGGAAGAGATTGAACCTATACAGGACCTCGAGCATCTCCAACTCTCGCTTCAAGAGGCCTTTTTCCTCGTCTGGGCACTTGACTGTCTGACAATCTTACATCCCGAAACCGTACGTCCCCTTATTTCGTCCTCGAAACCAGCTAGTTCATCTCAATGTTTTGTCCTAGAACGTGTCGTTTACCCTCGCTGAAATATGGAATGCATTCCAAAATGCTCACATACCGTCATCGGTACCACAACCACACGCACCGTCACCACCACGGTTCGACAATCCCTTCCTCGTATCATATATCGCATACCATCACTACCGCTCCCTTGGTTGGGTCGTCAAAAGCGGTATCAAGTTTTGCGTCGACTACCTACTGTATAAACGTGGCCCCGTATTTCAGCATGCTGAGTGCGTGGTGTTCACTCAATCTTCATATTCCATTTTATTCTCTTTCCAAACCTAAGAGTTCCCTCAGCGAACCTCATTCTTCATTCTTCATTTAAATTTATATTAGTTCCACTGACATTTCCTTAGATTCGCAATTGTCGTGATCCCCGTATATGAAGACCCCGAAGATCAGGCAAACTCACCATTCAAACTACAGAACGCAGAACCATTCACGTGGTCATGGCTCAGCACCATAAACCGAGTCAATTCTCAAGTTCAAAAGGTTTATCTCCACCTCTCGTCTATTACTATCGGTCTTGGTTATGCTAAACTGATTGACAGACGCTGGTCTTGTCGTACATCACCATACCTGCGGAATCACGGGTATCTCCAAAAGTTCTCTCCTCACCGGCATGCTTTGCACATTATTCCGTGCGTGAGGTTGTGCTGAGGCGCTTCATTCCGGCGCGCATGCGAGACTAGCTGCTCGAGGGGGTCTATATCGAGTGTCAACCTTATGGGAGTAACGGGAAGTTCATTACGCTCAACGAACTTTATAATCATATTCAGCATCAACCGGAAAGTGTTAGAATGGCCTCCCTTGAGACTCGATACTATTGCCGGTAGTTTTGCCGTGGGCTTCCCCGCTGCCGACAAGTTAAGGGCAAGTATACGAAACTCCGTTATTTCCTTCCCTGTCACTTGTGCATGTATTAAATACATATTCTTACCTTAGCTCTTGAGCAGGAATGGCGCATCCGAGCCTATCTAAGCACCTACCAGTGGAAATATTTCCATGCCAGAATACCAATAAGTGATATGCCGGCATTGCGGATATCGGCATCTGTTCAAAAGGGGTTGTGAACCGGAACTGACCGTCAGGCAATTATTAAGAGCCTCATTGACGGGCCAGACCTCATTCTCTTACGCGATTCGAATTGACTTACACGACGATGATACCAAAATCTACATGTGTGATCTAGATACTCCACCGGCGTCCTAGCGCCCCAGCTCACAGTGTGGCAAGGCCCAGCTGTACTATAATAATAAGAATATGTGATTTTACTTTCTGACCTTCCACGATTTTCTGAAATCCCAGTGGGTGTATGCCTGACTGTAGGAACTGGTATGCATGGCCGCCTGAGTCTTGGTATCTGCCAATTAGGTCACTAACCTGTATGCATCTGGGAGCTGTCTGTGTCCTTTGATCATCCTTTATATTGCAGACCTCAGCTTCATATACGATGGGAAACAATATATTTCGAGTCGTGGCGCACGCTCGAAGTTCAAACAACCTATCTGCTAGTATTCGGCTCAGGATCCAGTAAAATAACGTACTGACAATAAGAGAAATTCGTCAGTTTGCTTTCGCCGTTTCATTTGTATCACATTAACTCAATGCAGGTCAAACATCTACTACAATGTCGTGCGATGATAAATCAATTGATTGGCTCGAGACTCGAGTTGGCGGCAACCTCAGGCTTCCTTGCCTTGCACCTCGTGAAAATTCAATGATATCTCAATTTCTGATAGTTTCTGCTGTTCTCGACGAGCTGTTACTGCTGCAAATCATCACTGCGACTCGGGGGAAGTCATGAGTTGTACCAATACCATGACAAGTGAGCACGATATATACAACCACTGATCCAGGAGAGGATCATAAACATACCAACTCTCAGCGGACCTTTGCGAAAGCCAGTCAAGATATCCCGCATGTTCTATCAGCGACTCTGGATTGAGTGAGTGGTTTTATTGGCTACAGCTACAGCGCCGTCGTGGATGTGAGTGATGAGATGTCTTAGGTTGCACTAATGAGACTGTCTTTTATACTGGTCCACAATATTATGTGAGAGCATCAATGTCGGATCCGGGATTTCGCGCTAACATTTGTTGATAGGACGGTCCAATCACTGTAATTTGTACTGCTGCTACCAGCATTTGAAATTTTGAATACAGTTCTTGTTGACAATGAACGAAATCAACTTCGTTTATATCGGAGCGGGGTACACGTAACGTGCAGAAAACAGTGGGTTTGCGGAGTAAGGTCTTGTCAACAGTACAAGATCTGTCACATAGTCTGCAGGTGCCTTGAGGGCAAAAGGCAGCTATGACAGCGACTCGTTTCTCTGTCAAACGATAAAACTCATTGGCCCATTTCCAGAGCCGTGGAAGTTGTACTAGAATCCGACACCACTTTCTGAAGACTGAAGGTACAGTCGCATCGTAGTCGTCAATTCCATCGATGACGTGCATTTTTTTCAGGCAACTTATTGATGGATCCCGAGGCAAACATGGTTCGAACAAAAAAAGATGGAATGTGAATAACGATGAAAATGATAATGTGGTGAACTTACTGCGTGTCATGTCACGCTGGGAACCCCATCTTTCAGCAGCTGATCAACCCCAGATAGCACGCTTATGATGCGGGGTCAATATTTGGGTTATAAAGACATTATACCGTTCCTCGATAAAAAAACTAGTCACCGACAATAATACATCTTTTTAATTTTTGACACTACTTTCAGAATCAGTAACATGCATGTTACGAGTATGAGGTTATGCCATTGATAAACTTATATCTATTCCATTCGGGAATGTTAGCAATGTGCCATGGTCCAGTTCGAGGCACGCAGATGAGTTCAAATCGAAAGGATTCGTGGTCCAACAGCACTTCTTTCTCAAAGTAAATACACATGTGAAAATTTGAACACATCTAGACCTCAGAGTTATTCACAAGCTGTTTACCGAGCGGCTACATTCATGTGTTGAGACTAGCGGTTACCAGGAAAAATGAAAACTCACCACGTCAACACCGAGTGTTCACATAGTAAACTTGTGCTACGCCAATCTGGTACTTTGATAGGGCGTGATTTGGTCTAGAAAGGTTATATGAATGGTCCCTTCTATCCTTCCGGAGAACGGGAGAAGGCATCTGGATCATCACGGCGACCATTGCGGCTTCTGTGGAATTCTGAATCGGCGAAAAAGACTTGGCATCGTTTGGAAAGTGTCGTGTAGAGACATCAGCAGATACTACAGATTCAGACATGCCCATTCCAGGAACGGATTTGCATGCAACTTGAGAGCTGGCAAGCACAGATAAAGGCTATCAAATATCAGACATTACATGTGACAGGACCTCAATTCAACACGTACCTGGACACTTGACCATTCAGATTGATCTACACTCGCGGCTTCCTGGATTGGTGAGGGAGGTCTCATCCAAGTCCCGCAGAACACCAGAGGGATCAATGTTCTACCTCCTCCATGTACCCCGTCGTCCTCCATGGATTCTATCTGCACACTGTTCAAAGCTCTACTAAGAAGCGCAGCACCCATAGCACGGAATGCATCACGTATAACGCGGAATGTACCACGTATAGCACGGAATGCACCACGTATAGCGTGGAGCACGCATAAAAAAATACACTGGAGTACAAACCACAAAATAATTATGCAGCACGTGAAAATAAATATTGCAAAGGGGAGCAAAGCAAAAACATAACCACACTTGACGAAGTTGTCACACGTATCGTTGGTAGAGGTGGGGGTGGGAGTGGATGTGGAGGAAGACATTGTGATGACTACTCCTGAAACAAACTGCTATCTTCAAAGTAATCTTTAGTTGATATGATACCCCCATATGAAAAGGGGCTTCGGATTTATGTAAATGTTCGCTGAGACTGACGGGCAATACGTAATGCATTTCACTTTATCCTCACCGTTGTGCCTTGCCAATCTGACAGCGATACCGAAAGTGGGACATGCCCTTCGTTTTGCTTGGATCAAACATACTGTCCTGGGGTGATATGCAGCAGTTCATGTCTTGGATTTGACAACATAACTCACTGGCGTGATAGATGCTTTTTTTGCATGCAGTGTGGCAGTGAGTTACATTTCTGCTCTGATATCAGCGCAGTATGATCGATGCCCATTGGAGGTGAGATAAGACTCCGGTGACAGAAGAGACGAAAATTGGGGTGATCATGCAGGTAGAGGCAATATCATACTTTCTTTGCGAAGGCTGGAGATCGAGAAATCCCATGGTAGATTTTACCGAGCTGGTTCTCTATGGGTTTTCTCAACGAAAGATAACTAGAAAAGAACGGGTTGCTCATCGTGTAATCTGGATGTGCTGTGCACAAATTATCTGTACAATTTCATTACATAAATTTTGTCTGCGTATAAGTACCATGTGATTTAGGATTAATGTCCTAGGGCTTCAACTCGAAGTTCAAACACTGGGACTCTGCGAACTGGAGAGGTCTGTGCCCATATCTTACAATATCACCAGTGAAAATCCATATGCATAAAGGGGCGGAATGCTAGTGTACGGATGTAGGCATGGGAACAGGGACGCACAAGCACATACTTGTAAGAGAGATGCGTGCACCATGCACAATGTCATACACGATAGGTGGTCATGCATCATGGATGATTTTGCAGTAGTACCTCACCTCCGAGTCCATCACCAGGCCCTTGGCGTGCTACCCATGCATGCTTGAAAACCGAATGACCCCCGGGCCGGTCTTGAGCCCGGTTAAAGTTAAATACCTAAATTCTGTTGTTGTCGTTGAACAACCACTACTACACTATAGCAATGCCGCAGCCTCCGTCAAGGCATAAAGATTTATCGGATTGCGATATGCAGCCAGCCGACGAAAAAAGAAGACGTTTCGAAAATTCGATTCGCTTTCCGCTGCCACTCCTGATAATACGAGGTTCCTAGTTAGCGCTCTGCAGGGGAGAAGCTCTGGAGTAAGCAATGATGTGCTCGGAAACAGAACCGCATGTACAGCACGAAGTCTTGATTACGCAAATGACATCTTGCTCCACCAAAGTCTAGTATGTACCCCGCTGAATAGGCGACATAGTGACAATTGAGGATTGATGGTAAAAATGTCACAAGATAGTACTGGGAGGATTGAATTTTGGGCGGAGAAAGTTAGGAACTGTACATGCGTGGCGTAACTAAGAAACCTGTCCTTTACAGAGATCGGCAGAATCGATGTAACTACGTGCATGTCTATGTCCAAAAGATACAAAACCGGGCTGCACGGCTACATTTTTGTCCAGGAGAATCAAGGTAACAATGATGAAACAAGGGATGGAAGCAAACTCTAAAGACATGGTCAAACACAATTTACACCAGAAAAATTTGATCATACCGAAATGTCTGAAGCAGATATCGGACATACGAAACTGGCAGGAATGCTCAGCGCCGGGTAAACCACGAAAAATAAGACGCGTAATCCAACCTGACAAGGAAAATGCAAGTGAGAATTTCATAAATAGCACATCGTACGTGCACGGACCTTGATGTCAAGGTTGAGTGTAATATCTTCCGCTGCTCCACCACCCACACCGCATTTTGAAGCGAGATCAGTCAAGACGCCTGAATTTGTACTTGTACTGAATTCCAGCGAAAAGGGGAATGTGATGTTGGTTTGCGAGTTGGAATTGAAGGTGATATCATTCTCAGTGCCATTTCCGACAAGAGTATTGTTGATAGGGTAATATGCCTGATAAATTGTGAGCGATAAAATCAGGTCAACAAAGCTCGACCTACGTCTACAGTTATGGACTGGAAAGACACGGCAAAGTAATTTGGGTTGACAACACTGTAGTTTCGGTCATGAGATAGATCAGACAAAGTGCTTAATCAGCGTACGTTATATCGATGCCCAGGTTGACTGTGATGTTTCCCGAGTCTAGTTGAACCTGATGGAACTTAGGAACGTATATAAACACCAAGAAAGACCGCCTTACCGCACTTTGAGTGGTAGACGTCCCTACAGAACCAACAATAGCATCCGGAGGACGCACCCACTGCAAGAACATTTGAGTATATCATCAACATTTCACTTTGCAAGGCTCACCATAAGTAGTGCAAGCAGTATGCTGACAATGAGGAAGACAGTAATCATCATCGTGCAACAGCAGAACCTCCCTACGCAGCTAATTCGGCTGCCCTACAAGCAGTCCTCAGCCTTACGTCCAAACGCATCACCAAAAAAGCGAGGTATTGAATTACTCACCCGTGTCCATAGACCACCAGTGTTCTTACTTCTCCAGGTTTTGAAATCCTGAGATTGGCTTGAGAAATAGAGTCAGATGGGTCAGGGAACCTCAAAGCGCTGGCGACTCACTATCCAGTTTCTTTCGCAAAGTTCGATTGGGGGTTTACTTCTTGTGCTGCCGGAGCATGTGATGTAGCAACAACTTGGGGGTTCACGTTTGGGTCGTCTCTGTACTCGCCCACTGCGTAGGGATCATAACCATCTTGGTCGTACGTCTGGTGTGGTTGTCTGGCGTCGTATTGGTTATATGATGCATCACCATACTGCTGGTTGTGGCCTCCTTGCTGCTCAGAATACGGGTCTCTATATTGAGACATGGTAGATTTGAATGGTGTGCAAAATGGTAAAGGCAGAGTTGCTGCGCAGTGCGGGACGGCTGTGCAATACGATTTTGAAGTGGCGCAAGGGCCCGCCAAGGGGGCAACTATCGATCAAATTTAAACAAGACATAATTTAGTATTACATGATACAGTTCCGCGCCGCTGATCTTCCCGAATCCCCATCCCAAGATCGAATTAAACGGAAACTAACTACTAGTCATTTTTACTCTATTTTTACGTTACCAAATGAATTATATAATGATTGTTTATTCAATAACATTATGGTCAAGTATTAGCCGAGTGGTAAGCGGAAATCTGCAAGTCTCAGGTTCGAAACTAGCGCTCAGGTTTAACCAAGTGGTCACCATAGACTCAAATCTGTTTTTCTGGGAGCTGCTTCGAAAGTTGCTTTTTACGATGCATAGATCCTCGGAGGTGCATCTTAACTACATAGGCCCAGCCATTGCACCGAAACTTTCTCTTTTTTATGTGATGGTCTGTGCTTGTTGAAAGGAAATCAATCACCTTCACGCCTCGCGAGGGTCGTCTTAAGGTGCGCACGTGCCAACATAGACTCTCGACAAACCTGTCGGGATTCAAACGAAAAATATTAATAGGGACGGAGGCCAGAAGAATGTGCGCAAACTAACAGAGTGAACTTGACAGTTAAGAAAATGATGTAACCTCCCAGCCTCACCGAAGCCGCATAGATGGACACTCTTTCACTTGTTGGCTCTTCCAATGCAACTGAGGATGACTTGAAAGCTAAAGGTGGAAGACTTGAAATGTGGCAGACCGACTCGGTGCTATATACTTCTGCCGTGTGTAGTTTGCATGTGCTCCTAATTTACGTCGATGAACGAACAAAACATTATTTACTTTTGATTGCCACAGCAAATTGAAGACCTGGGCAGGGGGCACTGGACTCTAGAATACCCCATAACGGAGAGCTCAAGACATCATGCAGGAGTGGCCCACCGAGGCATGCATAGAGGAGGTCTGAGAGAGAATCACAACCTGACAAGCCACCGATAAATAAGGTGTCAAATGATTGTTTTTTTAACGGAAAAGGCTCAGACATGGGTATAGTTGGTAGAGGCATTGGGAGTGGGAAACTGATCGTGTTCGGCAAGCCTCCACCAACGTTGGAGGCCAGGGGGTCATTTATGGTCGTCTTGCATGTGCTTATATAAGCTATACGTACTCAAGCAGGAGTTTCATAACACACAATTGCAGGTGGACAATTCATTGCATATTTGATCGAGAGAATTGTACGATAAAGTCAAGGTCACCCAAATCCGCCGGTATTCCCTGAAACGAATGGCATCCTATGCCTGCCAGATGAGGTCCCCGGGACGTTTGAAGACGTTACCACACCTGTACCAGGGTTCGAATGTCCGTGCGAAGATGGTGGTATGAAACGGTTGGACTGGAGTGAGCGGATTTGGTCGGATGTCTGACCAGTGAAGTGTGTGCCGCTAGCGCGGTTAGGGGTCTGCGGGACTGCGAGTGAGCGTTGCTGAGGCCGCTGTTGTGTCATTTGTGGTCCAGCCATCTGGGGATTCGGCGTCATTGTGGTTCTTGTATCCGTCGAGCCCATCACAGGTTTGAAGCGACCTCGAGGCCCGGGTACTGGCGGGGGCGGAGGTGGCATAGAATGATGTCCTTGTTCTCCGGGCGCCAATTGCGGGCGCCGGGTAGGCGCCGATTGTTCGTGAGAGAGCTGAGGAGCTTGCATGCGTGATTCCTGTTCATCGTTGTATGCGTATTGTCTGATATACACCATTGAAATAGATGAATGGGAAAATTATTGATGTTCTTACTCCCAAAGACGACTCGTGCCAGGTCGTTCCAGTTGACGGCTCTGGTTGGGGGTTCGTCCATGATCTTGACGGATGAAATCCGGTTGCTTCCCAGGTGGTAGTGTGATTCGATTTGGTCCGATTGGGGTTATAATCGACCTAGGGCTGGAGCTTGCCTTGAAACTGGCCGCATGGTCAGATCCAAAATAAACGTAGTCTTTCACTCACTCGTGGACATCAGTCATCGGACGCTTGCCATTCGCATTGGAGAAGGATGAAGGTTCCTTGGAATGAGCGGGATCGAAGCCAGAAGCACGCTGGAGGTGCCCCACCTCTCGCCGCAAACTGTCTACTTCTCTATTTCCAAGTGAGGATTAGTGGTGTTGTACATTGTCAGTCCACAGACTTTCGAAGAGCCTTCCTCTCCGCTCGAATACGTTCGAGCGTATGGCTTAGCTGGGAACAAGCTTGCCGATAGTAGCGAATGAGACCAGCGAATGTGTCTTGTTGAAACTGGTGCAGGTTGAAGTCTAAATGGAAGTGAAACTACATCAAGAAGACTCACTTTCACGGCACCTGCTATCGAATCTAGTGAATAAGGGAGAGGTCTAAACCAATCTGACATCGGAGGTTCCAGCTGCATTTCCCCCCCAAAAATAAGCTAGACGTCTCTCTATCCAGGAGCAAACATACATCTCGATGTAGGGGAACCAGCTGGATGTTTTGGGCGTCACATCGCGCACAGCTCTGATTTGGTTCTCATCGGGTGAATTATAATGTTAATATGAGTTTACAATGCACCAGATTTGAGGGCAGGAGGGAAAGCATCTTACTGAGATGATTGTTGCAAAGAACATGGCCACATTCTGTGATCCAAAATGGAATGGATGGTCCGCGATCGCTTGATGTGAAGGGGAGATGACATATGGAGCAGTTTACAAAGTCCCAGAAGTCAAACTCTGCTTCCTGCACAACTTGCTCATTTCCAGTGTTGGACATGGTGCATGCGCAAGTGAGTGTAGTGAGTGTTGGCGCTAGAATAGACGCCCGTAATTATGTAATCGAAGGTCAAGTCAAATGAAAACAAATCACTTCTTTCCATTGGGCCACTTCAGGACGCGCTCCGAAGGAAGGACCGCCATCCTTCACCATACCATGTCGGATACAACTGCTTCAATCTCACATTCAGAGCCGCGATCAGATGCAACGCATAGTCCAGCCCTCGGTTCAGACTCATGTACTAGTAGACGCCACTCCATCGTTAACGATGGTACTAGATACCTAACCCGGGCCAAACCACTAATCACTACCAAGGGCTGGACCCTCGCACAATTGATCAAAAAGTCGCCCAATTTTTGTCCAGTGCACAGGGTCCATTTTGACGATCCGATGCTGATGCAGACAATCCGGATGCACGAAGATTCTGGTGCCCCCTTAATCATTGAAGGATTTCATGAGCATGACAGGTGGCCTGCGGATCTATTCACCTTGGATTGGCTCAGTGTACATGGGAAACCAGGTATGTCATGATTTCTCATGATCGAACGCGTGCTGCTTGGCTGACGTGCGGACCCAAAAGTGGCGTCCGCACGTAATGTGCGCACTTGGGCTGATTTCGAGCTGCCCCTTTCCGAGCTGATCCATAAACTTCGTGGGACCCCAGTATACGCTAATGTACATGGTGAGGATGCTGTATGATGTCATTCTTTGTCTCATCTCACTTTTGTCAGAAACCGAGCGACTTTATGGCAAAGATGCGGAATGCCCTCATGAGTGGGCGACTTGGCTATCAACGTCTGGCGTCCTTCCAAGCGACCTGCTGCCTCACGGAACTAATGATTACCTAAAGTACCTTTCAGTCAGTTCGTTTTGTGATAAAATTTATTGCTATACAGATAATCATCTTCCATCAGAGCGATGTACAGACTTTGATGTGCTACCTCGGAGTAGGGGACACATTTACTCCTTTCCACAAGGATCTATGTGCATCTTCTGGCCAAAATCTTATGTGTTATACTGAGAATGGCGGGTCATCTTTCTGGTTCATGACAGAGAGTTCAGCTGCACCAGCCATGGCTAAATTTTTCCAGACGATGAACGAGGAATTAGATTTTGAGACACGTGTCGTGACCCTGAAGGAGTTGGGGCAGTCGAAACTCAAAATCTACATTGCGGAACAAACCCTTGGCGATTTAGTACTCGTTCCCCCAAGAAGTTGTCACCAAGTTATCAACAATGGTGGCATCACGATGAAAACATCCTGGTCGCGTATGACTCTCAAGGGGTTGTCGAATTCTCTCTATCATGAACTTCCTGTATATCATCGGTATGTTTCTATCGTACTGGTGCATTCTGCACCTCAGTGACATACTTGTGTAGTGTATGCCGACCAGAGACATACAAGGTCAAGTTGAATATATATCGCGCCCTTCGCTGCCAGACACAGGTACTTCGGGAACTTGAAGAACGGCAGGCAGGTTCTCGTCACACTGCCCAGACATTGCCCATTGTAGACTCGGACCTTGAGCGAGTCGCTGATGATCTCTACCACTTACTTGAATTGCTTGACGATGTCCTCGGGGAAGAATACTCACCAAAGCATCAAGATATGCTGCATGTTTCACAATCCGATACCTGTTATCACAACATCTGTTGCGATTTCTGCGGCGCGGATATCTTCCAGAGCTTCTTTGAGTGCTTACCCTGTGCTCTTTATTCATCTGGGATCAATGACGAGATAAGGATTGGAGATGGTATCGTGGTTTGTCCGCTTTGTTACGTCGAGGGTCGTGGTTGCAATTGCGGGACTATGAATCCAACTCAATGCCGGCCTTTTCGCGATCTGCTAAGAGCCCGCGATGACGCTCTACATGCAATTCGAGCAATATGTCCTAATGTCGTAAAGGACTACGAGTGTTTAATGGGGCATTCAAAGTGAGCATACTTGTGCTTTTGGGAGACTGCTGCTTAATTGCGTGTTTAGTTCTATCATATCAGCCCGTCATGTCGGTGTCTTCAAGGCTGCCTGCGTTTTGTACGAACGGCGGCAGACGTCTATTGAACAGCCACCGCGCATGTGTTCGTCAAAGCATCAAGTTCCTCGTAGTGCGATAATCTACTGCCAACTTTGCCATGTCGGACGATGCACGACTCATGTATTGGAGGGTTATCATACGCATTCTGCACCGGCACTCTTGATGTCAGATGATGCAAATGCGTGGCACAACCACCACAAGGACGCTAAGGCAGCGTTCAGGAAAGGATATGCACGCATCCAGCACGACGAAAAGACTGGCGCACGTCCAGATTTTCACTTGAAGTTGGCGTACGTTGCATCAAAGTTTCGCACATGCAAGTCTGTCAACCCGAATGCGACTATGCCAGGGTGGTACGATGAATGCATAGAGCTAACTATCGCATCTGTGAGAGGTCCTTTCGCGTTGTTTCCGCGCAGCAGCTGACACATTGACAAGGCGGCATCATCCCCATTGAAGCAGGTGACCAATAATTCTAGTTCCGAGGCAACGTTCACTGGATCTAAGAGGCCTTCTTTGTCTACGGCATCGCTTTTCCGTAGGTCTGCAAGTCTTAGTACATTGACATCAGTCCCAAGCAACTTTCAAGGTAGTTCACCAAGTAATCGTGCAGCTGGTGCTTTCAGTATCCATGAATCCCTTCCCACAACTCGAAAAATTTCAGGCGTACCACTTGCAAATGGAAAGAAGCGAAGGTTTGTTATGGACTTTGTCTCTGTTCCCCACCCCCCATGTGATGGGCCTTCATCCAGCATGTTCGATGGTACCACAACTCATATAGGATCATTGGTATTTGTTCCACATTTATGCTCACATATCAAGTACTGACGTAGGACATGTAGCCAGACGAAGATGGTACCTCTCCAAGACTTCACGCTTATCCTCGAACCCAAACGTGGGATACCGACGAGAAGAGTGAGCAGCTCGAGGCCTCTGTCGGCGGTTTGAACGGTCAGCCTACAAAGAAGCAGCGCGTTGGTCCCTACAGCAATGGACTCTCGAGAAAAGAACCCATGAGAATAGAGAAGCGGTGAGATGCCCATCTATCAAGAGTGGGAGTGTGACTAAACGTATCATTGCACTGCATAGTGCGTCAAACGGCAAAGTCTATCTCACGAACAAACCTCAATTTCCCGTCGAACTACTCCCAGATTCTCACAACCCCGCCAGTAACGCAGCAGGGAGCCAAGCAATACTCGATAATGATGTGCTTCAGCAACAACTCCGCCTGGCGCTGGCCGAAATTGATAAGCTGAAGTTTGAGAATGTCAAATTGGAGAAAGACAAAAAAATACTGGTGGACGAGATGCGAACTATGCAAAGACACAAAGTGGAATTGATAACCATGGCGAAAAGCTTCCACGCACAGTCCTGCCGGGCACGCGACAGCCTTGACGCTCTCGGACAAGGCCCTGTCGATTATCCTTCCGCACCCGTTCCTCCGATTCACAGGCACCAAGAAGATCGAGGCTCTCCTACTGGCGCTAGATCCTACACAGCACCACCTCCCACCTCGCCACGTTTCCCAGCACGACCTATGGACGGGAGTTCTTCTACCATTATTGGCACTCAAACGCAAGAGATGGACCATTCTTTCCGCATTGGGCGTCGATCTGTGGGTCACTATCTCCCCATGCCGCGTCATGAACTGGGGATGAAAGGGCCGCGTATGGACACAGCAATGCTATGCTACTCCTCGGGATCTGACGAGAATGATCCACCCGAGATGCTCGTCGTGGAGCCTGCCTGAACTCCAAAGCCAAGTTGGTTCTTCAATTTTCTCACTTATGGAAACCGAAACCTTATCGTCTATATTCGATGACATCGAGTACTAAGCTTGCACGGAATCAACCTCGCCCTTGAATGACTAGATCTAATCCCATAGTCAGTTTCACATGATTGTTCTCAACCGACCAGTCTACTGCACATATCTCAAAGCATAATTACACCACTTCCGTCACCAATTTACTTACACATTCCTGGTAGTCTGTAAAGCCGTACAAAGATAGTCAAGAGCAAGATTCGATCATTTGATCAAAGCTACGGCAGGTGTCCAAACATAAACCATGAAGTGGATATTAGGTGCAAGTAATGAATGGGTATATCAAAGCGTCAAAGGTAATGAATGACGATGGATGAGTTACGTTGATGATAGCATGGAACAGAAATAGGGTAAGAGCCAGAAGTTGGCGACAATCACCCGCACCGGCATGTGAGAATTCTCCAGATGCTTGACTTTGGTTGGGGAGGGTCGTCATCCTGCTGCTGGCGGTAGTCCTCGACGCGAGAAACACCTGCTTCATTGCCGTGGGCACGCACGGCGCTTATCGCGGGTGGAGCAGCCCCAACCGTTGACACCATAGGAGACGCACGCCCGTATGCTTGAGATGCGTATGGTTCCTCGCCTGCGTCCCATCCGTATTCACCAGTAACTACATTCGCGTAAGGATGTTGCTGTGCGGCAACATTATTGGATCTGTTTTGCGGTGTCGAGACTGGAACGTTAATCTGAGCAGCAGCAGAAAGAGGAGTGGCGGTGCCACCAGGTGCATTTCCTGCTCCAGGGATAAGCGTATTAGGGACTTTGCGCTTCGATCCGTGTCTAACGAGCGCTGGTGAAGGCAGATTGACTGCTCCAGTCTGTGATGCGCGGCGCCAATCCGCATCCCGACGTCGTTCCAGATCTTTTCGACGGTCTTGCGGCGCAGGTGCCATGCCCGCATTCTGTATTTGAGCGAGTACTTGTGATTGCCCCTGCGCGACACAATGAAATCCTTGTATTTTGGGAAATGAAAATTCACCTACCTGCGAAGCTTCCCATCCTTTACCCCCTGTATAGTTTGACAAAAGATCAATAAGAGAATCGACAGACGCAAGGGAGACTGTACCATTCAATAAGTTCCAGTCAAAAATGCCATCGTCTAGGTCGTTGTTATTCTTCATGACTTTGGAAAAGAGCTCCCTCAAGAAATCATAGTCCGGAGTCTCCTCAAATCCAAGCTTTCGAACATAGTTCAAATAGATACTGAATTCCTCTGTGCGAGAGTTACTGGAGCATTGAGAAGATGCTTGAAGAACAAACAAACCTGGATATCCCTCACATAGGTCTTTGATGAGTGTCGTTTGCTTCTTTTCTCCGATCTTCTCATACTTTTGCTTGTTGGTGGCAGCCTTCAGCCCTTGCCAAGGTAGACTACCCCGCAAAAAGTACATGAAGACATGTCCAAGCGCCTCTAGATCGTCTCTCCGAGATTGCTCTAAAGAAATAAGTCAATGCGGCCGGTCACGACATAAAGACACATACCTCGCCCCAGATGAGTATTGATGCTCATGTATCGCGCTGTACCGCTCAAACTTTTTCGTTCCCGGTAAGGAATGTGCTGCTTGGTTTTGGGATCGCGGTATTGTTTGGCCATTCCAAAGTCAACGACATGAATGACTAGGAGACGTTGTGAAAGTAATATCCGCCATGAACGTAGGAAACTTACGATTGGCCGCCTTCGTGCCAGGACGCCCAATGAGGAAGTTGTCAGGCTTGATGTCGCGGTAAATGAGGTTCTTGTCGTGGATCGTTTGTACTCGGGATAACTGCTGATAGTTGGACGGCTGAAGAAATGTGAAACGGTACGACACGCACCATTTGGCGGGCTGCCATGCACACCGTCTTGATAGAAAACTTGCGGCCGCACATGTCAAATAGATCCTCCAGACTTGGGCCCAAAAGATCTATCACCAAAATATTGTGGAGACCTTCCTGGCCGAAGTGATATATCTGAGGGATACCAGCTACAATACGCGTGAATTAGACTCGATTGAGTCACGAGGCCGACGAATGTACGCACTGCAGCCAGCTAGGATGCGGTATGAACGACATTCATCTCGGAGCTGAGGCGCCTCTGCTTTGCGTGGCTCCTGCAGCCAAGGAAGATATATAAGGAACAAAGCCAGAGGGTCAATAAAGTAGAGCACCCACAAACTTGATGGCGACAGTCGTAGAATTTAGCAGATTCGTTCCTAAGACGCTATGATCAGGTTAAACCGAAACACTGTTGGAGGATGTGCGAACCTTCGAAGATAACGCCGAACGAGCCTTCGCCGATTTTCTTGCCAACACGGTAATGCACGCCGACTACATTGGCCGTACCAGAGTTATTGGAAGACATGAGAGGAGTATGAGAGGTTATGATGTAGAAGAAAGATAGACCGTGGACAGGGCAAGGACAAGGCCTCCAGGCCTTCTACTGCCTCTGCGGCGACGGGTGGACAAACGTTGAGGGTACAGACCTTCGGTCAAAACCGAGCTTGCCAAAACGAGCGACTCCCTATACAATTGCATTGGGATCAATATTGCGTGTGACACCGTAAATTATCAATCATCTACATCAAATCTGCATGTCTACATTTAACTAAAGAGTTGCGTATGCATACTACGAAGGAAACTAGGTTGACTTTTCACCCGGAAAGAAGCTTCCCGGGGACAAGCTCTCATTGAATGCACGACGGGAACCATGAAACCAAGCCACCTCCACCCACCACCTTGAAATAATCCCAACGAGGCTTTCCCAATTATGATCATACCAGGGAACGTGGATATATTTTTAGCGCCCGTTCGATAAGACCAGATTTTTTTAGAAAGCTCGTCAACGCAGGCGTTGCAATAGAGTGAGATAGAATCACTAGCTTGAGAATATCATAGCTGAGCTACGATGACATAGCCTCACGTTTAACTCCAACTTTCTAGAAATACATACTTGGGTGTTGATGAAAATGAGGGAAACATGAGCCGAAGCACTATTGGGTGGTGAAAAAGAAAAGATATCAGATGATGTCAAAAGTTTGTAATGGAAAGCACTAACCGGAGCCAACGATGATGAACGAGTTTAGAAACCCAGGGAAAAACCGTTCCGTAATAGCCAAGGTGTCTTCTGATTCGAAGTCGTGCTCAGGGCTGCAGGATGTGAGCCATCATGTGGCCGCTGATTCCACGGAAAACTAGCAGAAATTAAGGGATAGGCGGACTGAAAAATCACAAGGTAAGAAGATGATTGCAAGGCAGTAGAAAGTATCATCAATATTGCAAATTAAAAGTATATTTCACTCACCGATGGTTAGGACAATCTACGAGGTCCGAAAAATGATAAACAACGGACTATAAGAGGAACGGAACATGGAGGCTCTCGACTAACCTTTGAATTCTACGTCATCGTATCTCGGCCAACGTAATATATGAGTTTGATTCCGTCAGACCCACAACCCTGATCGGGAGACAAAGGTCAGTTTCTCTTACCGTGACAGCCATGGTTGCGCAGTACATGGTAACACACCCATGAGAGTGAAGGCTATGTCTCGCTCGGATCAAGTCCACTTATATGCTTGTGCGACAGCAACAACTATCCTATTATGTATGCAGGCAACCCGTGGTATGACTGGCACTTACAAAGCCCTTCTGTCAGAGTGTGTGATGAGATTGAAGAACATACTGGCATTGAGTATGTCACATTATCTCAGCTGGGTCTAGTGGCTGTGAGAGGTCACAAAAATATATCGGCACAGGTCCGCAGGTAGTAGATGCCTCGTACGGAGGACTCAGAGAAGGAGCTAGAATGATATAAATAAGTTTAAAGTTAGTACCCAGCCACGCGTCAGTCAGATATTCCCTGGATTCGAGTTTATACCAGACTCATTCAATCCAGCTTAAACTTGAAGCTTGCTTGTTTACCGCCGGCTCACATGGCGATGCTTGTCAACAGTCGTTACGGCCAAGTTTGGAATGACGTACACGTACCGAGATAAAGATCACACCACATGTCATGTAAAACACGTCAAATACAAAGATAGCGTATGAGTAAGAGATAATATCAGGACAGCGGACAACAGGGTGACTAAAAATTAACATACTCAAACAGTGCCATGTCACGGATGAATCACGTCCAGTCCAATATTCTGTGAGTAGTGTGTTTTTACTGTACAACTCAGATAACGCTCCACCCCCGAGCTTCTCATCGAAACTCAAAGCTGGAGCTAAAGCGTTCCGGGACGTGACTAAGTGACAACTGTTGATATCTAACAACGTTCATTAGAACCATTGAACTCACAAATGAAATATACGTACGGTTCGGAATTCTGATGGAAGTAAAATCCGCTCATTGTTGCAGCAGGAGGATGCGACCGTGGGCTAACTGATAGCCCTCGACCTCCTCGTCTGACGCTGGAATCCCTCCGCTTTCGTACATGAGGCATTGTCTCCGTTTTCCCAAACGACGGCGAATGCGATAATGGCTCATCATTCATTCCATCCTTCTCAAACGGAACAGACTGTGTGACCGGCCGAAGCGTGGGGGCGGACGAGGGTGGCTGCGGGTTGAAATCGACACAAACATAATAAAAGCCTGATCATAGCAGAAGCACGTGTTGTTGTGTCAGTTCATCGTCGGACAAGCCACGTAGTGGCTCGCGCCAAATAAAAAGGCAGGCGCTTACCTGCAAAGCTTGCTCCATTGATATCCTGTACTCGGTGGTTTGGTACCAGGAACCGTTCCTTCCATCTCATAAAGACGGCTCCACGATCACGATCGGGGATAGTCAGATTAGGCTTTTTCAACTCGTTTTTTACATGTCGAAATGCAGGAAAGCGTTGCCAGTGAACCATGTCCTCTTGTTCATTGGCACCCCAATTTTGGGTCAAGAATCCATAACGGCTGCCTATGATTTCTGCATCAAAATAAGTAGTCAATTCAGGCCAGTCATCTGTCAGACCGCGGATGCGCAGGTATCCGCAAAGAAACGAGGAAGAAAAGTCTACATCCTGGTAGGGGGAAATGCATCAGCTTCGCCACATTAAGAATGATGTTTGACGTACAACGATGTTGACATTCACTTCGTAGCTATTCCTACCGCTTTTCTGCGTACCCTGGAAGACAGCGCCTGGATACAAACAGTGATGGCCTTGAGAACGCACACGAATATGCGTGATGTCGACAAGGGGGTTTGGAGAAGAGTAGGAGGTATTTATACGCAGAGAGTCAGAATCCGTGGAGACGTCATTGCGGGACTGGTGGGACAGGGGTCTTGAAGGTGTGGTGATATGGGAATGAACGTGTTTCGGGGTAGTGGGTATGGTTGATTGTGAATATATAGAATGGGGGCAAGATGGGACAGAACTTGGAGTACTGAGAGAAGAGGCTGTTGAACCGGGTGTAAAAATGTCGTCCATGTCCATATCATGGCCAAAGATGCCTTGCAAGTCTGCAATATGACCGAGGGGTACGCCATTCAGTTGGGTAGGGATAGTGGGAAGCGTAGTTCGGATAAATGAAGCGCTGGCATCATCATCTGTGAAGGTATCATCATCCTGTTGTCCTTGTGGTTGCGTGTCGCGACACCAAGCACACATGGTGTTGGAATCGTGCTCGTCCTGCATGAGCACAGCATTGGAGGAATCGAGTGGATTATTGCAATACAAGCAATATTTAGTTGCCTGAGAGGCTTCTGCTGGTATTTGATCCGTGATGAGAGTGTATGTGTTTTCGACTGGCATGTTTGTTGAAAGCTGAACTTGGGAAAAGCTGGAAGTGGGGTGCGATGCCTATTAGTTGGCAAAAGTTGGGTTATGTGTATTAAGATTTGGTACCGTTGGACCATTCACGTGCTCCTCTGGTGATGTACAGCTTGGCTTAGGCCTTACTAGAACAATAATATTCAACAGGCGCCAATGGACTCATATCTCGAGGAATAGTGTCGCTGAGTCCTCGCTGATTTTTCTATAATTGTTTCATTTACGCTATGGACTAGCGCTTGGACTCCATGCGTTGTGGGCGTGGTTCAATACAATGAGTCATCGGTCGAGTTAGAATTCCAATTTCGCACAGACCCTCACTGAGGCCTCAAGAATAGATTGAGTGAGACTCGGCACTTGATGCATGCGCACTGGGCATAACTGCAGCCTTTCGCAACTTGGTGGCAACCCATGAACATTTCACCCGAAATCATCTTCGACACGTGCCCCTCCTGTTCTTGCGGCAGGGTCATCCGACCGGACATTGCAACACAAGTCCACGGATCATGTCAGGTGTATCGTGCACCGAAGATCACCGAAGCATTCATAATGCATATATATCTGCTAGCGCTCGGATCCTAGTCAGGTCTCTGCGCGACAGGTTAAATGGCAATAAAGACGCACAACGCGCATCATACCGCTGTTGGTGCGCCAAAGTATTGCTTCGTTTGCTATCATCATGATAGGGCTTATCCAAGCCACTGTCTGCCAGGCAATGCTACGAGTTGACCTTGGACTCTAAATGGCAGTCGCCAAGACCCGCATAGCGCTCGAGGGATCGACCAGCGGTACAGCCCAGTTCCTAGGCTTCCTATATTGTGCCTACACGTTATCGCGCATATCGGACGTCAGCCTGTTGTCGTCATTTTGCTGTGTCTTCTCTCGTCATGCTAGCATTCCAATCATCATTTGAAAATGGGAACCTAAAAAATTATCCTGGTACTTGAGTTCAACGGCCCATTTGGAGGCACTCGCGGTGCCGCTGAGCCGCTATGAGCCCATATCATACACTGAAGCTATAAAGGCGAGTTTTTGTCAAGTCCGTAAAACGCCGATGTTTATTGAATTGCAGCTTATCAGCAGCAAGCTGCTGGGGTGGTAGCAGTGCAATTATCGCTTCGCAGTTCAACATACGGTCTTCAATCGCTGTGTGTTTTAAGGATCCACCAATATATCCTGTAAACATTCGGAAGATATGTTTCGCAGCGACAAAGCATGTGGCCCTGATCTGACAACCCTCGGAGATTATAAATGGGATAAGTGGCTTTACAGTGTCGACGGGGGCGATACGATTTGGGACGGCATTATAATCTGAAAAATTGTGGTCGTCGATTATCCGCTTATAACTCGTTCTTATCGTGATCGATTTCTTTGTCGGAATTTCTTGTCTATAAAGATACAACTGACGTCGGTAGAGCGCCAACCGCCATTGAGTTGTCACAATCATGAAAATGCGCCGCCGTGATCGTCGGTGTCCCACACACCGACTTCATACATAGTATTCGTCCACAACAGGTCCCACTGCCAGCAAGGTGCGGGAGTCGCCGACGTTCAAACTAATCCAAATCTGTAGTCACCAATTTCAGGTAACTTCTACTGGCAGTGTCACCCGTCGGCAAGCCACACAACATCGAGGCAGGGCTATCAACAAAGATCGAGAACTTGAAAGGGAACGAGACGTTGGAGGCAAAGGGTTTGATGATCTTATCCATCAGGTATGTCAACAATCACTATGCATCGATAACATGACTAATTATCTGATTCTGATGGCCTTTTGATCAGCAAGATAGCGAGACAATTGTTAGATTCAAACAAGTGCTCAATGGCAAAAAATCCGCAGCAAGTGAAATTTTGCTCCTCAAGCTGGTTTTAATCAATAAAAATATGCAGAATCACGGGACGTCGACAAGGTGTGAACCCTCTGTAGAAGGGAGGACAGCACATGTTATCGCAGCCCCACGGGGAACGTGCGGCAATGCGGTCCCTGACGATTATGTAAAGGATTTCCTCAGCTCCTTGCGGCCCAACTTGGAACCAAAGATTCAGCAGTTCAAGAGAATCGGCCTTGATTCAAAAACTACACTGGATGCCTTCATCCGATGGCAGGCATCCGAACGGGAGGGTTGGATTTTTTCTCAAAATCTATACCTGCAACTCACTCCGTTGGAACTCAGTGGATTGATGTATAGAGAGATTGTCGGATGGGAGTGACGGAGTATGATCACAGCTGTATTCCCAACAGTCTGTAGGAGAAGTAATCGTGTGTGCGTTCCGAAAATGCTCCATGAATTGCATTTGCACTAAGCAGGAAAGAGTTAAGAAAGAATGTATCGATTGAATTGGTGGTGGTTGGTCGATGAGCGATTTAATATGAAAACCACAGTATGGATGGAACGTGCGTATCAAAGCGTAAGTATATGATGAATCACGAGATTACAGGTCATCTTCCTCTTCCGGAAGTGGAACAGCCTCAGCCTGGAGCGAGATACGATTGAACAATTGGCGCTCCATGGATCGGAAAACAGCGACATACCTTCTTCAACTCTTCCTCGTATTGTTTCATCAACTCAGGGTCAACGTGAGCCTCGGCAGGGGCAAGGGCAGGAGCCGCTACGAAGTCTAGGTCATGGTTACTGCATGATGATGATCAGCGAAAGCGGAGCGGCGCTAGTTGAGAATGGACATACCCGACCAGCTTCCTTGCAAGCCACAGGAACGGTTTCTCGAAGTTGTAGTTGGATTTGGCGGAGATCTCAAAGTAAGGCAAGTTCTTTTTGCGGTTAAATGTGACGGCGCCTGTCTTTACTTTGCGCTCCTGAATTATATGATTGAGTCAAAGTCGCCACACAGAAAACGTGATTCCGATTGACCTTGACATCAACCTTGTTTCCGCACAGCACGATGGGAATGTTCTCGCAAACACGCTCAAGATCGCGGTGCCAATTTGGCACATTCTTGTAGGTGATTCTGGAAGTGACATCGAACATGATGATGCCACATTGGCCTTGGATGTAATATCCGTCACGAAGACCACCAAACTTTTCCTGTCCAGCGGTATCCCAGACATTAAAACAGATCGTGCCGAAATTTGTGGAAAAGGACAGTGGGTGGACTTCGACACCGAGAGTGGCTATACAAAGAGAGGATCAACAG
Source organism: Suillus decipiens (assembly GCA_016695475.1). NCBI lineage: Eukaryota > Fungi > Basidiomycota > Agaricomycetes > Boletales > Suillaceae > Suillus > Suillus decipiens. The sequence goes on along the minus strand of MU172919.1, from coordinate 1,033,683 downwards.
GAACTGGATTATGACAGCCGCTCTGCGATTGTAAGGCGCATGACTTACCAATGTACTTCTTCTCGAATTCACCAGTAAGATGGCGCTAGGCATCGGAAAAATCAGATTGAGATCGCTTAGATGCAGAACTCCATTGCTCACCTTCACGAATGTGGTCTTGCCAGTACCACCATCACCGACTGATTTTTCGCATCAAAGATGCAACAGATAGTGTGATACAAAGCACGCGATGTTTTGAAGGATGTACAAAATCGAGATCATAAAGAATGAGCCACAGAACATCAGCATCATGATCACTGGGAGCGGGATGAGGACAAGCACTCACCAAGGACCAGCTTAAAGGTAGGAATCTGAGTCTGTGCCATGATAAGACTGTCGTGGTCAGAGAAAGAAAACGATGAACAAGAGTCGAAGAGCAGAAATCAGGAGATGAGATAAGGTTTGGTTGCCACTTTGACGGGAAATTGCCCGTATTTGGGAGCCGCTGAGTTGGCCGAATAAATATTCCCACGATTGACAAAATGACACTGACCAGTAGCAGATGAAAAGTTCAATCCAAGTCTCAGATTGTGAGTAACGAATGTACATAGCTCGAGGCTCTTATTGACATGTTTCGTAGTGGCGGCAATGGGTCATTTCTCCAATCGGAAGAGGCGCATGAACGAATACAGATCATGATGTGACTCGATGTCCTTTGAATGCGATTCACAGGTCTCGTCATTCCTCTCTCTACCATTCAACCAAATATCATATCATCATGATGCGTTTACCTATCCGCATCATGCGTATGCTGACCCATACGTCCTAGTTGCCTTTGAATCAGCGTTAGCTGTGTCGCCTGCCAAATGATATCATAGGGTGCTCATTAACAATGGTCCTGTTCTTCAAGTTTACGCGCCAGCTCAATGCTAATAAGCTCCGCTGCGATACCACATCGAATTGAAATACTTCGAACATCTGTACACTTCATTTCACTCATGGTCTGGTGTCTACCGGTATAATGTTTGACACATCAGTCATTTCAATCCGAAAAGGTCCTGCTCTACCCAACTTACGCTGACTTGAGTTGATCCTTAGTGAAGTACATTCATGTACCTACTCACAGCTGGCGAAAAGTATATCAAGTTATTGGCTGCTCTATTGACCTTCAGGTTCTTTGGAGATGGGTAGCCCGTCAAGTACTTCCTATCCTTAATATCGTGGGCGCTTATATGAACCTAACTAACGAATGCCAGAAGACATCAGCCACAGAAATATCGACTCATGCTATAAGTGGTCTGGCATCTGAAAAAGATGAGATGCACCGCAATTACAAGAGGGACTTCCTCCTCCAGATCCACCCCTTACCCTGCTGACTGCATGCCTGAGCCAAAGCTCGACAACGAACGACATAAATGAGATGGAAAGGTCATCCACGAGACCATACACTCCCTTTGTAGAATACTGTCGAGTCGTCAGTTCTCCTTTACTCTTGCATTTTCTCCTGCTTACACATTATTTCAAGGATCACATGGGCGTATCATTCATTGTCGAAGCCTTCCATCTTAACGATGCGTGGTCTCACTCATAACCAGCGTCTGAACCGAGCTACTACCTGGTCCCAGCCCAACCATTGATGAGTAATTCATGATTCCGGTGATAGATGAAGCTACATTGTTAACCTAGTATCCTTTTTCGGATCCTGGAATATTGATGGTGCCACACACAAATGTGATGCAAGAAAAATCCCCGGAAAGCACCCCCTTTGTCGACACGCGAAATTCAAGGTACTCGCATCATCGGAGCCGAGCTGCATCATATATAGGACCCTCTTCACAATTTCTTCTGCAGAAGATGAAACAGGTCGCGTCAGCTACACTTTTGGCTTTTCTTGCACTGTTCGGCCCAGTCTATTGCACGTCTCAGACGCAACAGGTCTTCCAACATCTTGCACCACTCGTGAAGTTGGATGATGCGATATTTACTGGCATATTCTTTGATGACACGGCGCAGTTCTTGGGTATTCCGTTTGCTCAGCCCCCGTGAGTATGACCATACAGTCAATACTTGATGAATGGACTGAGTACACGCAGTGTCGGGAACCTTCGCTTCCAGGTCCCTCAACCATTAGCTCCTTATGAAGGCGAATACAGTGCAGTTGCTTATGGTCCAGCCTGCCCCCAGCAGGGGTCATCAACTAAGAGAGGGATTATTCGGTCAAGTGAAGATTGTGCGTACTTGTTTAATGTTCTGCTTTTCATACCATTCACGTAAGCTGTGCCCCCCCAGGTCTCACGTTAAATGTCTTCACTCCTGCTGTTATGCTCCCTGGGTCGAAATTACCAGTGGTTGTGGTGAGTCATCTGAGTCATTCTAATTTGGTGTTCCTGACAGCTCTAGTATGTGTTTGGAGGTGGTTTCGAGACAGGCAGTAGTCAATCGTAAGTTATTCGGCATCCTGATTTTTACGCGATCAAATAAGAACCGAAATTATATTTCATATCAGTGAATTTGGTAATATCACAGTCAGTAGGTCCTTGCGTATGCATGAGCCAGTTATCTATGTCAGCATGAACTACCGGTAGATGATTTCTTCCTGTATGCACTTCCTTTCTAAAAGAAACGTATCGCAGGTTGAGCGGTAGGTCGCCTCAGAGAGTGAAACTTATTTTCACTAACATCGTATTAGCTTGGGGATTCCTAGCGAGCGACGAAGTCAAGCGGGCTGGTACTGGAAACTTAGGCCTTCGGGATCGTGAGCGCACTGATTTTATTTGCATCATCTGAAATAATAATTATCCCAGAGCGACTTGCACTTCATTGGGTGCAGAAGTATATCGGCGCATTTGGAGGTGACCCAGCAAAGGTGACCCTGTAAGTGGTCCTGCTAATCATGTTATATAATCTGGAAGAACTTTCAACAATAAAGATGGGGTGAAAGTGCTGGAGCAATATCAGTCGCTCTCCAGATGCTTGCATATGATGGTAACAACGAAGGTCTCTTTCGCGCGGCATTTATGCAGTCAGGATCCCCAACACCTATGGGCGACATCACTCGTGGTCAATGTTATTACAACTTTATTGTTGATGAAACAGGGTGCAAGGAGTCGCGCGATACATTGGAATGTTTGCGAGGGGTACCTGAGGATGTTCTTCAAGCTGCTGTGGACAAAACACCATCTTCCTCATCTTACCAGGTTTCTAACTAAGTTTCGCTATTGGAAAGGTTGATGTCGACTGACTGTCATCTTGTTAGTCACTTGTCTTAGCTTGGATGCCTAGGGCAGATGGAGCATTTTTATCAGATAGCTTCCAGCGCCTCATTCAAGACGGGAAAATAGCCAATGTACCATTTATTACAGGTTTGGGTATTTCGTTACTTTGATCAAATACCATGGGCTAATTTAGGATACAGGTAACTGCGATGATGAGGGAACAGCCTTCTCCTTCAGTACTACCAACATCACGTACTGAACTTCGTTTTTTACGTTCGAAGACGCTGATTCACTCGACTCATTTAGGACAGGCGAACAATTCCACAAATACTTGAACACCTTTTGGGCGCCCAATGCAACGCATGAGGAGATCGATGGCATCTTGCGCATGTATCCCGAAGACCCAGCTGCAGGGTCTCCGTTTGGAACTGGGACGCTCAACCAGCTGACCCCGCAGTTCAAGCGCATAGCTGCTTTTCAAGGAGATGCAGTATTTCAAGCGCCAAGGCGGTTCCTTTTGCATGAGCGATCAGGGAAACAGAAAATTTGGACCTATCGTGCGTGCAAATCTTTCTTCATTTGACATCAGGAGATAACCATATTGTCAGTCAGCAAAAGTCTCAAGGCAGTCCCGCTGTTGGGCGCAGTACGTTGGCATTCATGATAATTCAAATGGGAGTTCAAAACACCACTTCATTCTAGTATCACAGCTCCGACTTTATTGATGAGATGCGGGGCGGGCCAGGGAGCTTGTTGGATCGTTTGATTACATTCACAACCAATGTCGATCCTAACGGAGATCCCACTAGTATATTCTGGCCACAGTACGCTGTCGAGTCAAAGGATATGCTGATGATCGGGGAATGGCCTTGGTCTCTGCCCACCATTGTTCAGGACACTTACAGGAAGGAGCCGATAGAGTACCTGATGAACTTTAGTCTGGCTCACCCTCTGTAGTACCTATTTGCTAGTACGACTTGCTGCTCGAATGTTTTACTTGCCCTGTAGAGATACATTACTAGAATAACTTTCTCCAGCATGACGATATCTGCCTAGCAAGAGTAAACAGTGCGTACACGATATAAGCACACCTATGATGATTTATAAAGCATCCCAAATTCAAGGTATTACCACGTTAATTTGAAGGTGACAATCCTGAGTCTGCATCAGAACCACTATCATTACATACTCAGGACGAAATTCACTTGTCTAAGGTATAAGTTACAGGTAGAACGGGAGGAAGGATTGTTCCATCCAAGATCTCAAAGTTGCATATAACGAATTCAAGTTTCAGGCGGCGTTGAAGACATCAAAATTTCATTGAATAGGTACAAAGGCTAATGTATTTGATAGAAGGACGTGTATGCGTCATGGTTTCACCCAACCGTCAAGGCCACATAGTAGCAACTTTCCCGAAAGAAAGCGGATACGGAAGATACAGGAATATGACGCCGCACCGTTACAATAGCTCAGCCCCCATCCTCCACGACGAATCAACACCGCAAAGCGGACTCAGTCGCAAAGGATATAACGAAAGCGAACCAAGGAACGATACTCGATCTTGTGAGCACCCCGAAGAGTGCCTCGCTCCATCAACCAGAAATCAACAACGCCATGCAGAAGAGCGAACCTCTGTGCTGTTGGCTAACGCTTCAGACGGTTGAATGGACACTGAGGAATTCTGCCTCAAAAATTTACAGTTATATAGATATATTTAAAACTCCGCCAGCCCCGACACGCGTTTTCCGATAGGCTCGTTGCCGCGTCGTGTCGGACCAACTGCACGTGTGATTCTCTTTGGGCAACGATCTCCAAGCCTGGAGACTTATTGAGAGCCTCAATGTCAAGGTTGTCGACGTTACCGAGACCAAGAGAATCTGTGTTTACAAGTGGCCTCGACCCATATCGTGGTGATGTCAATGTTGTGTGTCCGCCAAACCTGCGCGAGTGCGTTCTTGCTATGGAAGATTGCTGCGAAGAGGTGGGAGACTAGGTGAATATTATAACGCACTATAGTTCACATCACCATTGTCAGGCGTATGAAGCCCAACAGCTTCTTCGAAACGGGACATTTGATCTACCCCGCATGCGCAAGGTCCTTGAAAGTCAAAGGGTAACATCATAGCTCTCTTCGCAAGCACGCGCTGTGTAACTCGTGTTGCAGGTATTCCTTCTAATCGACGAGGGCACAGTACACAGATATAAAGCTGATCTTGCAGACGAGATCGAGCCTCAGATCAATGAACTCATCGACCGTGCAGAGAAAGGTCTCAACGCTCTGAATCGTCGAGAGGGCTTAATTCAAAATAAGGTGAGCAGCCCACCTCTTGTCTTTCACGACATGATTTGACGTGTGAAGGTTGAGGTTGCGCAGGCCATGCAGTCTAGAGTCGCAACTGCACCCACTTCAAATAAGCGCGAAGAAAAGCGCCTGCAAATGCTTGCAAAGCAACGTCGGCGACTTGAAGACGAAGTGAAAATCTTGGAATCAGAGATATTGGCATTGGTGTGCACACTTTTTTTAAGTAATAGAGTTACATTGAACCAAACTTCTAGCAACGTACAAAACCTAAGAGGCCTTGATTCCAGTGTGCCAGCGTAGTAGCTGAAAGCTGCTCTCCGATAATAAACACCATCCCCATAGCTTCCAGTTCCAACCAGTCTGGCCCATATTTCCCTTCCCTACGAGGCCATTTGCTCCGCTCATGTTGGCAACTCTTCTTGACGTCTACTTGCAAACCTTCCCCAGGTCCAGTTGCATGGTATCTCCCTTTACCACTGCGTCCTGAAGGTGTGGCCTCCTCAGGTCGTCTGCCAAGCTGGTACGACAAAATATAAGATGCGAAAAGGCAGAAGCAGGTTACCAGGCAGGGAAAACATAAACACTCTCCTTGTGGTGTAGGGACACTTGCTAAGGGCTTTCCGCGTTTTATATACATCTTCCGAAATATATCATACCTCCGCACTGGGCATCCGATTACGTGCTTGAGAAGGTCACACTCCCCAATGGAGTTCCACCTTTCACGAGCCTTTCGAGCTTATACGCTGGTGCCAAAGCATCCTCAGATAATGGATGTAAAAGCAATTGGCCTCTCACTTGTCGCCAACAACTGCAAGGTCACCAAGGTTCTCTTGGGAGCAGCTGGTAACGGCCAGTTGGTATTTCAAAAGCCTCCCAAACTGTCAGATGGAAATGGGGGTAGAGATGATTGAGAGATGAGGTTTGGAAGCTCGTTGCCCATACTTAGAATACGAGCTGACAATGCACTTAAAGTTTGCCAGTTCATCTCTGCACTGACACATGCATGCCGTCTAGTACATCTTCCCCTTTGCGCCAGACCAATGCTAAGGTCCTGACTTCTTTCGTTTCTGATGATTGTCAGGGTATCGCCTCCTTCAAGTGAAGCTGAAGATCTACCTTGAGCACATCATAACCCTCTTCTCGGACGTTGTAACATGGCAAGGCTTGCACACAAGGTTTCACCTTTTTCTTCGGATCCCGGCGTTCTTGACGAATATTAGCTTAGTGTTTGTTTTCAACCATGACCACCGCATCTGTCCAGGCGGTTAAAACACAAACCTTAAACGACATCCTACTTGAGGGAACAATGTTCTGTATTGATTCGGAAGTCCCCTTATCAACAGGAGCCTTGCATGTTCTGCCCATGCGCCTTGCTGCGTTTGTGTATGCCTGTTGCATTTGACGGGCTATGCTGCAGCTGTCAGCATCTGACCTGCACACCTGCAAGTCCTGAAGAGACCGTCAGATTTGTATACGCAAGTTTGTACGCGATATACTACCTCTTCGTCTCCTTTACTTACCCTATGATGTGCCAAGATATGGGAACACTCCCGCGACCGTTGCCAGCATGCTTCTTGCAAAAAGTCTTTTCCACAGCACCGATTTACGACCTTATTTTATGCGATCTGAGTCCTCGCACCCTCGTATGGCTTTCGTGCACATGAAGCAGTAACTAGCTTTTTCTGCCGTGCGTACAACATAAATTGACACTTGTCTCGTTACTTCCCGGATCCACTTGCATTTCGATTCCTCCAAGCACGCACCGGACTAGTCATTTCAAGCTCCAATGCGTTACAGTTCCTTGATAGAAGATTTTATCCCGAATCAGATCTTGACCTGTACGCTCATCCTGGTCACGTTTACGAGGCACTGGAATGGCTCGTGTCTGTTGGGTATAAATTCCAACCTGAGCAATGGCGACAACGGGACTGGCATGATGAAGTTCCAGCTGACTGGGACGGTACCGCAAGAAGAATGAACTGATTCGGAGAAATGATGATCAATCTTGAACCGAACATGGTGTACTCTGGTGTCGCAGGTGTTTACACGTTCACACGCTTTGTAGCTATGGACACAGACTGTAATGCTCAAGGTTCAAATCATTGCAACAAAGTGCAATCCTATTCAGACTATCACGCAATTTCATTCAAGTTTGTCAAGTTGTTGCATTTCCTTCAAACATATTTTTGATGCTTGACTTGTAGCTTGCGTGATGAATATTATTACGTTCTATGCAGCTTATTCCTTTTACTTCGAGGAGCGAATAGCTATCCAAATCCCCGAGTCGAATATCGCAGTAAAATATGTGCAGAGGGGTTGGAGAGTCTATGCAATGTTTGGACCAGAAAATGTCCGACCTCGTCCCCAACTAACTTTCCGAACAAGAAGAGGTGGGTGGGTGATTGTCACTGTTGGTCCACTCTCGATACTACGGGGGTCGTGCCCCGCCTAGCATTGTCCTTCTCCTTAGAACCCTTCTCTTGGGACCCTCAAACTACAATGGTTGGATAATGAAGTACGAAGGCATCTCAACCGCACCAAAAATGCACACTCATCTAGTCATGACCACCATTTTCCGCTACAACTATATTTCTCCTGACGAAGAGCTTACTTAGGCGGTTCGTGACTAGTCGATCTCCCAAGGCGAACTTAACCACGCAGAATTAACAAGACAGAACTGGATATGGTCTGTCCATCTCAATTCAGACCAGTGCATCACATTAACACATGTGTAGGTTTGACGCTGAGATTCCAAGGTTCCGGGAGGCGCTGAGTTCTCTTGAGCAGTGAGGCTCGAAATTTAGGCATTATTTGGGAAGATGAAAGGCATCTGTTGTTGGCATAGAAGTTATCGTATTCAGCCAATTATGCGTCTGGTCATTTTATCGTTTTTAAGTTGTCACAAAGAGGGTCCAACCCACTTTTCAACCTCAGCGGGTAGAGTTCCTGACTTTTGTTTGTGCACGGTCCCAGCCGGGTGATGACATCACTGCAAAGACGATCATCCAACTAGAATTCTCGGAGATACAGATCTGCGCTAGATAATAAGCTCCTCCAATCTGTACAGCCCAACACCGAGCGCAATCTGTTGTTCTTGATGTTTACGTCTTTTTCTCCATTCGGCGGGGGTTTCCCTTGGCGTTCCCTCAGCCCTCTCCTTCACTATTCGGTTGTGAACCCTAGCGAAAGGTTCCAATGCCCCTCGAAGGCTCCCCATACGCTCATGAAGTCCTATCTCGGGTTCTATATGCGACATAATATTCCGAAGCAGTTCGTGTGACGGAGGAAATTGCAACAAGGAAACAAAAGAAGCGTCCAACAAGACTTGCAGGAAGGATATTGTCTGTGGAGTGTCAGGCTTCATCTTGGTTACTAGGCGTAAACATACCTTATCGTATGGCGGGGCCGCTCCGCCACGGTGTTCTATCACAACATTCGATGCCACAGATTTTAAAAGGGTACGGATGTACTCCTCGGTTCCACCAATTGTCCAGCCGTCTAACAATTCTAAGATCAAAATGAGATCTTGCGCATCTGGCAAGTGTTTTCTGATGGCCAGACGCATTGCAGCAGGGGACGTTGGGTACGAGACACACATTAGCATATAGGTTGATAGAGTTGGGGTCCAGGCCTTATTACTATCCACATGCATGGCCTCGGGATCGGTTTGTGACTCTCGCTGTTTATCAACAAGCACCTTGACTAGGGAGATCATCTCGTCCTCAGAGATATCGACTACTGAGTTGAACGACAACATGATACTTTCCTATTGCACGAGTTATTATTAGCTTTATCGTGCTAAAGAGGGGAATCACCCACCCAGTCGCCGTGTTGTTTTAGTGCTGTGAAAAGCCTGCCTTCTACCATGCCTGCACTGACGACGCGATTCTCAATGAGGTGCCGCGTGACACGCGGAGAGTACCGAGGCTTTTCAGTATACTCCTTTGCAAAGAAAAGGGCTAAAAGTTCTTTGACAAAACCGTAGCTATAAAGAGCTTCCGACGTAGCTCCGTCCTATTGGCAAACTTGGCATTAGAGACTCCGATTGGGACAATAACTGCGCACCGACGTCGAGGTTGACAGCACATTACTTGAAGATGATCCACTGTCTGTGGTGTGTTCCTTGACCCATCTGAAAAATGCTTCGTCTGCCTTATGGGGTTCGTTGTGCTGCAAATGATTTGCCATTTTAACAAGCAGTTTAGATCTCGAGTCATTTTTTGCTAGCGTTGCAGGTTTGGAATTTGGTGCCAGCCATTCAGAAGTTGCGGAGGTTTTGCCGATCGCACCAGCAATGGTGGACTTTACGTTCGGATCCAGGGGAATGCCGTAAACTATCGAACGGTATGGAGACTCTGAAGTCGACGGGGTGGTCTGTGAAACATTTGCAGGGCACAATGTTAATAATACTTGCCCTGCATCTGCGAGCATCAAGTTCATACTAATGCCCAGTTTGATGTTCGGCGCAAGAGCGGACGGGATTGGGATAGCATGCGATGCAATAACTACACCGTAGCGCATGTCCCAAAGAAGGATTGATATCTCTGAAGATGGCGCACCGGTCATGGTGACGAGGAGAACCAACGAGGAACCAAGTGAAAGGAGACACATGTCGCATCCAAAAGAATGAGTATTCAAACGCGATGATTGGGCCAGAGTTAATGTCTCGCCAATCTGGGTTACAGATATTGTTGGGCTGTTTATTTCAAGCTGGTAAGCAGCCCAAGTATGAGATTCATCTTGACGATGTGAGAAACCTTCAAACCATAATAGACACACAAGCTCACTTATGTAGCTCAACACCCCGCAAGGACCAAATGAAAGGGCGATAACGTGGTCTTGTATTTTCTGCCTCGAGACTCTATGGGAGATCGAAAGCTGGTTTTTGCCGATGATGATTATATCTTTGCCAGTGACAGATACAATGGACAGAAGCAACGTAGAGTCAGAGCTCGAGCAGAACACTATTATAGTGTCTGGGGGGTTTTCATGAGGCGGCAGAAAAGTACATGACGCGCCAGGGAAGAAAAACACGTCCAGGAAATTTTGTTCATGCGGACATACAAGAGTGGACTGAATGTTCAACTCGTAATCTGCGACACTGATATCACCAGCGGAAGACACGAGTAAAATCTTAGAACTTTTATCGTCTGAGTAGATATGCACGACTTCGTGAGGCAGCTGATGATTAGTACGTCAGTGTAGAACATGACTTGGAATATTTGCATGAGCAAAACACACCACAATTTCGCGTTTGTCATTTTTGCCCGAGGTGCCGCCTAAGATTTTCTGCTTCATAATCCATACCGTCCGGTCCCTGTTCTTCACATCAATCTCCGGTGCGGAAGAGACGAGTGCATAGGTCGTGCATGTGCGTCCATCATCCTCTAGCGTACACCGACTGGTCGCAGGTCCAGAGAATACAACGTTAGATCCACAGGTGTGCGAGGCCACTGTATGAAGTTCAGATAGCTGAAAACAGAAAGTGTCCATCAGCGTGTCTCCGCAGGAGTCCAGAAAACTTACATCAACAATATGTATGCCCTCTGCTTGGACGGTCACTGTTGCATGTCCAGGAAAATCACGATTGTATGATGCATATTTAGAATTGTGTATTTTTGCGTGCCTTGTCTTCGTTGGAACAGGGTAGCTCGATACTTGGAACGGCTCTCCGATGAGGGAGCTCATTGAGGTTTGTGAAGAAGATCAGTGTATGTATGCTGAGGTGTCCGGGGAGCCATCCATCCGGGGTCTCAATAAAGCATTATCGTAAACGGCAAATTCCTTTTCAAATTATATTCACTTTTGCGCATGAAAACAGTTCTCCTGGAGGTCAACCTCGACTCAGTGCATCAACTTTCAATGACCATCTGTTGTGCAGGGGAGGTTCCGGAAGTAAGTCATAAGCTCTGGCTACTATTGCATCGTGAACAACAGTAAGTACTTCCATAGCCAGGCTCAGTTTAAGTTACTAATACAGTGACTAACCTCATCCTGCGTACTGGTACTGGTCGAAATTCTGAGTCTCGTGCCATCTGGACCCTGTCCCAATCAGTGCTTATTGCATGACTTCTATCCAAGCTCCACACAGAGATGCATCTCCAAGGATGCCATATGTACATTCTGACCTCTCTATTGGACGGAACAACTATCTTGGGGGAAATGAGAGAAGTACGCTTGGTGGTATTTTGTTTGCACGTTGACAATGAGTCATGCACGCTTCTGCTTTTGTAGCGTAGCACAGTACGTGATTCGTTGCTGGCTCGAAAAAGATCCGTAGGTCATTGGAGGCTAAACAAAGATCACTGGTGCTTGAGCCACTGAATGATGACATGGAGTATTTCAGTCAAGGTCTTATATTTTCTATTGACATTTTTGATTTTAACAGTTGGCCGATCTGTAAAGCGTTCGGCCGACCCTAGTACTTGCAGCCTAGTGTACATTAACATTACTAATACTGTCAGCGGGCAAATACGTTTTTGGAATCGGATGCAGTCGTCGAGCAGCCAGCTGGTCTGTGATAATTAATGTGTGAGTTCAATGGCACTGTTCGCAGGCAGGGGTGAATACGAGTCCCCGTCCACTCAAGTCTTTTTTATTATAGTCCGTCTCTCCCGAAGCTAATTATATTTCTGACAAAGAGCTGACATGTGGTAGTGCGTGTCGAGCGGATGAATTTTACCCCTAAGACCCTTGCCGGTGCATTTTTACGCGAGCACGGAACGCCGTAAATAAGCATCCTTGGTATATGTTTAGCAAAAGTAGGAATTTCTTTCCCTTTTGACACAACTTTGACCAATCTTCTAGAAGATCCTGTGTCAATTCACTGAAGCACCAATGCGGCATCTCGGAGCAAGGTTCGGCACAACTCGACCATACCTCTACCAATAAGTATTACACACAGGCGGTCTAGAAACATATGAACCCACTTTCTTTGTACCCATTCTCTCTTGACGCCGCCAGTCCGTTCTTGAATTTCACTCCCTACTCTCGAGTGACGAGACTCTCATAAAATGACAACGATGGCAGGCCCGTCATCTCCAGTCAAAGAAGCGAAAGAAAGACCAGGCGCTTCATGGAAAAAGAATGAGGAACACATCGTCCCCAAAAATCGCATAGGCATTGTGTTCTTCGGTTTAATGTGCTGTGTATTCTTGGCGGCTTTAGATCAAGTATGCAAATTGAAATTGTTCTTGTTGTTCATGAAAATCTGACTCACACTTCGCAAGACTATTGTAGCCACCGCCTTGCCTACAATTGTAGCGGACCTTGGAGGGGGAAATGACTACAGTTGGGTAGGAAGGTTCGTATATGTAAAGCAGGCTCGGTATCACACTCTAACTTATCTTCATACAGTGCGTACATGTTAGCCTGCGCTTCTTTGGGCCCGCTATACGGCAAGCTATCCGACATTTCAGGTTGGTGTCATTTGAGTGTCATGCTCACATCGTCGCTTGGAAATTAACTATTGGGATCTGCAGGCCGTAAACCCATACTATATGGATCCATAGTCATATTTTTAGTATGTTCCCACCACCTGAGTCCCATTTTGTCTTGACATCATAGGTTAGATTGGTTCAGCGTTATGTGGCGCAGCCCAGAATATGACATGGTTGATTGTATGTCGCGCTGTACAAGGTATCGGCGGCGGGGGCATAATACAACTCGTACAAATCACCATATCCGATATTGTGTCATTGCAAGAGTGAGTATCTGTTAATGCCGCTGGTTCATTTTTGATCTTATCTATTTTCCAGCCGAGGCAAGTATGCTGGCTTGATCGGTGCTACCTGGGGCATTGCAAGGTAAGACCCACTGGAGCTAGTCAGGATCCTGAAGTTTAAGCCTAACCCATCTCTTAGTGTTGTCGGACCATTAATCGGCGGTGTAAGATCTGCTATCTTCTGAAGAGATCTGAGAATTCATGATTTCTCTGCGTTCTAGGTTTTTGCCGATCATGTAACTTGGAGGTGGTGAGTATTCGCATCAATATGTTATTGATTCAAATTTCAATCGATGTATATCAGGTGTTTCTGGGTCAATTTGTGCGTTTGACATATATTTCCAATGTTTTTGCTGGGATCAGAAGTTCATTATTGATACGCCCTTGGACAGACCGACCGGCGGCTTAGCTGGGGCAGTTTTATTCTTCTTCTTAAATTTAAATCCCCATGAAGGAAGACCATTCCGCGACCATATCCGGGAATTTGATTTCGTTGGGCTTTTCCTGATTATTATAGGTGTCATTTGCCTGCTTGTAGGTTTCGACTCTAGCGAAACGACATGTAACGTTATCCCTTCTGTTTTGAAGAACTGAATCTTACTGGTCTTTAGGGCAAAGTGCCGAAACCATTGCTCTCCTTGTTGTGGGAGGCGCGTTGCTAATCCTTGGTGGCATTAATGAGATATATACGAAGCGGTCTCCCATCATCCCTCCTCGTCTTTTCAAGGTGAGTTGTCGAGAATGCTGTTCACGTTGTCTCTCAACGTCTGCTAGACACGTACAACTGGCGCAATATTGGTCTCTGTATTCTTGCATGCTGTGGTATTCTTCTCAGGTAAGCACATCACGTACGTAAATATGTCTTGGGTTTTCGTATTCATCCACATGGCTATTCCAGGTTCATAGTGAGTATTCAGAGTTTATACCTGACATTATCTCATGGTTTTATAGCTACCTTCCAATGTATTACCAAGGTAGATCTGTCTTACAACCTTCGAGTATGCATTTTGTTGAGCGCGATACCAGTTCTTGGCGCATCAGCCACGGGCTCGGGCATTAGGTGAGTATTTGAACATACGTGTCGTTGTTTTCATGTTACTGATATGCACAGAATGCTACCTTATTCGCTGTGCAGTGCGCTCATGTCGGTGTTTTCTGGAATGGTTGTGACCCGCACGGGATCCTACCGCCCTATGATATGGTTCGGATGGACTGTCATGACACTTGGTTGGGGTCTCATGATCATGCTGGACAATACGAGCACTACGTATGTTTATAGTCACTGTCGAAGTCAAGTGATCCTTATAGCTCCTTTAAACAGTGCAGAGAAGGAAGTCTACCCATTTATTGCAGGGCTTGGTATCGGTTTTCTGTTCCAGGTGACTTTATTATATCATCATTATAATGATCCGTGCTCATCATCACCTCTGTGATAGACCCCGCTTATCGGCCTACAGGCGGCCATGCCTCTCAAGGACATGGCTACTAGTACAAGTGCCTTTATGTTTCTCCGGTGAGTGTGATTCTAATATGTGCATTTCATAGGTACTTATTGGTCTTCAGAACTCTTGGGGGCACTATAGGTATCACGATCGGGGAAGCTATCATTTCCAGTGTTCTCCAGCAGAAATTGCGCGGGATCCAAGGCCTCACCATCAACACTTCTCCGGCGGCTTTGAATGATAGCATCAGACAGATTTCTTCCATTGCTGTTAGAAACAATTTTATGATCTCTGTTCCAGCTTACTCACCGATCTTTCAGAACCCAACAGTGCGTAATGAAGTCATGCATGCTTACTCGCAGTCTATCAGCACAATTTGGCTGGTCAACACGCCACTAGCTGCGTTCGGTCTCTTTCTAGTTATGTTTATTCGTAGTTACACGCTCGAGCGCACGATTATCCGTAGCGACGCGAAGAAGCCAGGCGACATTGAGAAAGGTGCTGCTCAAGCGACGATAGAAGAAGACTCACCAGTCACGGAGTTAACATCTTTGGAGAATGAGAAGAGACGAGCTTCCTGTGATGACGCCACTGAGCACACAGCAGATGACGTTACTAGTGTCGAGCAGAAGACGGAAGAATAGAGCGAAGGACATCTGATACCCCTGTCTCGAGCCTGGAGGTGAAGGGACAGGTGATACCTGATTATACCTTGTCGATGGTGGTCTCTGGCTGTGCATGAGGACTCGCACATAAATGATTCGAAACCAAAGCGTGTAGCTTATAAACGCACTAGAGCATCGTATGTATTTTTCTTACTTGTAGATCGAAGTCAATCATGTAATATTACTCATGACTTGGATTCCATGTTCTTCCTTCGCGTGCATTGGCAACGATGATCTTCACTATCACCTGATCTGGAATGCACAACCAATGGGTAATGCACAATGCACTCCAGAGCTCACAATTCCGCATATATTTATTTTGTTCGGAACAGCTGGAGAACAAGTATTAGCAAATATTTAAGATCGACGCTGTGGAGCCCTCCCAACATTGTGCAAGATGAGTGAATATTTTTGGACACTAAAATCAAGATTCACCCAGATCCAATTAACCTATCAACATAGGAACTTCAACATATATAAAATAAACCATTCTGAATCTACTCCTAGTGTTTCTATGTCAATAGAGCACCACCACAGCATGTTATTCACAATCGGCTTGGTCGAGTCTCCGCTTTGTTTCCATTGGAACAATGGATCGAGTTTGCGCTGTCGAACTTGGGTACCGCGCGTGACATAGTGTGACGAAATTATGCATTTCTATTGAGTCTTGTTGTGCGGTGTTCGCTTAGAGAATGAAGAAAATTGAATGTATTCAATCGATACTCGAATGAAACGGGATTTGACATGAATGTTAGAGGGGTCGAAATGGTAGGGGTGATTGGGCAAAAGCCCGAAAGGCTTTTTGGCCCGGAGTATGCGTTCGAACCTAGGGTTTCAAGGTGAGCTGTGATGGGCGGGATGGGCACCGATCAGGTTGCCCTGCGTGAAGCTTGAAACTCTAGGGAGCGAAACGCAGTACATCGGACAAAGGTTGGTGAGACTTGCGGACTTGAGGTTGACCTTTGTCTGCATCCTGAGAGAGGGAGAGGTGGGTGGGTGCAAAGAATGATAGCAAGAGATAGGGAAAACAAAGAGAAAGGACTACTGAAGTAATGACTAGAGACTCGACTTCCGATGTGGATCGGAACAAGGTGTGTTGCGCCACCTTACTTACTCACGCGTAGACTAATTTCTGTGCCTGCCTCGTGCCTCGGCCGGCACAGAATAACATTTTCGACACTTCGACGCCTCAACTTCCACTACTATGTAGTGCTGCCGCTGCAACGAGCTCGCAACAAAATAAAAAAATTCTTGTTTGTCCCAATGCGCAGAGACTTTGTATGCTCTAAAGTAAATACGATACGAATATGTGTTGTTGTGATGCAACTAGTGACAATTGTGCATTTTCCCGTCGAATGATAGCAATGCTAATGGGCTGAAATAGCCATAATGTTACCTAGATTTAGCCACGAAAGCGAGTAAGTATAAAAATACCTCTACGTCGCAGGTCACGTGAGATGATTTTTCGAAGTAGTGATACATTTTTGCAATCGTTCACTCTCGTCTATCTTTTGTCCATTTACTACTGCTATTCTAGCTCAGGCGATCACAGTGCCCATGGCTACTCAGAACGCTGAAGATGTCGAGATGATAGAAGCTCGCCCCCGCAAAAGGATTCGCAACAGCACAAAACGCAAACGTGCTACGAGTCCCTCTCACCCGCCCAGAGTGCCTACATTGTTTGCGCCGTTCCGCGCTCTGGGTCTAATCACAAACCACATACCATTCTACATGCAAACCCGCTCTTACAAGGGTGCAACTGAGGGGCCTCGGATACACATTTTAACCTGTCTCGGTAGATCATGGGCGTTATGGGAGGGGGGTAAGATGGGCCTGTTATTTGTGGGTGAGTTATTGGTATGTCTCAATTCAGAAGGCATGCTTGATTTTCCTGTGTAATGGTGCACAGGTCCGGAAGTGCAAGATCCTATTTCGTGTTTAGTTATGGATGGAGATGCTGTTTGGGCAGCGTCTGGCGTGCATGTAATCAAATATCTCCGGGGGAAAGAGGTAGGAGCTTGCAGATATTCCATCGACTTTTTTTTGACTCAGTTACAGGTTTCACGCGTGTCGAATCCGCTCCAGACCCCCTTAGCATTTGTCATTCTATTTGGCTCTCAGTTGCTTGCATTGACGGAAGATGGTAGGCGGATGCTAATGTGGGAGGTATCGACCAATGGTACGCTTTCTGCCTGATCAGCTCGAGTGTTTTGTTTATAATTACTCCAGAACAAGCCCTATCTACAACTATACAATTTGATATCGGGTTTACTGCTACATCAATTCTCCATCCTGCCACATATCTGAACAAAGTTCTGGTTGCTAGTAGTGAGGGTGACATACAACTTTGGAACATCCGTACACAGTGAGTTGGATATCTGTAATCCATTACTTGAATTCAACAGTTATTGCAGGACATGTATACACAAATTTTCTAGTTCTCAATTGCGCACATTACCATCTCAGCAGCATATGAATTCATTGTCGAGTCCTATCACAGCGTTAACGCAGTCCCCTGCTATTGATGTGGTCGGTGTTGGTTTTATGTCAGGAGAAATATCTGTGTACGACGTTCGTGCTGACGAGCGGCTCATGAGAATGTACATGGATAACGGGGGAATCAAAGCTTTGTCTTTCCGGAGTGGTATGTTACTACAGGCACAATCATACTCAATTCTGATCTTGCTGCATACAAGATGGTCACCCGATTCTGGCATCCGCCTCGTCATCTGGTCACATAGCTCTCTGGGACCTGGATTCTGGAGGTCGGCTTCTGCACCTTATCCGGGGTGCACATGATGGTGCTGTTAGTACACTTGAGTGGGTCCCTGGACAGCCTCTCCTCATCAGCTCAGGTGAGGATAACAGCGTCAAGGTAGTTATAAGAATAAGACGGTCTGTTTACCACTGATAATCTTCAAATAGCAATGGTTGTACGAATCTCCCACCGCTGTTCCTCGACTCCTGAAATTCAGATCCGGTCATCATGCACCTCCACATCTCATTCGGTTTTATGGTGAAGATGGTAAACAATTGCTATCTGCGTCAGCAGACCGTACCCTTCGGTATATCTCTGTTGTTCGAGACTCGAGGTCATACGAAATGTCGCAAGGTGGGTGTTGAGTACAGAATGAATGATGTTATTGATGGCTAACCGGGATCTGTTCAGGATCTCTCGTACGAAAAGCTACGGCTCTATCAAAGCCTCTTGCTTCGTTAAAATTCCCTCCCATCACCTCCATTTCTTGTTCGTCGACACGATCCAAGGACTGGGATGATGTCCTGACTGCACATGCTGACGAGATGTGTGTGCGGTCTTGGACAGTGCTCAACAAACGTGTTGGAAAGCACACCTTCAACTCCGCTGAAAGTTCCAAAAAGAAGTCTCCCTCAGGTGTTGTAAAGGTTTGTTGTCTTCCTTGCTTCATTCCATAGTCTTATCCTGCAAATTAGTGTGTCTGTGTTACTGCTTGTGGAAACTTTGGTCTTGCTGGATCTTCAACTGGAGAGATACACATGTGGAACATGCAGTCTGGATTGAAGCGAAAGTCGTTCAAGGTTGGCCCTTGCCCTCAAGTCGTAATTGAGCGCCTTGAGCTTTCGTCCATGACGAAACCAAAAGCCAGTGAGCGTGGCATTACTGGCCTGGCTTCAGATGCTCTGAACCGGGTAGTCATCGCCACTACTTCAGATGGCACTGTGAACGTGAGAATTGTTGCTGCTTCCGCCCCTCCCAACTTACAATGACTGACGGTTATAGTTCTTTGACCTCCAAGCCTGCACTCTGGACCAAGTGATGGTTCTACCAACTTCAGCTAGTTCGATAATGTTACAGCGAGACTCTGGGTTACTTGCAGTCATCTGCGATGATATGGTCGTTAGAATTATTGACATCGAGACTCGTAGGATCGTCAGAGAACTAGGTTGTGGCGTCCACGGTCGAATACTTGACATTGTGGGTTGGGGACATTGCATTGAACTTCAGAACTTTACTGAAGCAGTAACAGGCGTTTTCGTCAGACTCGCGCTGGATAGTGGTCACATCGTTGGACTCTGTGATACGGACATTCGATATACCTACTGGTCAGCTCATAAATGCGTTCCGCACACCCAGTGTCGCGACGAGCATTGCGTTCTCGCCAACAAACGACTTTTTGGCCACTACACATGTCGACAGTGTTGGCATTTTCCTTTGGTAAGATACCACGTACCAGCCTATCTCAGTCGATGACTTTGGATAGGGCAAATCGGTCTCAATACTCGGAGGTTGCATTCCGTGCAATTTCGGAAGATAATATTGCGGAAGTTACGCTTCCTTCAATGCAAGGGTCTGAGGAAGATGAAGGTGAATTATTTGTTTATTTGGTTTTGTGCATATTGCTGACTTACATTCAGCATTAGAAGCTTTGGAAGCACTGGGGGTGGAAGATAAGCCCACAGATGTCTTCTCGACGCCATCTCAATTAGATGGAGACCTTGTGACATTAACGTTACTCCCTCGCGCACGTTGGCAGACACTGCTGAATCTGGAGGTTATACAAGTTCGTACTTGATTGTCTGTTCTTTTACGCTAGAGTTAATTGTTTTGCAGCAACGGAATAAGCCAAAAGAGCCACCGAAGAAACCCGAACATGCACCGTTCTTCTTGCCTACGTTACCGGGCGTCGAACACCGTTTTGCAATCGAAGAGAAAAAGCAAGACACACAAGAAAAATACACCCGCAGACTCGATAAAATCGCTGCGAACTCGCAAAGCACGTTACAAAAGCTACTGGTCGAGTCAGAAAAAAAAAGTGGCTATATGGTTTTTTTCGTTCGGGATTCGTTCATGCTGATCACTAGGACTTCTTTCAGCGGATGATGCATTGTTCAACTACATCAAGAGCCTCTCGCCAGCGGCAATTGATTTGGAGTTGCGCTCGTTAGTCTCGTTCAATAGCCTCCGACAATTTCTTCGCGCCATCAAGCGACGCCTGCAATCGCACCTTGATTTTGAAGCTGTGCAAGCGCTACAAAATGTCGTCTTGCGAATCCATGCAGATGCGATTATCGAAAATGAGGATTTGCGGGCTGAGTTAGAGGAGCTCCTGAAAGTACAGAAGAAGGAGAGTGGCCGAGTGCTAGATTTACTGGCTTCGTCACTCGGCACACTTGGTTTTGTTCGGGACGCACAATAGACAATGACCCTTAATCGCAAGTACACAAAATACACGACAGGTAGTGAATTGTGCCATTGAGGACAGTCAACTTTATATTACGTAAATGTGGACTTGCACGTGCCTGTGTCGCGAACGCGTCCACATGTGTTGATCATCATCGGGTGCCGCGTTTAGTCAATGTACCCCACTAACACCTCTATTCTGTCTATTCTGTCTATATGCCTGGCTTCAAGCCAACTAACACATCCTCGCCCGCGAAATCCCTCGGTGCAACTCAACGCCCATTAGTCTCTATTCAGGCAACAATATCTGATGTCTCCCGAGGGTCGGCGGCCTCGAAATCTGAACTACACAACCTGACATCTGCGGAAGTCGAGTTTTTTGATGCAGTTGTCAAAAGAATACCCCCTAAAGCTACCTCGTTTCTCTCGGGACTAAAGGCATACAACGATGAGCTGCACGATCGGGGCTGGGATAGCCAGACGGAGACAGTGCATTACGGGAGGTTGCTGGAGCTCTGCAAACTCCGGGGACCAAGCTGGAATCACAAATGGGAAGGGGTGAAACAGCAGCATGGTTATAGCGGCCCCTCAAAAATTACAATCCCTGCCAAAGTACCCATTCCGACCTCAAAGCCTATGAGATCAGCTGCCCGTCTCGCAACGCCTGTCCGCGACGAGGATGACGATGTGTTTACCCTTCACTCACACCAAGACCAAGAACAGGATGGAACTGGAACAGAAACAGAAACTCCATTTTCTGATGCCGAGTCTGAACAGGCCCTTCCTCGCCCCCTCACACGCCTGAACCAGGCTACACGTCCCAACGCATCCGTACAATTAACACGGGTGACAAGGACACCTACAAGCCGCCCTTCGAGTAGCATCCTTCCCCCTGCTCTTACACGTGTATCTACGCCTCGTCCTCAAACAGTCGTTGGTCACCATCAACCAGCTGTGTGGGAAGGAATGTCAGACACCACCGACGATAATATTCCAGGCTCTTTATCAACTACTCCGCCATCTTATCGCGCTGCTGTCGCAACGCCTATCCCTCAAAAAGCACGGGGTCAACCAATAGTTCGTGGATCGTCACCGATTAAACACCCCGTAGCAGTCGACGCGATCGAATTCACAAAGGGTCGCGCGCGCAAGGGAAGCGTAATCAATGAAGATGAAGCGTGGCAGAAAATCAAGATGTCGCGAGACGAAGAAGACGCGGACAAGTTCCGTGAAGACAAACTCCTCGAACGTTGTTGGGAGATTTGGGTTCTTGGCTACCAGTGGCTAGCGGTAGGCATTTTCTGACTGTGATCCTGCCAAGTGGTGATACTTGAATCCAGACAACGAACACACAAGTTGCTCAAGCTCGGGATAATGTAATCCTAGGTTCTTCAATACGCTCCTGGCGAAATGCTACTGCCTTGCGCCTTGAAATGCATGCTCGCGCTGTTTCCATTGCTGATGCGCGCTGCCTTCGCTTTGCCCTTGATGTTTGGGGTGTAAAACATAAGCAGAAAAAGCAATTACAGTGGCGTCATGACATGCGCGCCAAGATGAAAACAGTCCGCGAAAAGCATGAAACTAAACTTGTCAGATATGCATGGGTCAAATGGCAACAATCCCACCGCTCTCTTTTGAACGAGCTGCAGTACAATGAACGCATAGTTGCACGGTTTTTCCTGCGATGGAGAAACTCGTTGTTGAAGCTAGATCGCATGGATGCCACTGCAGACGAGTTTTCCCGCAGAATCAAGGGGAGCGCTGCTCATAGAGTATGGAAGCACTGGAAAAAAACCATAGCTGCCAATGATGCCGGAAAAATTGTTGCACACAAGGCGGCAATCAGGATCAAAGGAGTCGTGATGGACTTGTGGAAGAAGCAGACGTAAGTGGATAATGTTTCTTCACATTCAGACAGCTAACACCTTGTAGCCGTGAGCGCCAGACGGCGCATGCTTATCGTGACGTTGCTATCCTAAAGCGAGCAATAAGCACATGGAAAACTACCAGAGATCGACTGCGTGTACGTTCCCTTACTCAATAACGTCGAATGATCTCATTTCAGTAGGTCACGGAAAAGCGTGCCGACAAATATCTTGCTCGTCAGGATGCTTTTTTGCTCCGAGCCGTCGCCAGGGTTTGGAAGGCTCGCGAACGCGGAAAACTACTCGAAAGGGTGAGAGACATGCGTCTAGTGAAAAATTCAATGGCTGTTTGGAAAGATCGCTTGCGGGAACGCAAGCATCTCGAAGGTGAGCGTAATTAGCGATCAGATTATTCCAGAAATCTTTAATGTCGCGGCAGATTATGCTCTCGCATTCTCCATGCGTTCCGATTCATACGGTGTCTCTTCGGCTCTGCGAACTTGGCATCAAGTTTATACGATTTACCAAAATCGCCACGCTTTTGCTGTTCAACGCAATCTTGCTCGTGTGCAGTATGATGCGCTACTCAAATGGCGCATCCAGCTGAGGGCGAAAATGAAGCTGTTAAGACAAGCTCGACTCGTGGAGAACTTCATTCTTCAGCGAAGGATTTTGAGAGCCTGGAAGGTCAAGTTTGAGGAACGCCAAAGACTGAAGAAACTCGAAGGCCTTGAGATCTGTCGACTTCGTGCTTTCATGACAGGTAAAGTTGACGTATTTATGGTCTAATTACCCGGTCTCTGATGTTTTCATTTCATTTGAAGCATGGCATCTGAAGTATCAAAAAAAGAAATTCCATCGGTTGGCAGCACAGCAAATAAATGACCTTGTGTCTCTGGTAAGTTAACCTATTTTCCGGCTTTGAAATTCAGTCTAATTGGAGACTGTAGCGAATAAAGCGGGATGCTCTAAGACTCTGGACCAATCGTGTCATTGAAATTAAGTTACGAGAACTGGAAGTCAGTCAGAAGAGCGCCCACGCACTGATAGTGTACGCGACCATCTGCACCTTCATAATTTAACCTGTCTAACTTTATCCTTAGCTTCGCCTTCAAGAGGTGGAAGAATATATGTTTGCGCCACGTTGAAGACCTGAGCCTCATGGAGAGTCATCTTGATATCAAACGGGCTGGTCAGTACTTAGGTTGGGGTCGTCTAGATGCTTGTCTAATACTTGCACTGTAGAGAGCGTTCGCCGGATGTTCCATCGCTGGCTGATGACGGCCCGCGCTCGACGTCATAAACGCATCACTTTGCGCGAAAAAGAGCTTGAATTTGACCGGGCAAATGTGCAGGTTGCTTGGAACAGATGGAGAGAACAATTTATGAATGAGAAGCTTCGACCCCTTGTGAGTTCTGTGGCATCAACAAAGCATACCTTCCTAACTCCACAAATAATAGCTATGCCAGATGGCCATTCAAAATCAAAAGAATCTGCTCTTCCGTGCATTTGGTATTTGGCATTCAAAGACTCGAGTAAGTTTTCTTTCCTTCTAATATCTAACACATGTCTATTGACATCCATTCAGTCTCTCCCAGCCATACGCTTCCAGGCCTCACGAACCAAGATGAGATATTGGGCCGTCTGGAGAGCTACTATGCCGCAGGCACTTCTGGCTAAAAGAGCCCGAGAGACTCATAACGATGCCGTCTTGAGTGAGATTTCATTTATCTGACGATCATATCCAGTGGATGACCCTCGTAATCCAGATCGAGCATTCGACAAGTGGCACCAAGCCTACAAAACAAAAACTCACTTGAAGGAAATAGCGTAAGTTTTTCCACCGCATGACTGCCTGGGTTTGTTCATACCTTCAAACAGTCGTGCTCGTTATCTTCGTTTGCCGTCTGTTAGTCCCGCGCGGGCCAACTCGACGCCAAAGCCCCCGGTGCGCACAAGTCGTAGCCCATTTCCTCGTCAAAACACCCGTGTAGAAAGCGAAACAGAAGGCTCGGAAGTAGGTCCGAGCCGCCCTGTCGCTACTCGGTCCTCTGTTTTGGTTACCAGACCTGGCATTGCACGTCTTCTCGCAAACCAAACGCGTCCTGAACCTGTTGGCCGCCCCAGCGCCAAGTCCTCGAGTCGGGGACTCCGTGATCCCAGTCCGACGAGATCGAATAAAGCTTCCATACCACCATCCCAGGCACCGTCCTCGCCCATACGACCCAGGTTCACGGCAAGACAGGCTATCAGCCCTGCGAGATCCAGAAGCTCTTATGCTAGGGAGGTTAGTCCTACTAGGTCAAATTACACCTCCATACCTAGGGAGGAGCCCGAGCGCAGTCGACTCTGGCAAGAGCTGAGACAAGTGCAGAAGAGGCCAAGACCTCCAACGGAAAAGTCACGAACACCTGAACCTCCATGATGATGGCATACCGAAACTGTCTTTTTACTTATAACTTATTCAATTCACTTCCTTGATATGCACCATGTTTGGATACCTATTTATGCACATATAGTACACCAATGTTGGTTAGACATGTATCGAAAGCTTGTGCTCGAGTATCTGGTACCGTGTGTCGTGCGAAGCGTATACCGGAATTCCGCCTCCTTCCTGGATACACTGATGGAGTTGAGTCAGGGAATATAGAGGCAGACAGCAGCAGCACTCACGATCAAGAATTCTGGTAGTACTGCCAGCCTACCCAGTTTGCAATCACAAAGTACGCACCCACGGGAATGATGAATAGGGTAAAGTACTTGTAATGAGTGTCTTGTGCAAGGACGTCAAGGGCCTGTCACTATGGTTCATATATGCGCCTCCTTCCTTGAATAGTACACGTACATAAACTCCAGAGAGCGGTAGGAACGTGTTAAATAGGATCGCATAGCTTGCAATGACAAAGAATACGACCGTCAGCGTCGTTATGATATGCCCAATGTTCAACATCACGCGGTGAACATCATTGGCTGAACAACGAAAATGGTAATAGGCAGGATGACGTGTTTGTGCGTGGATTATTACAACTGAGGTTTTCGGCGAAAGATGCTCTAAAACTACATGGGAAACTACAAGTGGACAAGCCACAAAAAAAGTACTGCAATGAGATATGATCCGTATCGTACGTAGCTAGGGTGGTGATTGATAAGTTTTCTGAATATGATTCTTGATAGCGGTACAAGAATTAGAGAGCGGGGGTAGACTGATCAGGTAAAGTGAATGGGCATATGATCGATGAGCATCGAGAAAGCGAAGCGAGAAGTCAAATAGTATACATGCAGAAGGCAAGTATGCATGCAGTGGAAAAGTCCTGAGAAGCACGTGAACTTCATAAAACAGAAAGGCTAGAAACGGCATGCACATCGTGGCACATAGCCTCTAGACGCTAAGTCTCTGTCGCGTCTCCATGGAAAGGTCAGAAAACGAAAACGGCCGCTTGTGTCGTAATTCATCAAAGTCAGAACGAGAATCCGATACAGGAAAGTACTCCCTGTTGGTGCTCTCCACAGCGTCATCCATCACATTGTTCTGGAGCTGATAGGCACCAATAGGATCATCTATGACGCCAAGAGACCGAGGCAGCGGACGTGATGCCGAGAGCGCAGCTGGGGATGCCACCACATCAGGTGACATCATATTCACTACGTCGGATTTGACACCTGACTCCATCGTGTACCCCAACTGACCTGAGCTAGCCACTAGCTCCGCATGAGTTACGCTAGAACCGGCATGCGAAGATATTGACTCAGTAGCGCTCGTTCGCCGCTTTTTCTTGGGTCGGCGAGGAGGCTCCGTAGATACCGGAGGAGAATGAGAATATTCCATTGCCTGGAAGGTTGGCATGTAGACAGGTCCAGATGGAGGGCCAGACGGAGGGCCTGGTCCTGTATCCTTGTCACTGTTGGTAGAGCCAAACGGATCAAGGGAGGAATGTTTCCCACGAAGGAATGGACTGAGTCCAGTACGTTTCTTTACCTCCTCAATGATGATGTCAAGACCTTTGCCGGTGACGTTTGGTGAGGACTCCGCCACGTGGCCATAGGTAAGGGAACTTAGGGCGTCGTCATCGGGTAAGTCTTGGAGCACCCCGCCTTGCCTCAAGCGCTTTTCCAGGGCAACTGCAACTGACTGCAGACGCTCGTCATGATCTCTCAGAACAGAGATACCTTCAGAGCGACGAGCCCAATATGAAAACTGCGTGTTGGACCAACCAGATAGAACCAGGATGGTAGAGCGAGTCAGGGTGACAGATCCTGAGGGAGAGCCCGGAAATACATGTGTCAGAGACTTGAGCGGATTGTACGGATGTCTGATAAAGAGCACAGCAAAGCGAGACGTTTAATTTTGATTAATTCACCGATGAATCGACTGCGAAACTCACGGGACGTAGGTGCGCAGCACTTCTTTGACAACCTCAACTTTGATGAGAAAATCAATTGCTGTGGCGCCAGGACTAGAAGTACTAAGTCCACCGCCTCCGGAGCCTTTGGTTTTGACTCGCATCTTTGACTTGATAGGACCAAGTCTACGTTCGAATAAGCGTGCATAAAACGTGTTCCATTTTGCTTCCCCTAGCTGGTCGTGCAAAAATGCGGAAGCATAGGGGTCGACCTGTGATGCAGCGCCGGAGTTTAGGCGTTTGTTAACGGAACGGCTCTAAGGAGACCATCAGATGACAGGCACATCAGAATGTACTGGAACACACATCGGTTTCGTCCTTCCTAGCATTAGAAGGACTCGAATGAACAATGGGCGGTAGCATCGCGTGGGCGTATCTGGCAACTTTTAGGGGTGACGATGGAGTATATGGAGTCGGAGAATTATCTGGAGAGCGTGACAAATCGTGGAGGGCATGTGCAAAACTAGCTGGGGATGAAATTGAGGGAGAGGACTGAGGTTGCGACTCAGGGTCAGAAGGAGGACCTAAGGAAGATAGATCCTGCGATTGTTGGAAGTGCTTTGTTTGCAAGTGGGGATGATCATGTATGAAATCATTGGAGTGTGAATGTGACATATCCGAGGACAGGATATATTGAAGGTCGAGTTGAGCAGCATCCGGTACATGTCCTTGTTGCAAGGGGTAGGGATATGGACTGATGTCTTGGAAGGACGTATCGGCGTAAGAGTTATAATACACATTGTGGGATCCATTAATAGATACAGGGATGCTGGCGCCAATAGAGTTGTGAAAGTGAGCAGGCGGAATGTTGAGGTCGTGAATGTCGGCGTCATTTGTGTGAGAGTCATGGTGACCTAGAATATGGTCATTAGCCGCCAGCACGTCGTGACCGTCAATGACGGTGGACATCAGGTTGGGCATGCGGTCGTCGTCAACGACAGCGCCAGCGAAGGGAAGGAAGTAAATGGGTTAAGGAAAGAGGGAGCTGAAGCTAAATGCTAATGTCACTTGTAATTAATAACTCCGAATGACAATTAGTCATGGGAATATATTTCCAATTTAAAACATATGTGGGAATTATATACCAATGTCAGAATAGTCATCGGTTGTACCTACCGAAACTTTGGTTTGACCCAGACCCACTCAGCCATGGATTCAGTAAACACTTCTAGGTGCGGTAAAGAGAGCATATGCGAGTCCATAGATTCGCTCATTTGAACTGTTAGCCTTTCAATCAATCGCCTAGAGCCACCTTCTAGACCTCGTTCTGAAACACCTTTACCAGCTCTCCCAGAGATCCCAGCATCCCAACTTGATTTTTCCTTTGACACGATCATGGGTTTTTCAAAAATTTCAGAACCACAGTGAGTCGGATCATATCATCGATTGCCCAATGCAGGGACAGTCAGTCACGGTAACCTCATACAGGGCTGAGAAAGTTCAGAAGCGTGCTAGTAACGTGATGAAACTAACACAGGAGAACGAGAGGTTGAAGGAGGAGCTTAGGGCGATGACTGCTCGGTTGGAAGCTGCTGAACGCAAACGTCAGGAGCTAGCTACCAGATTTCCAAAGCAACAACAGAACAACTCGGCACGCTCATAGACTTGGTTACTCTTTCCATCTCGCATGCTGGCAAGATCAGCTTTAATTGGACTCTAACACTCAGTACACTCCTTTTATACCCCTTCCCACATCGTTGCTCTCCTTTGCCTTGTCGTTGTTATAAGCATTATTTAGACATTCTATCCGATTCCGATTTACATCCGATGAGATGCATAACACCACGCTTTATGGTTCGAGTTAACCAAGTTCAAAAATCGGACCATGAACGTGCACGGTCCCGGTGACAGGGTGCGAATTAGCGGTTTTGCGTGTGTACCTTGGCGCCTGCCTCCTTGTAATTGTTCCCCGAGTACTGGTCCGAAAATCTATTACTAATTGGTCACCATATGCTATAAAGAGTGCAGGTTTCGGTTTCTACAATACACCATCCATTGCCCCCCTCATTATATCAGAATGGCCTCCACACGCCGACTTTCGTCAACCCTTGAGATGACCTCCACAAAACAACCTGCCTCTCGTCGAGGCTCAGAACGAAGGCTTGGCGATAGGCGTGGATCAGGTTATTCGTCTGGTCCATCAAGACGCACTTCCATCGACCCATCGAGGTTGATTCCGATGGACAAGTGCTGATACCCTCTCATTTGTATGATCGGATCACTGATATCTTCCAATAGAACCACACACGTCGGCGGCACCAATGATTTCAATGTCGTCTTTATCGGTGCAGGAAATATCATGTTCGGTGAGTTACACTAATATCATATCCGTCCCGTGCGGGGGGGTACTGACTCATTCCGCTACCCCAGGATCCGATGAAGGACCCTGGAACCACTCTTTCCGTTTTGAGCAGTAAGCCCCTCCTTGTCTCCACCTACTTTGCCACCTAAACCATCGCAGTAAACTCGGCCTACGTCTCAAAGTCGTTGCCCTCATCGATCCTGCAATCGAGCGTGCAACTGGTGTACTCCAAAAGAAATGCAACTCCTTCGTCGTTTCAGCGTACCAGGCAACGCGTGTGTTCAAGACCCTCGAGGATTTCGTTAAGAATATGTCCGCCAAGGACCAACCTCGTGCAATTGTCGTCGGTTCTCCTCCAATGTTCCGTGGAACCCTCCAGCCGGGTCGCGACATTGAGATGCAAATTCTGAAGTACTTCCCTGGCGTGGCCATCTTCATGGAGAAGCCCATAGCAACTGGTCCAAAGCACGAGCTGGAGCAGTCATTCCAGATCGCAAAGGCCATCTCCGACTCTAAGGCCATTTGTTCTGTCGGGTACGCTTATAGACAATCGAGTCAACGAATGAAATGAACCTATCCTCCACAGGTACATGCTAAGGTACCTGAAAGCCGTTCAGAAGATGAAGCAGATCATCGAGGAGAACGGGCTTACCGTGATGGTCACAATTGCTCGTTATGCATGTGCTTACGAGTCAATCGCGAAACCTGACTGGTGGGATAAATCCAAGAGGTGAGCTGAGTTCTTGTCTATCATCAATAGCTAACATTCATTCATCAGTGCTGGTCCCGTCATCGAACAAGGAACACATTTCTGCGATCTCTCGCGGTACTTTGGTGGTGAAGTCGATATAGCCTCTGTCACTGCTCATTCTCTCGACTGGGACGAGAATGCTGGCCATCTCTCGAAGGTGCGCATTGACGAAAGCAAGATTGCGCCTGAGAACAGGATTCCCCGTGTTACCGCAGCTACCTGGTAAAGTTGCGTTGTTATGTTGGAGAAGCCAGGTGCTCACGTGACAACAGGAAATATGATTCCGGTGCGGTTGGCAGTTTCATTCACACCGCGACCCTTCAGGGGCACAACTACAGCTGTGAGCTCGAGATCCATGCCGATGGCTACTCCCTCAAGTATGTTCCTATTCAAATTCACTGCATCACCCTTTCTTGATATTCCTAGGCTCGTAAACCCCTACGTTCAACCTATGCTGTATGTCCGCAAGCCCGGCGACGACCACGAGCAAATGTATACTTTCCCTGACGACGACCCATTCTTCTCCGAGGTAAGTGGTGGCATCCTTGAAGATGAAATCAAGACAAACATATGATCCAGGTATCCAACTGGATCGATATCATCGAGGACATCGAAGAGGACCCTGAGGCTGCTCAGATCCTGAGCTCCTACGAGGGTGCGTTTTTAGGTAGACTCGTTACTCATTCACGATCTGACGTTATTTTTGCAGACGCATGCAGGACATACGAACTCACATGGGCCATCCGCGAGGCCAGCGAGCGGTCTCGCGCTGCCAGACTTGCCGCCAGCAAAGCTGCTGCTACTGTGTTTGAGGAGGAAGGCGAGAGTGAGTAAGATAGCTATATACTTGGGTTGGAAATCTTGGAGCGAAGATAACGTTCAGACTCTTTGTAAAATAGTATAGATGGTGGTGTGCACAACCTACATAATATTTTCTGATTTGATTGTTCCTTTCCCCTCTGATTTCGTGGCAAACCCACTATACACTGGGAAGTAGAAATAATTTCTGTGGTGCGAACACTAAACCCACGAGTTTCAACGCGCTCAACATTGAAACTACCAGCACTTGGTGTATTCGTTGTTTCGGCTACTACCATAGATTGTGCTACCCTGTCTCAGCGTCTCTCTCTATCGTCTTTCAACGTTTTCTCCTACCCGTGCATAGGGAGTAGCACCTTCTCAATGCCGTCAGGAAACTTGTAGCCTCCCTGGTGGCGAACCTGCGAGACGGATCAGATCAAAAGCTGGATAAGGAACCCAGTCGTGTAAACTTGCCTCATCAAAAATTTCCATTTCTAAAAGGCTCTTGTCATGACTCCACAGCTCACTCTCAAGCTTTCCATCTCTGACGCATCGTGCAACCTCATCTGCCTGGAAATGCCAGCCTGAACCGACATACTCAAACGTCCGGGTATCCTCCCGCGCAATTTTGCCCGGCTTGCCCTCTTGGAAGTATTGCACGGTATACCTGAGTGGACAATATATCGGCGCATCAATTATGATAGTTCCTTTCTCAAAGCGAATGGTAACGCCTGGATTGGGGGATGCTACGTTCATACTACAGCTCAGGACTGCCTGTGCGGCGAGAGTAGAACCTGTACTGGGTTTGGGAGAGAAGGTGAGGATGTATGACGTGTTGCAGTCGACGCCGGTAATCGGTGTTTTATACATTGTACTGGCAACGTTTGAAGGCTTCGTGCGCTTATTGGCGGGGTGCTCGTAAAGAGCAAGAATCGTCTGCACAATGAGCTTAAGCAGAGGATGTCATGTAGTCAATCACACATACCCAGACTAGAGGATATGGACCACTGTGCAACTTTAGGTTAAACAGGTACTCGAGGGGGACATATCGCACTCACAGATCAAGAATCGCACCCCCACCGAGCTTGGGATCGAGCATGCGGTGAGTCAGGGGCAATTCTGCAAGCGACGTTCAAACAGATATTACAATGCAAGCAGTGCTGCTCACTGTCGATGCCAAAGTCGACGGAGAAATCAGCATGGACAACCACAGGAAGGCCAAGCGTGCCAGAGTCAATGAGCTCTTTGACTTCCTTTGTGAGTGGCTGGAAGCGTGTCCATAGTGCTTCCATGAAGAAAACCCCATTCTCTTTCGCAGTTGCGATGAGTGAACGCAGTTCAGAAGCATTGCAGGTCACTGGTTTCTCGCATAGCACATGTTTTTTTGCCTTAAGCGCATCCAAAGCGTTTGTGTAATGGTACGTATGAGGTGTGCCTAGATAAGGTCGATTATTGATTCTGTCCGTGGTCATAACTTTGATAAGTCACCTATATAAATAGCGTCCACATTCTTGAATTATGTCAAAAGGTAGATAAACTCAACAAAAGTTATCCACGAACCTTGTCTACATAGACCTCGTCATACGTTCCATACCCTTTTACGGTCGAGTCACCATTCAAAAACTCATCGATAAACTTCTGGGCCTTCTCAGCGCTTCGGGAGCCTACAGCAGTCACTTTGTGCACCACATCATTGGTACCACGCCTGAAGAAATTTGTGGGCCTCAATTTCAAAGAAAATACATATGTTCGTACGTGGTAGGATTAACAAGCAAATCCTTGATGGCAAACAGGGGTCAATAACTCACGCAAACTTGATGCGAAGTTCTACTTTCTCACCGAAACAACTTGTTCTGCGATCCAACCCGTAGAGATGATGCCCCAGCGAAGTGTGAAGAGTGACATAATTCCTGTCAGAGTTAATTTCTCTTCCCCCACTTTATATACATCGGAAGGCGGCGCCCGAGGATACCATGATACTGACAGGACCGGAATCACAAAAATAAACTTTATCGGTGGAATCGAAAATCAGAATGATATGGCACGGCGTCCGACGTGGTGTCTCGTGCGAAAGTCAAAAGATCATAGAATTAGAGTAACGGATGATATCTGGTATGAACAATTTTGAGTCAATGACCGAAGGCTCGCTGAATGGCGCACACAAGAGTGAAGTTCAGTTATCACTATGGGGTCCTTGCTCCTCACTTACACGGACCGGCGAGGAATTGTCGTCATTTAGTGACGTCCTAGTAGGGGAAGATGTTTGTGCGAGATCATCGGCACGTTTCCTCTTTCTCTTTGCCTTTTCCTTCTCTTGATCAGACAGTTTGTCGAATTCCTCCTGCAAGTGTGACTTCAATTTAGGCATATTCGAAAGCTCGCGGTCGCATTTCCAACAAGAAAGATCTTCCTTAAGTAAAGGATCATATTCGCTCCTCTTGAGCTGAGAGATCTGGAGTTATGGCAGCAGTCAGGGCGGTGGAGGAGAACCGAGGAACAAACAACTTACTGTTTTATAATATGATGATTCAGCCTCAAACCAAGAGAGAACATCGCTCAAATGTATAAAAAAGCCGAGCTTTGGATGAAAGGAATTATAGTGCTTCTTCAACTTCATTCTCGGAGAACATAGATCAGCAGAAAGTACGTGGAGGTGGAGGTGTCTGTATATATGTGAGCGCGTCATAAAATCAACTAATTGAGACTTACTCCATGCTAGGTACTGCGTGGAAGCCCATCCATATTTCCCACCTGAATCCATACTTCTTGAGCATCTCGCTTTCAATCATTTTCTTGACGTTGTCCGCTTCTCGGCTTAGATCTGCGAGGAGTTCCTTGGCGTGATTTTTCTCGCATTTGAGTAATGAACGTAGATTAGCGAGTTGGTACACATTGAAAGGTGGCCTGACACGAGGTATGACGAGAAAATGGAAGATCGATTTCGGAAATGCGTCAAAAACCGTCAAACACGTCTCTGAATGTGAGAGAAGAACTGATGGAGGCAGGCTAGCAGGATTGGACTTTTGCGCATAGGCGCGAAAAATTGTCATGTTGGCGCTAGACATGATGCGCCTCCTCTCAGCATTTGCGTCAGGGGAGAAGACGCGCACGTCACAATTCATGAATGTTGTGACCGTGACATACTATTCACTACCCCATGCATACTACTTATTCAAACAGTACCCTCGACCACATATTAGCAAAGTACTCAAATGTCGCTCGCTTCGATTGTGCAAACGAACGAGCAAACATTACAGCCAGGTGATAACTCACCGACTCATAAACTGGTGCAAACAGTCTTTGCAGAGGTTCTGGCCGAATTCAGTGGCTGGAAAGTCAAATACTGCAATCATTTCATCCGTTCTCTGTCCCATGTCACACAAAGCTCACGTGTTCACATACCAGATGATGATAGAACAGCTTTCCATCTCATCGGTAAGGCCAGTGGGGGTCCAGACAGAGACACGGAAAGGGTGGTGGCAGTGACCTCTTACTCTGAAGATGGAACTTCAAGATCAACTTCAATGATATCCCTTCAAGTAGTACACACCGAGCTTCTTGAACCACACAAATCCTATGAGTATTGCACTCCCATCTCAAGAAACATCTTTAGGGGAGACGATGACGATATGATGCCATTCATCCCATATGCGGATGAT
Organism: Suillus decipiens; assembly: GCA_016695475.1. NCBI lineage: Eukaryota > Fungi > Basidiomycota > Agaricomycetes > Boletales > Suillaceae > Suillus > Suillus decipiens. Next base: position 999,417 of record MU172919.1, on the reverse strand, counting down.
CCTACCTTCGACCACGTAGATCATACGTTGTGTTATGGCTCTTTTGCGTGGCAGGATGATTATGATCCAGATTGTGAGTACCTATCATTTGCTGGATGTGATGAAGCATCATTATTGTGAATAGTAGAAGTTATTTCTTTAGAGGCAGCCTATCGCCTCCATACAGTCCACAGTCTACTGTACCAGGATATAGATAGCACGGGGATCCTTCCCTTTAAGCTTTTCTCAACTCCAGGGAAACCTGGACTGTTTACCCTGAGTCGTCGTCGGTATGGGGTTCCCGGTCATTTTTCGTAATCGCATCCAGACTTTGAAAAAATGTACAGTGACCTACTCAAATGGAACGGGACCACAATTCCTTATTCTTACAGCTTCCCCTCTTCATTACCATCTCATAGTATTCCTCAATATCAACTTGAGCGTGCCCATGCATTGTTTTGTTCTAACCTCAACTGTATCGAGCCCCTGTGTCCTGTTCATGGTATGGCTTCCAAGTTATCGTTATTATTCCTTTTTTGATTCCAAAACAATATAATTTGCAGTTGAAATGAACCCCATGCCACCACCCCGTAAGCAAACGATTCGGCTGTCAGAGCTGCTGAAACGCGTGGAAAACCCCTGCGAAGCTGGCTGCTTCTTGCAGAACAGGACGGTCGAGGTACTCCCTCACTGGGGTGAGGATGACATCAATTTGTTCAAGAACGTCTTAGGTATCGAACCAGATATGATACCTTGTGACCATGCTGAGTTATGCTTTAAGCCTTGCCACGAGGTTCGTCGACATGAAAATGACGAGAGCTTTCCTTGGTCTGACTGTGGCCCAGGTCCTTTATTATCGCAGATTTCTGTATCCAGATTTCGATGAGCTTCAAACTGGGCGCCCGAATGGGGAACACAAGGGGAAATCGCGATCCCTGGAATTTCAAGGTAGGAACGAATACATGTGGACACATATTACTTGACCGACGCTCCATACGAGATAGATGCTGACCCGCTCAAATTCACGCCGTGCGTACCCTTGCAACATAAATATCGGATGTTGTACTGGATACTATCCACAGGAACGAACTTTGTCACCACTCTGGGCCGTGTGATGTGTCATCTAACTGTTTATGTTTTAAGAACAAGACTCATTGCCAACGGAACTGCCATTGCCCGGCCAAATGTATGTTACATCTATGTTGTCACAAGCGCATTGCCTAATGCCACCCTTCATAAGGTGCTCGGAGATGGAAAGGTTGTCGCTGTGCAAAAGCACGCGATGGAATGAACTGTGTGAAGGTCAAGCGATGCTCTTGTGTTGAAGCTCGACGCGAGTGCGATCCAGAGCTCTGTGTAAAATGTGGATGTCGGTGCGTGATACTGGCTATGTTTTATCTTGCAACCCATTCTCTAATATTTTGCACTTGGCAGAGGTATGTTGCATAGCATTCAGCAAGGGGTTAGATGCGTCTGACTCTGAATTGAAGACTCGGAAACGAGTACTTGCGGGAACTCCCAGATTCGACAAGGTGATTTCAAGGTATGTACACTCGATACCCCACGTCGCGTGAATAACTCTATATCAACGTTTATAGGAACTAGAAGTCAAGAAAAGTCGTTGGGGCGTAGGTGTATTCCTCCTCGAGCCAGCCAAGCAAGGCGAATTGATCGTGGAGTACGTTGGGGAACTTATTTATGAAATGACATTTGACAGCCGCGGGTGAGCAGCGTTCATCCGTGAAATTTCCTGTATCTCACTGAGTTAATAGAGAGATTGCAGACCATCTTGGACGAAGTTATGTCTTTGGTCTCAACAAAACGTTATCCCTGGATAGCTCACGTGTAGGCAACACGTCGAGGTTCATCAACCATTCAGACGCTAGTGATGCCAGTAACGAAACGCAGTGTAATTGTCGCGCTTTTGGTGTGTAATGTCTGCATCTTGATGTTTATCTCAATACCAAACATTCGACAGCGCGACTTGTGAATGGGGAACATCGTATAGGAATATTTGCGAGTTAGATGGTTTCCCTACTATCGCGGATGTGGAATACTGACAATTGACACAGCTGTGAACATTGACCCTGGAACAGAGATCCTCATTGATTATGGCCCGGCGTTCTTCACAGAGCAAAAGAATGCCGAGGCCGCGTAAACCGCTACATTTATAGTTCAAATCAATCTGGTCACTATCATAGAACAGTTCGTATTTTAAAATGCCACAGCATACTTAATACTGGTTCCACATTGCGCAACCCTGAAGCGCCTTAAACATTTACTTATACAGTACTCTTGCATCACTCATTTTTTTCTAGTACAATTACAATCGACACGTGCATTAGAAGGGATGGAATATTATACCTGTACCCTCACGGTTAAACGCACTACTTCAATCACTGGCAGCGGTAATGATACAAAATACCACAAGACTTATTTACACTGAGACTCGCAGAGGAATCAACGTTCCATGGTATTATACATGTTTGATACAATATTTCGTACCGTATGCTACACTACATGATATGTCCCATCAAACTGAACTCATCCAATTTAGCGTCCAGCCTTTAACAAGTCCCTGAGGTTGTCGCTCAGAGTAGGCATAGCTACCTTTGACAGAGACACCGTTCCCTCTGAGGCAGATGTCCTTCGATGCCGTAGCACACTACTAGTGGAATCACTGGCTTCCTCCGCTCGCCTTCTATCGATATCCGCAACGAGCTGAGCAAATGAGAGGAAGAGGACCTCTGCCTGGGCAAGAGTAGAATCGAGTTCAATAGTCATGCTGAGCTCATTGCAATACTTTAAGATCTCGTCGAACTAGTCGAATTGATTAGAGAGGAAGCTGCATGGCACGCAATCAAGGCACACACCTCCACAAGATACCGTAGGATCATATCCCGATGGGATTCCAAGACTGCTAGAGCGACGAAGAGAACGAATTCGTTGCTGTAATAGTCCGTCCACAACACTTCCCACAGACGCAAGACATCGTCGAAAGGGAATTCGCGTTTGAAAGCGATAAGGACCCATCTGTGATAAACAGCGTTAATAATGCCTTCTCAACAAGTTTCAGTGAAGATTTACCGGAAGCAGAAGAACAAGTTGAGACCGTCAGTTTTTTCTGCAGTAGATGAGAGTTAGACGGTTATAAACACAAAAAATGGATTTGGTGACCTAAATGTCGATATAAATCAGGATCCATGACACAGATAAGCTCTTGGAGCGTCGAGAGTTGCTTCTTCATTCCACTCTGATCCCGAAGAAAATTTTGAATCTACTGTAAATGTCAGAGACAGAATCTTCATCAAGTTTCGGATGCACTCGCCATACGATTCATTACCTCCACGAAACACCAGAAGGTCAGCTCCTCGTCAGAACCCATCACAACGTACAGAGGAGCGCAAAGGTCCGACATGCCCTGGACATACCCTGATTTCTCTCATTAGATACCGCATACGTACGTAGGTTCTAAATGCGCTCACCAAGCTCTTTGTTGTAGAAATTATATGTAAGGAGAATGCCTGCAAGACGATCGATATGTTCATTACTGGGCGATTGTGCACCGATGTCCGACATCTGGGGAGAGATCGTCGTGTACCGGCGGTTTCCATTTGGACCATTTTCAGCGGTATCCTCATAGGAAGTAGAGAAGAGTGGCTGAGTGCGGTCTGTGCGGCGACAATCTACATCGATGCGATGACGTTCTTCAAGGACATCCGGTCGGTCAAAGACCTCGGGGACACCACACCACTCATCCTTGATCTCACGGTATCGCTTTCTACAGAACGGGTCAGAAGGTGTAGATCTGGTGGTGAAGGCAACATTACTTCTTTTCCTCCCATTTCGCTTCCCTCTCACTACCAGTGATGTCCCATTCGTGGACACCAAGTATGAAGGGCCATATTTTCCTCCTCAGATTCCCATGCGGAGTGATACCTCTCCTGAAAACTTGGCGTCTCATCTCTTCAAGCCTGACTTTTGGTCGTCCATCTTGGTCAAACCACTTCGCCCAAAGCGCCTCATCTATTGGGTGTGCCGGATCTCGGGAGGTTCTTGGAGAGGGAAGGTTGACCGTGGAGTGAAGAAGCTCGAATACGCCCAATGGAGATATCTCCTCAACCACGTTCGAGGAGGAGGGCAGTGCCTGAGCCTCTCGTTTACGCGCTCGATCGCCTTCTTCAGCAACTATGCGAGCCCAGCGTGCAAGATATACCCTTGCGCTCTCAAACTCGCCAACGCCCCCTTTCTCCACCCAACTACCCCATTCCAAGTCGCCGCTGGCATTAACTAGACTCCTGACAGGGTCTGGGAGATGCGGTACGATGGGCTTAGCAAGAGGATGAGAAAGAATGTTTTGTGCAGCGTGGCGTGTCGCTCTAGTGATGTTTGAGAAGGATTGCAGTAGCGCCATCCGTGCTTGTGAGCTGGACTGTGTGGTCGATATAGAGGGCGGGTAAAGAGAACGATGTAGAACAGATGAACGAGTGGAGTATGAGTTAGGAGGTACATTGGCAGGAACATCAGATAATGGGCGTGGTCGCCTGTGAGCAGGTACAGGTGAATGCGAAGAAGCATACGATGACTGCGCAAGGATATCGTCCACAGCGTCGTCGTCAAATATCTGAGTGGTGTGCGTGTCAATGTCAGCTTTAGATGGGTCGACGATGAACAAGGAAGGCTGTAATGTAGAACGGAGTAGGTGGGCATAAGATCGTAGACGAGAAAGCAAATCCTCGCCTCCCCATGAGGTTGATGGTCGAGAAGACGATGGTAATGACGTAGAAGGAGGGTATGCATTAGTGGGGTTGCGCCTAGTATGTCGAGACGGTAGTGTCATTGAAAGTGATTCGTCGTCATGGAAGTGCAGAGTTGGGAGTGTGGAACTGTTTATGAGGTTTATACCGATGGTACCATCTGTTAGTGATCGACTTAGCCCTGTCAATGTGCACAGACAACATGAGAACGTACACCATGATGAAAGTGTAGGTGGATGGACAAGAAGAGAGTATATCGAAGTCAGAGGGACGGAGAATGCATAGGACTCTGGTCTTTGTGTAGGAAGGTCGATCAAGACCGCATCTTTGAATGGTGTGAGGTTTTCGGATTCAAACAGAGAAAAAGCTGCGGACCTTCATCATCCTCATCTAGTGTAGCCTTCTCCTCAATCTTTACAAACTTGTCCCACTCGTCGGTTCCCTTTTCGCAGAGCAGTGTCTCTGGAATCCACGCAAGCAAATAGGTAGGATTGATAGCCTCCTGGATAGTAAAAATGCATGAGCGAGAAATGCAGACGAGATCTAGCTACTCACACGCTTGACAAGAGCTACGAAACCCGGGATGTTATCTCTGGCGTATGCAGTCGGATTAACGTAGACCTTGGATTTGCTGTAGAGAAGGCGATATTTGCTCTCCTCCTCTGCGGAAGGGGATAATGAACCACTGCTCTCGCTTTGGGTACGCTGAATCTCGACCATGGAATCAGACTAATGAGAGGGGCTTGGGTTAGCATACCATAGAAAGTCAATTAGTGGCGACTCACTGAAATTATAGACAAGGAACCGTCAGAGTCACAAGCACGATGATTCTTACCCACAAGCATCAGTACTTGAGCCACGAACTTCTATTCAGTGTTCGTTTTCGTTTGCTGTGGGCTGCGTAATACGGTGTGAATACTTTCAAGTCTCCATTTGTAGCCCTCCCGCACTTTGCCAGAATTTCAAAAAAAACGTTGTTCACCTCGTTTAGTATCCGTGAACTATTACAATGTCAACTACGCTTCTCGAAGTACAACACGGGAAGAGAACAGCAGGTATTTTTACCGGAGATCCCCTCTAAGAGGAATACTTCCCGCCTAAATACCGATAATAATATAGTTCTGTCAGTCAAACAACCGCGCGGGGTGACAAATCTTCAGCGAGGTCAATATCAGACTGCGGAGCTGTTTGAGAGACCTTGTTGTAAATTTAAATGCAAGGTCTTGCCATGCCATTCGCTAAACACCAAACGGTTTTGATCCGCACGCATGCGCAGTGCGCGCGAAGGTGTTTATCCCACAAGTTACAACACCAAGAGAGCAAGTAAAATGATGATATGACAACTCTAACACAACAACGTTTATTTTTGGTATGACCACACATTCCGGAGCACTACAAGAACAAAATATTAGTAGTCTAAACGAATTACTCGTAGAGAACAATACTTACAACCCGCCTTCGTTGCTAGCCGGTTAATAGAGTCATCGCTCTCCCCTTGTGATCGCACTTGTCCGCAAAGTGCAAATGAGGTGTAAGTGTTCAGGGCACGACCGTTAGCATCGACATCAACGACATTGATCTGGACCGAAGCGTGGTCCTTGGAGGTGATCAGTCGGTCTGATCCATGAATGGGTTAACGCTCTAAGACAGTGTTTGGCTCAAAACATACTAGTGGCCGCACACTTGCGGGGGACGTAGAGGTCAACGAGAATACCCTAATTCCAAGGTAAGTGGTAAGACTAGTATGACGACGTCAATACAGACCTGGTCGTTTTCCATTGCGAAATCAAGATTTTGGCTATGGTGTACAATGAGCAATCTACAGGGATGATGCGTGGGATAATTTGTGAAGCAACTGTACAGTTAGTGTCACGTGATTTGCGATTACGTGGACTTACGCTTGAATCTGCTTTTGGACGGAAAAATGAAGTCGCAACCTGGATACACATATATTATTTGTGTATTGTATCTCATTGTATTGTGACGTGCATTTTGAACTTTGAAAACGAAGCAAGAGCATCAGGAGGACTCGATGTACAATAATACTGGAAAAGGGATTTGAAAGATGGTAATGCAGATATAATGATAACGTGCGACTATCGAAGTAAGGCTCTATAAAGCAGGATCAATGCGCAGAGGTCGGTAGTGCGGAGGCGCAACGAGCGGTACAAATAGATACTATTTCAGATACAAAGAAGGCCTGATAAGAACAGCTATTGCTGATCCAAGACGTAGGGTAGTCCATGGCGAAAGCGTCGTGCAAAGAGATTCGTGGCAGGATACATGGTGTTCGTTGAGATGCGCAATGAGTACTGAAAACGGGGGCGAGTAATCCTCGCTATTATAGGAAGATGCAGGTAAGATGGCGGTACAAGTGCTTTGCAGATAGCAGAATATTGGACGATGGTGTCAAAACGCGTGGCCATGCATGAGTCAACGCAACTACAAGGGATTACTGGCAGTTCCATGCGGAAAGACTGGCATAAGGTTGTGGAAAGTGACTTGTGTGGGATCAAAAGGTGCCCTAGGGGGCGGGGTCTTGAAACGCCCCCGATCACAGCTGGGGGACTGGAAAGGAAAGACATGTCTTGATGGGGATTCCGACTCTGGATTATTTCCAAGAGGGTTTAAACGGAGCGATGACTTGCGGCGGCGCACAGGTCCAGACGCAGGGATTGCGTCTGAGAAGGCGGGTTCTTCAGCACCAAGTGTAGAAAGTAGAGACAGATCTGCAGTATCGCACAGATCGAACCGTGGAGGGAACTCCATGGCGGAGATGCACGGGAGACCATCAAACACAGGAACACGGCCATATACGTCGAGAGGCGACTCGATGCGAGGGGGAAAGCGACGGCGTTTATTCACAGAGCGTGTGACGCGGGTAGACCCTCGCCTTACTGCAGCACCACAAGGTATTGGTGACTTTGATTTCTAGGAGACACGTATCAGCACTGCTGTAATATAATAAAATATACGCAAAAAACTGACCAGAGACAAAACGCGAGGCTCATTGAGTGTGATTGGCGACAGCAGTCGCGGGGGACTTAAAAGTATCCGCGACGGTAAGGTTTCCTGATACACAAGTCAATTCGATTTGAGATCCAAAATACTGCTAGGAAACCTACAGAGATTACTGCTGGTGGGGCATGGCAATGACGCGTCTCTGGGGATGGAGACTGTAACGCGTCTTGAAATGAGGTATGGGTGACGCGTCGTGGTGATGGGGCAATTATTGATGGCATTCTTGAGAACTGTGCCTGTGGACAATGGGTGTCGGGTGTCGTTGGTGTCGTTGGAGGGCAAATAAAGATACAGCAGAGGGGCGAAAGAACGTGGCCGAGCTTTATGTTTGGCCAGTGCAAGGCAAATGAACCATTATTGTCGTGCTAAATGAATGGGAACAATGGAAAAGCTGTAAACAGGCGGATTCGGTCTGTTTCGAAGCCTCGAGGTTACCGCTCCTAACCTTGCCTTAAAAGGAAACCTGACTCGCCCTTGTACACACGCTTTGCCACTTTCCCAGGCCACGTAAGGGTGAGTGACTCTCGTTCGTATTTTTATTCGCATGCCAATCTTAGGACTCGACTGCGTCTGGCAGACCGTCGACCAGCCGTGGAAGGTGTGCGTTACTACGACAGTACTTGACACGCAAACTCGACAGGACCAGTCCTGTCACAAATTCGTGCCCTGATACCGACGGCGGTGATCAAGTCCTCAGGACCAGAGGAGGATGTAATACCTGCAAGTAGTATGTGTCCATACCCTTCCAAGCTGATAAGATAAGGGTAGATCTGCGCTCAGACTCCATGGAGAGGAAATGAAGTCAGTACCTTTTTCCTCCGATCTCGGAAGGATCATGCGCGCGTTAATCATCCGAGTCGCAGATCACGGACACAGCAAATTATTCGCGCCCGTCGGATACCCCCCGAACTTCCTGGATTAATCACGTTAGTATTGCGCTTAAACACCATGGGGTTTAATTGCGATACTCAACGTAGACATCCTCGTATCGTTCTGTAATTCCGCGGAGGTCTTGGGTTACACTACTCGGTAGTGACAGCCTTAGGTTCCTCTCCGCTTTCAGTTTTTTGAATAAAAACTGAAACCTAGAAAAATCCAAGTTTGTCAACAGCCTTTTTTTTTTTATATTGGAGCTTTGCTCTATACGCTGAGCCCATTCTACGGGAAGGCGTTGACACCCCGTTGATGAATCCACCTTTTATCCGCTGCCAATGGGGTGGTACACATTTTACTTCTTGCTTATCATGTCTCTCGTCTCGATGACCGATCCATCGACTTTATATTTTCCAATAATTCTTGCATAAAAACACAACTTTTGCAGAATTCCTACAACATATCCTTATTGACAATCCCCCGGCCCAGCGCACCCGCTCGTGCACATTCGTGTATGCTTGGAATGCACTCACCTTCATTTGGTCTTTGACCCCTATTGGTCGTCTCCGCAAGCCGTCATCTGCATGACAACCGACATCCTATGACTGTGCCTTGTGTCAACACTGAAGCTTGAAGCCGCCTGTCTCAAGCTCGGAGGTAGCGCAGGCCGTCCCCATCGTGTGCCCCACGGACATAACGCTCGCTCACGATATTGTAGATGCTTCTCACAACCCCAGATAACAGGAAGTCAGATCTAACCGCTTACACGACTTTCCCTTGCGGCCAGAATCAGACATGTGTCTACAGCTCCCCAAAATAGTCGCCGGTGAGATAAATAATTATTTTACACTTGCTTCCCGATTCCCACAATGCAACGTCATGTGAAGAGATATTGTTAACATTCTCACTCTCTGTTATGATCACATTCAAACTTACTTTGTCACACCCACTTAATAGGTCCGTTCCACTGACAATTAAACGCCAGGACGACCCGTTACGTGCCTGATATTGGTCGCCCCAGCAAATAACTTCTCGAGTGAAATGCTTTTATTCGTGAACATACTACTTTAAAGAAATTTTAGCTATTGTCTCGTAAATGCGACTAAAAAAGACAGAAAAAATGCAGCGACGGGCCATGACAATGATATGATGCAAAGTAAAGTACACAGAAAACGCTGAACGTCTAGTCAATCTCCTCCATTGCTGACGTCGACACAGCTTCCAATGGCGGAGGAGCACTAGAGTCTTCGGCGGGTGCCGATTCTTCCTCTTCTTCATCGACGTCAAGACCCAAGCTGATCATACGGTTGATGCGCTTGGCGAACGACGTGGGGTCGTCGAGCGAGAAACCGGAGGTGAGAAGTGCGGTTTCGAATAGCAGGAAGGTGAGGTCACGGACAGACTTATCAGCCTTGTCCTCGGCAACTTTGCGCTTGAGCTCTTTGATGATAGCGTTAGAGGGGTTAAGCTCGAGGGTCTTCTTGGACGCCATGTATGATGACATTGAAGAATCACGAAGAGCTTGTGCTTTCATGATACGCTCCTGTAAATGTGAATGAGACTTGCTCTCGGGTTGCAAAAGACCGTACGTACCATGTTGGATGACCAACCGAACTGGCCGGTAACGAGGACGCAAGGAGAGTCGGTGATACGGTTGGAAACAACAACCTTCTCGACCTTGTCACCTAGCGCATCCTTGATGGTCTGGCAGAGGTCGTTGAACTGAGCAGCCTCTTCTTCGCGTAGTTTCTTCTCTTCATCGGTCTCCTCGAGCTCGAGACCTTCTTTCGAGACACAGACAAGTTTCTTGCCCTCAAACTCCTTCAACTGCGTGACGGCGTACTCGTCGATGGGGTCGACGAGAAGGAGGACTTCAAAGCCCTTCTTCTTGAGCACTTCAAGGAAGGGTGAGTCGCGGACAGCGGCAAGGGATTCACCAGTGAGGTAGTAGATCGACTTCTGGACTTCGGGCATACGCGTAATGTAGTCTGCAAGCATTGTAAGGGAACCGTCCAAACGGTGTACAACAAGATGATGCACTTACCCTTCAGCGAAGTTTGTTCCTCAAGAGACTTGGTGGAGTAGAAGCGGAGGAACTCAGCGAGCTTGCTACGGTTCTGAGCATCTTCATGGATACCAAGCTTCAAGTTCTTGCCGAAAGCCTCGTAGAACTTGTTGAAGTTGTCCTTGTCCTCCGAGATCTCGGTGAACAGGTCCATGCACTTCTTGACGATGTTCTTGCGGATGACTTTGAGAATCTTGTTCTGTTGCAATGTTTCACGCGAGATGTTAAGAGGCAAGTCCTCAGAGTCGACGATACCCTTGACGAAGTTGAGGTACTCGGGTATGAGGTCCTCACAGTCGTCCATGATGAAAACGCGGCGAACGTAGAGTTTGATGTTGTTGCGCTTCTTCTTGGTCTCAAAGAGATCAAAGGGTGCACTGTGAAGCTAAGTCAGCAATTGTGATTAAACGTAAACAGACGATACTGACCGCTTTGGAATGTACAAGATTGCCTTGAACTCGAGTTGACCCTCGACGGAGAAGTGCTTGACGGCGAGGTGCTCCTCCCAATCGTTGGTTAGCGATTTGTAGAAGGCACCATACTCCTCAGCGTTGATGTCCTGAGGATTACGCGTCCAGATGGGCTTCGTCTTGTTGAGCTCTTCGTTGGTGGTCTCGGTTTCCTTGATCTTCTTAGTCTTCTTTTCCTTGGGCTTGTCATCGTCTTCGACCTCTTCGATCTTGGACTCCTCTTTCTCATCCTTCATTTCCTCCTCGTCGTCTTCAACCTCCTGTATGTACATGAGCCACAATGAGAGGGACGCACACCTGAAATCAGCTTACCTTCTCGACCTCCTTGGTAACAGCCAGTTGAATAGGGTATGAGATGAACTCAGAGTGCTTCTTGACGATCTCCTTGATCTTCTTCTCCTCAAGGTACTCGGTTTGGTCCTCCTTGAGGTAAAGGCGAATCTCAGTACCACGTCCGAGAGATTCGCCGGATGTGTCAGGAGTGATTGTGAAGGTGCCGCCTGCGGCGGATTCCCAAATGTACTGCTCGTCATCGTTGTGTTTTGAGATGACTTGAACACGCTCGGCAACAAGGTAGGCAGAGTAGAAACCAACACCAAATTGACCGATCATAGAAATGTCGGCACCGGAGCTGAGGGCTTCCATGAAACCCTAAGGGACCAAGTCAGAAAAATGGTCAAGACGAATGATTGAAGGACGCTTACTTTTGTGCCAGACTTGGCGATGGTACCGAGGTTATTGACCAAGTCAGCTTTGGTCATGCCGACACCGGTATCACGGATGGTGAGGAGTTTGTTCTCCTTGTCCGGAGTGATACGAATGTAGAGTTCCTTCTCGGTCTCGAGAACCGAGGGGTCGGTCAAGGAGGCGTAACGGATTTTGTCGATGGCATCTGAACAGTTCGAGATCAACTCACGAAGGAAGATCTCCTTGTTCGAGTAGAAGGTGTCTGAGTGGCACAAATGTTGAGATTAGGATAAAAGGATTAAAGATAGAAAGCACTCACTGATGATCAAGTCAAGGAGTTGACTGATTTCAGCTTGGAATCCAAAGCTCTCGGTTGCCATTTCGTCTAAGGGGCCAGATTAGTTTAAGGAGGCGCGTCATGAGAATGAGCTCACATATTGGAAGATGAAAGAAGATCTAAGTAAGTGGAAAAGATGGGAGATGCCTACAGCAAAAGACGCGTTTATCTGGAGGGTCTTAAGTATCTGATTTTTTGATATTCGAGAACCTTCGATACGCGGAAATTCTCAAAACGCACATATTCCAGAACATTCTATCACTTACCTTTTATGGTGGAACTACAAGAACAAAGGCGTACTACTACCAGTAGGTCCAGTACTACAGCATATGAGTATTCAATTGGAACTTTGTTGTTACCCAGCTATGCTCGTCGCTCTAGACAAAATCATTCGTAGGTAACTTTGAGACATAAGTCTAGATGAAGAAGATCAATGAAATCAAGTCACCTACTTTTTCGGTTAGATCAGACTCGATCATATTCATGTCAACCCCTTCCACTTAGCCGCATCATTTAAACATGAAGTACTTTTCGACCCGTGGAGGCTCAGTAGAGCTCACTTTTGAGGAGGTAAGTCAACTCATCAATGTCCGATACATTGATCTACATTTTTAACAGACGGTGCTTGCTGGTCTCGCCTCAGACGGTGGATTGTACATCCCTGCATCAATACCACAACTCCCAGTCAACTGGCAAAAAGCTTGGGCTAACAAGAGTTTCCCCGAGCTCAGCATCGAGATACTCTCCCTCTTCATCTCTGCAGATGAGATCTCTCAAACAGACCTCGCCGCTCTCGTCCATGCTACGTACAACGACTCTGCATGGCGCCATCCTGATATCACACCACTCCAGCCACTTACCACCAACAAGTACATCCTTGAGCTTTTCCATGGGCCCACATATGCCTTCAAAGATGTTGCACTCCAGCTTCTAGGCAATCTCTTCTCCTACTTCCTCCAGCGCCGCAACAAAGCAAAATCTCCTGGAGAAGAGAGGGAGACGCTGACTGTTGTGGGTGCGACGAGTGGTGATACTGGGAGTGCTGCAATCTACGGGCTGCGTGGCAAGCCTGATGTGTCTATATTCATCCTGCACCCCAAGGGTCGCGTCAGCCCTGTGCAAGAAGCCCAAATGACTACCGTGACAGATGAAAACGTACACAATCTTGCCGTGAAGGGGACCTTTGACGATTGTCAGGTGCGTTTGTCCCTCAAATTCAATTCTTTCTCCAATAGCTTACATAAATACAAATCCTCAGGACATCGTCAAAGCCCTCTTTGCTGACACAGCCTTCAACGCGAAACATCACCTCGGCGCTGTCAACAGCATAAACTGGGCCCGTATACTCGCCCAAACAGTCTACTACTTCCTCTCCTACTTCGCTATTCGCCGTACCCTCCCTGCCGATGCTGAGTTACAATTCATCGTCCCAACCGGTAACTTCGGCGATATCCTAGCAGGTTATTACGCCAAGCGCATGGGCCTGCCCATGGCTAAACTTGTTATCGCTACAAATGCCAATGACATCCTCACCCGTTTCTGGAAGACGGGGCGGTATGAAAAGGTGGACCCGAATTCTTCGTCACCTGTGGTGGGAGGCGTTGTAGAGACACTCTCGCCTGCCATGGATATCCTCGTATCGAGTAACTTTGAGCGCCTGTTGTGGTACCTCGCCTTCGAAAATGTACAGAACACCAATCCTGGAGGGGACTCGCGCGAGAAAGCCTGCCAGACGGTAAAAGGTTGGATGGACAACGTAAAATCTATCGGGCGCATTGTCGTCCCAGATTCAGTGCTCGAGCTGGCGAGGAGGGATTTCACAGCCGAGAGAGTCGATGATAATCAGGTACGCTCATACATTTCGATCCACGTCGAGAGTTAAGCAAACTTTACGAAATACATAGATCCGCCAAACGATCAGAGAGTACTACACCTCCGCGCAATCCTACACCGCGGACCCGCACACTGCAGTAGGACTACACGTCGCAGGCGTCCTCTCGCCGCCACCCAACACCATACAAGTTATCCTCTCTACTGCACACCCTGCCAAATTTTCCGAAGCGGTTACGAGCGCATTGGATGGCGTGCCAGGATTTGACTTTGATTCGGTGCTTCCCGAGGCGTTTAAATCGCTGCTGACGATGGAGCGCCGTGTGATAGAGGTCGAAAGGCCTGATGTGGAGCTTGTGAAGGGTGTCGTGGAACGGTTTGCCGTTGTGTAAGCATTTGATGTTGTGGGTTGTCCTGAGAGTGGATGTCAAATTTAAAAACATCATTTGTTGTGCAGAAGAAGGTCCATTTAGATGCGGGTCTTGTATACCAATGATAGCAATTGTGTGTTATCGATATAGGGGGGAGGGCGTCCTTCCTTCCAATACTTTTGCAGTTTCTTCGATGATAAAATGAAGCAACCATACGACGTTGATCTTCAAAAGATGTAGGTGATGGTGAGGTGTTTGAATCAAGGTGCGGCTTTAAGTGGTAGAAGGAATGAAGCTTGAAGGAAGACACATACTTCGGCTCTCGTCTCCGCGGCTCTGCCTTTCGGTCGGTTCTGGGTCGAGGCGTCAATATCCGCAGTAATTAGATCGTTTTGATTATCCCCCAAATTCGGGAAGGAGACCCGTCTCCTAGCTATGATCTCGAGGTATCTTTAGTCATGACAACATCTGAACATCCACTACCCCAGCCTTAAGATGCATTCAGATCCTGAACAGCGTTCGACTGCTGCGAACTTGCACACGTGGATTAAAATATTTCGAGACCGCGGGGGACGATAACACATGCTATAAAGAATTTGCGGACGCATACCCAGATCATCAGATGTATGAAATAATAAATAACCAGCAGACGCAATCAGTATGTAGTGGAGCACATCAAGTGTATAAAGAGAGCCTATAAGTACAACTATATCAACGACCATACTTCCCGACCCAAATAAAATACAGTGCCTTCACAACTAATCCTCTCTTTTCCCCTTCTGTCCCAGTTCAACGGCAGAATCACCAGTCTTTGATACCCAAGAAGGAGGACACCAAACGGTCGTCATCGTTATCGTGGTCCGCCAAGTATTGAAGGTCGCTAGAGTCGACTTCGCTTTCAGTGCAAAGTGAGGAAACCTCCCAGTCTTCTCGGATGAATAACTGGTTACTGAACCCTCCTGATCATCCTGATCGTTATTCCGATCATCCCTCTGATAATCATCTTGTTTGTCCTTGACATCGTCATTCGCCTTGGGCAAGGGCGGTATCCTGATGACCACCTGTTGGATGAGGAATTCTAGCTCACTTGGATGTAGGAGTGGGTAATACGGTGAGACCGTCATCGGCTTAAGTTTCATTGAAATGCCTGAGGCACTTGTGACGATTTCGCCCTGGAGCCTGGGCCAAAGTTTGAGAGTGACTTTGTCGCTGATTTGAATAATCCTTCCGGGAATGACGGTTTGTAGGGGGAAGGACATGGTAAAACGTGAAGGCTTGTTCTACGACGCAGTGTTTACTGAGGTGAACTTGGTAGCTACCTTGTAAACCTGTATCCCCTTAGATAATCGAGAGCTGTGGACGCACCATCGTGTGCTTGTGTTCGCATCCACAGCGGACTTGCGGTATTGGATTCAATAATGTCATGGGTGGTATTCATTGCAAAATGGGTGAGGGCATGTGCATTTGATTTCAGTGGTAAGAACGGCGAACGCTTGTGTAAGCGGGCATTGTTGATCAATTATTGCGGAAGTACGTTGCATCCACTAGGATTGACCACCGTAAGTGACGGTTCGGTGAGTTATCTGCCAGCTGGTTCAGACAATGCATACGAACAAAGCATCAGCATTAAATTTTTTTTACACAAATGGTACACATCACGAAGTGCTGAACGTCGTGTAGGATTTATTCTAAGGTTGCGCGTCGACGGTTGGCCAGAGGAATACAATGCGGCATCGACTCGAAGTAAGCCATGTTTGAATCGAGTACTTACTACTTTTCCAATTCCTTGCCCGACGTCCCATATATTACTAATTCCACTGCCTATGTTCGCGCATGATGTCCTGGGACCTATATCATGTTATTATCATTAACTTCTGCGTCAATCCCGTATTGAAAAGCCAACAGCATACCCCATGTACCAATTTTCTTAGCTGAAAATGCGTCATAAGCAGCAGCAACAACAACCATATAGTATACCACAGCCTACAAAATGTATCGGCTATTGTTCAAGACGGCAATGAAATCCACTGTGTTGGATTGTTGAATTGAATTTTACACATGACCTCGGAATCGAGATTGCATGAAGAGAAGAAAAGGCTGCCGGGAGGATGCAGGAGTAGAAGTAATTTTTTGATTCATCGGGATCCATGGGCACTGAGGAGCACTCATACGAGGGCAGCCGGGATGCTCGAATTTTCATCTTGTTCTGAGACTTCCTTCGGCCTGTCTCGCTCCACTGAACGACAACACTCTGCGAAGAACGTGGCTCATGTGAGAAGGACAGAGCAGGACTCGCCCCCCGCACTCTGAAAATTCGAGTTGCTAATTTGTGACTGTTCGAGAGCAGTCGGGGTTGTAAATGAATTGCACGCAGGTTTTCCGGAGACCGTGAGACGAGCAAAGAATGCGCGGCTCTGAACACTCGCCAATCATGGGTCACGCGTCATAAGAAATTCTCTCTCAATTCTCGAAAGCTGAAATACTGTTGGGGTTATAATATTAATTAGCCCGTTGCCTCCAGTCCTCGATGAGAAAATTTTTCACGTGACCCAAGTCGGGGAAATACCCCCTAATTTGAACTTGAATCTTGTATCATGTATCAGCTGAAATCCATCCTAACGATGCCCGGAAATAAGGTGAGAGTAATTTTTTTTCGCTGTGGCATAACATATTGATAATGTGTTCATAAA
The DNA here is from genome assembly GCA_016695475.1 of Suillus decipiens. Classification (NCBI taxonomy): domain Eukaryota; kingdom Fungi; phylum Basidiomycota; class Agaricomycetes; order Boletales; family Suillaceae; genus Suillus; species Suillus decipiens. The sequence goes on along the minus strand of MU172919.1, from coordinate 982,337 downwards.
AGATGTTATCGCTTGGCCGGATTAGTGGTCGTGAGTTGAGGTTTGCCAGTACTCAGGCCCCTGTATATTCCATTGGTACAGACTGCTTCAACTTTCAAAATCCTTCAACTCCACATCTTCTTCGCCGAGTCTGCCTACCCACAATATTGCACGGAGAGTCCTCGAGGATGTCGATTGGTGGAAACTGCAACAAGAGTTACATGACTCGAACTGACCTTTCAAGTTCACGGAAATTTTGTTCAATTCCCCCTCCTCTCCGCCTTTCAATTTTTGTAGATGCCTCTACCTCCTTCGGGATTGGGTTTCTTGCTGATACAAGTTGGCTAGCATGGCGTCTCTTGCCAGGTTGGAACACAGATGGTCGTGGTATAGCCTGGGCTGAAATGGTTGCAATTGATCTTGGCTTGCGTGCTCTCGTCCAGTCTGGTCTGCGTAATGTCCATTTGCAGTTTCATTCAGATAACCAAGGTGTTGTGAAGGCTCTGAAGGCCGGAAAATTTCACAGCCCTGTTCAAAGTGATATTCTCCGGCGCATTTCGTCCTTTGCTCTCGACCATGATGTCTGGCTCTCGGTGGATTGGGTCAAATCGGGTGATAACCTTTCAGATGGCATTTCCAGAGGCGTCTTTCCCCGCTCTATTGAACGGTTCAGATTTCCCCCTCCACTTCCATCTTACCTGAAAAAATCTGTTTGTCTAGTGTAATTTTCATTGCTGTCGCTCAGTCACTTGTTCATCTCAGGCCCCCAATTCCTGTCATTTGTCTGTCTTACTTCTTTTCCCTTTTCAACATTTCGCCTGCCAGCCACCTCGATTTTCGGCCTGCACTTTTGTCCTGTAGTAATTCAGTCTGTTTGTTGTCTTCCTTGTACTATGGTCTCCAAGTTCTGATTTCCCTCTTGGCATCAATGGTCGAACTTTGAGTCGTTCAACTTTCGGACAAGACTCACATCTGTATTAAGCAAGCACTCGGTGCCGCCTGGACAAACCTGACTCCCCACCGATACTGTAGTGCCATTTACAGCTAAGATATTTTTTCCAGTGTTTGTCCATGGTATGCTCAGCGAAATTATGGGTTAGATTTTTGGAACGATGCATTCAAGAAGGGGAAAGTCGGACAGAGGAAGATAATGAAAGAGGAGAAATGAGAGAACGACGGAGAAAGTACTAATGGAAAGTCAAAATCGAGTGTACGTACTAGTACATAAAGGTACGTCGAGACTTGTTCTATTTTCGGAGCTTAGTCAGTATTCCACTGCGCGCTGAGCCAATCTTGGAGTAGTCTTGTTGTACTACGGGACTGCTCTTGCTCGCATAATGTTACAAAGTGCGCTTCGGACATCTGTATGTCTTTCCATAAGCCGTATTCATATTTCGTGTATCATGACCTTTTTGCTAGCTTTCGTTCCACAGGAGCTCTGTCTCCAGCTGTATAAGGTCGCAAACGTTCCGTCGATTTCTATCTCAGGAGTCTCGCACGAAAATACAGGCGGCAGTGACCGAACACCCTGTGGTACTTTTTATGAAGGGCACTCCAGAGCAGCCTATGTGCGGTTTTTCACGAGGGGTCGTGAAGATCCTGAGTGCTTTCGACATTCCACCTGAAAAGTTCAAGACATATAATGTTCTCGAGGATCTAGAACTCAGGACCGGAATTAAAGAATTCTCGTAAGTCATACTTCATTTGACATTGTCACCAAGTTTCAGATGCTTCGCTTGCAGGGAATGGCCAACCATTCCACAGCTGTATGTGAACGGGGAATTTGTAGGTGGGAGTGACATTGCTCTAAGCAGTAAGTTGAGGCCGCATTGCCATATATATTTCTAACTCAAATCCTCCAAAGTGTTTCAATCGGGAGAGTTGGAAACGCTCCTCGAGCAGCATGGGGTGATTCCAAAGTCTTCGGAAAGTTGACACCGTACACACACCCGCCAACGTTGTACCCTTCACGGGTTCAGGTACACTGTGACAGAGTATAATAACAACGATTCAATAAATATTACTGCTTTTCCTTGTCGCCCTGCTCATATTCGGCTTCGTTCAGAGGCTAGAAGGTCCTCCGTCGCTAGAAAATCACTTCTGCCCCATGCTCCGAGACGGAGAAAGGCACGGATTGTTGATGGTGCTTCGTATCAGGTCCTAATACACCTGGCAGACCTCACCGTGTCCCGTCAATATCATCATCACCTGCTCCCAGCAATGGTGATGCGCCAGACCCACCCCTTCCGCGCGCACGACGTCCAAGACGAAGCACACCAGGAGGAAAAAGCGTTGCTTTATCTTTAAGGGACCAAGAAAAGGTAAACCAAACCCTGAAACTTACATAATAGCACGTCGATTCTATTGTAAAAGAAAACGAAAACTTCAACATCAAACTACGCGTTCATTTCCTCGAGTAGCGTCTCGCGCAACTTGCACATTGACCAGATCAATGTTGCCCTCAAATTTGATATCAACATCAAGATCGAACGCGGTCTTGAGACCAAGAAACTCGTCTTGAAGCGTCTTCAACGTGCGACCACAGTCTGGAGCTGCAGCTGCACGAGCGCGAATACGATTTGGAGACGCAACTACACGAGCAGGAGTGCGATCTTGAGATGCAGCTACAGGAGCACGAGCATGAGATCAGGGAGTCGAGGAAGCCCAGGTTGGCATATATTGGCTACGTCATCCATCTGAAGGACATGCATACTAATGTATATGAATGCGCATATCTCCGGACTTGACAGGTTACAAAATAAGTGCGCATTTGAGCTTTTTACGGGCCATGCCAGGCAATGTGCCTTGTTCCTCGTCCGTACGGCTCCGCCTAGCCCCTGACTGAGGGTTTGAGTCTTCCTCTCTTCGGCATGCACCTGGTTACAGGCCTATCCTTGATAGATTTTTTCCTTGTCTCTGCAAAAACACAGGAACAGGCCTATGATGAGTTTATCTCCTCGCCGCCTCCTTTCTCTAGTGTATTATGAAATCAGGGGCTAAGGAGTGCAATTGGAGGGTCGAAATTGACAATTATTTCGTTTAAATTCTGTTCATGTTCTTACTGAAATTTGATAGCGAATTGGGTTGTCATATCTAAAAGCAGCAAACGCCGCTGCTCCACAAGTTTCTGTCCACCACGTCATGCTGTGTTGTTTGGTTCTGGCTCTTTCCGTTCATCGCCGATCTGTACAGTACTATTATGGCGTCTTTTGTGTTGTCGTTCATTCTAGCTCTTTTATTCACTATCATGGTGACTTCCGCTTTCAAACAATCACTCTCCTCGCGCGTATCTCATTCAAAACCCTGCAGTAATCATTTGGGACGAAGTTCATGACCTTTGAAGTTTGCTATGCAATCTGCAATCGTCCATGAATACCGTTCGTAGTTCATAAGTTTCGGCAGGCAGGTCCCATTATCAGCGGAACAGGAGAGATCGCAATTCTCGGTAAAGTCATTGACATAGCACTCGCATAATGTATCTCAACACGGCAATTTGGACGATGATGGGGACTCGCAATCCACAGCTTTCGTAGATCGTATTGAGTCTCAGTTGACCAATCCTGGCGTACCTCCTCATCGTCTAGATCTCAAACAAAACTGCATTTGTGTCATTCAATGAAACGTGAGCGAGCGAGATTGCACTGCATCGTCAATTCTCAATGCATTCGAAAGCCACAGCATTCACCGCATCAACTTTTCGTTAGTGAGAACGCGAAGAGTTTTTGTACAAATATTGTATTTCCTGTCTTGCTTCTGTAGAAGTACCACAATTTTTGGGTGCACGGAGTCCCAATGTTGCACTTACTCATTATAAATAATGTCGGAACGAACACGGCTGTCCATAGTTGTGTACAAAATGAGAAAGAAGAGTACATAATATTTAGTTGTGGATAGTACGTGGCAAGACTCTGTTACATGATACATCCTAACTGATCGATTCCGTCTTAGCATTCGTCATAGTCTTATCCCATTAATGTTAGCAGTGACATTTGCGACAAAGTCGCAGCACCTACTTAGAGAACTTTGATCATCGCGTTGATGATAGTCTCGGCAGTCTCACTCCAAGTAGCCGACTCATATGTCACATACGCGTCTGACTTACCTTTCGCCGCGACGATTGTGACATACGTCGGAGGATGTCCACTCCTCTCCATCGACTTCGTCTGGAACGTGATTTTCGTTCCAGACTGTGACTTCCCGTCACCGTGCCAAGGGCTGTACTTCCCCTTTCCATACACTTTTTCCACTTTCTTCGCGTCTATGTTCTCCAGATACTGTTTCACTTCATTGAGATCTTTCTTGGATGCCTTTTGCTGTAGGTGTCTGCTAAGTTAACGACGCGGATAAATGTATTGGTATGGGAAAACTTACGTTGGCGTGGGCAGACATGTTGGACAGGTTTTAGCCGCATCTCTCGCAAGACGTACTTATATAGGTCAGGTTGCCAGGTGGCTTGCGCCCAGAAGATCATGGGACACCGCTTTCTACACGTATGTGCTGCCATTCTGGTACAAGATATAGTGTCACCATAGTATATTAGAATAAAGGCGTGACATATCCCTGCCTTTGATCTCAGGGGAGAGAGGATACACCGTGTGTTGCACAGTTGTGTGATATTCGCGTTGGTTGTTGAATTGTCGACCACTAAAGTGAGTGTCGGGGATACACTTGCTATCCCGCCCCTTACCCCCGTTGTTTCACGGTAATCCAGTCTATAGTGTCCTGAGTCCACGTCTGACAAGTACGAGAACCTCGTATAGAATAATAGGTGACTAGCAGGGGAAACAAATCGAGCACACCACTCGCATGGCAAGATGGAGAGTCTACAAGTATTAAGCATAAATAAAATAAGCCATGTCTCAGACACGGGAAACAAGGTCAAGCGGCCCCGAGGTATCGTATGTAACTAATCGATAGTAGTGTGTGTGGTGGTGGTAGTTGTGGTTGTACAATGGTCGGGCCTTGTGCGAGTACGATGGCACCATTTTAAGGCGATGGGCGATGGATTATAGTTCTCCTTCTCTCTACTCCTCCTATTCTTTCTCCTTCGAGGGGAAGGCGGCTGCGTTATGGCGTTTGATTTGGCCCGACTTATTGCTGGGCTTGAGGCTGGCTCCTCTACGGGTGGGAGTGCCGAGCCGGAGCGCTTAGAAGTGTTGGAGTCCTTCTGACGCTGGAGAATTCGTCTCAGGCGCGGTGGAAGATGATTGGTGGGCATAAGCCTTATGCTGACATTGTCGTTGATTCGGATCACCTTTCCAGGTAGAGTCATTATGGAGAGTGGTATGAGGAAAATGTAGTAAGAAGAAGTGATGGTCTGTTCTGCGATGCAGCGTTTAGTGGGGCAAGCTTGGTAGCTACCTTGTGGATACACATCCTTTAAAAATTATTTGGAACTGTAGACGCACCATTGTGTGATTATCTTCAAACACCCACAGCACAATTGCCATGTTGGACTTAACAATGCCATGAATGGTATCAATTGCCACATCTGTGAGGGTCTGTCGATTGATCATAGTGGTAAGAACGATGGAAACAACCAATGAGGGTCAATGCGGAAGTACATTGCGACCACCGGCAGTGACCACTGTGATGGTCCAGTGAACGATCTGCACGCTTATGCAATCAATGCATAAACGAGAACATGAACGAAGTATCAGCATATAGACCAGCGGTCCCTAGATTACAAGAATGGCACATCTCACGATTCTCACCAGCCGCTGAATGTCCTCAAGGTTGGCCAAAAGAATACGACGCCGCACCGACTCGGAGGATTGGGCCACTTTTATATTGTGAAAGTTTACAATTCCTCGGTCGAAATACCATGTATTATCTCATTGCAAAGGACGCATGCCATATCCACGACCATTGAGCAGCACTATGACATGCAAGGGCGGATGCTCGAAGTCGTCCCATCTCCACTAGTTCAGCTTTAGTCAATCCTGAAGTTCACGTAAAAACATAATAGGATGATACTCCGCGAGTCACTGAGCTCGTATGAGAGTCAGAGTTACCGTGCCGGCGAGAAAGGACAGGGAGGACCCACCTTGAGTTTGCACCCTGAAAAAGTTGAGTTGCCGATTCGTGAGTGACACTGACTGTGTCAGCAGCCCACAAGGATCGCACGCAGGTTTCCTGGAAATATAGAAACAAGCAGAAAGAGGGGGGCTCTCGTATCATAGATCACGCATGTTAAGAAACTTTGTGCTTCAGGAAGTGTTGTATACACGGTAGTACCAATCATTGAGTCACGTGCCCTCAATTGGTAATACCCCTAATCTTACCTGACAAGATGAATGTAAAGACTCTTGAGGCCTCAATTATCCTCTATGTAATTCAGAGCCGGATATAGGAGTGCCAGTGCGAAGGAATAAAGATCAAGATGTTGGCATGATCACTCACGTGCTTTAGGATGTGGCCACTGCTAAACGCGGGAAGATTGCAGTAAGGCATTGGTAACACATGGTTAATGGTACAGTAAAGGACGGTGAAGCTGAGGGGCATCGATAATGATTAATGGTACTTCCTGCTTGACACCTTTTAGTCTGTTGTTCAACATCTTCTCGATCCTGGTACCATTTCATCAAGCACATGGGGTACCAAATAATTTTCGACAAGTGCATGTAGATTGTGAAGATATCGCCACATTCCCATATGATGGAAACCTTGCTTGTATCAAACTTTTCGACACAGCAAAATTTTATCAAAAGGATTGATTTTCGGACGTACTGGAGTGATTAAGTAGGCAGCATTCCTTTAATCGATATTCTTCGAACCTTGACTCATCCATTTGTAAAGTGACACCACCCCTACTAGTAATGTGCTCAAGTATGAAATCCAGGCAACATCTGAGGAATGAGCATGCCTCGTCCTTCTAGATAGTGCTGGTGTTAAGAACTCCGGAATCATCTCAATTTCGTGGACAATGCAAAACGCTGGTTTGATTTTGCTAGGAATCATTCTCAATCGGAAATCGAGAATAGTTTTCTATCCCTAATGATCAGATGCTACAAGACTACCTCCTGGAGTCATGCAACATGATGATGCAATGAAGATCGCAAAATAATAATGCTCTGAAAAATCAAAACGGTATTCCTTCGAGGGTTTAAACTTGGTATGAGAAAGGCCCGTCCTGCCTTCCTACCAAGGTGCCATAAATACACGGCTCTTTGTTCAATGGCACTATTCTGAGTTATACGCGCAGAGAACGTTGGTCAGGTGCTCAGAGTATGGTCATAGTCCAAGCGGCTGCAGGGAAGTAATGGGAAAATAGAACAAGAGAATATAATGCTCAAACTTCAATAATTGTATTCAAACCTCAGGGCTCAGCCGCGACTCATTGTCAAGCCAACGAGCCCCACGCTGGGGCCCCGATGCCCAGCAGCCATGCTATGAAGAACGTGGAAATTCGTAACCAAAAGCTAGAGTTTGACGTATAAATGGCAATCTTTGACGGATGCAGCAACTCACAAGTACTGTAGTACTGGTGACCATGCCATCTGCGAGTATTTGTATGGCAATATGAAAGATCTACGAGCATCAGGGGCAAACGATTGAAAAGGCTTGCATGTACCATCGCGGTGCTTTGTCCTAAAAGATATTTAATGACGTACATTTCCCGACACAATTACAGTAGCGCCAACGCTTGTACACGGTTCCGTAGACAGACCTCGAGACCTCCCTTTCTAACCTTCCTATGGTACAAAGAAAACTTGTCTGTGACATGTCGTCAGGCTTCCATACCGTTAAAAAAGGTATAAAATGCTAACCAAGATGCCATCTCCCAATCGCCTTGCAGTTGAGGAGGTTGAGTAGGAACGGGTGCGCCAGCAGGATCGGCTGGAGCTGACATCTCCCAGTCTTGGGAGAGATGGTCCGAAGCTTCATTATTCTGTAAATGACCAACGACTGATTTCCCATCCATCGCAGTTGTAATCTTTCGCCTCAATGGTACTATGACGCGCACGGGCTGGATGGCAGAGGACGGGATGGACGGGATGGTAGGGATGTCAATTTCACATCGAGCATCTCGAGATCTCTTTTTCTGGTTTCGTGGGGCTTCTACTGGGGGACATGCTGAGACAGAGCTCTGGTAAGATGAATCTGAATTTTCTGTTTTTGGAGAGGAAGTCTTGAGTTTGAGAGTGACCTTGGGGCCAAGACGGACAACACGGTCATACGACATAGTAACCAGTGGCGTGAGGGAGCAGTGAGGTGAAGGAGCGTTCAGTGGGACGAACTTGAAATTGATAGCTACCTTACAGACTCGCGTCCTTTAAATCAATTAGAGCTGTGGACAGACCGTTTTGTGGTCCTTCAACACTTCAATGTTCAACACCCACAAGGGCTTGTGGATTGATCAAAGTGGAAGAAAAGGCTTATGGAAGCGAATAATGACTTTGATTAGACTCGGCAAAAGCAATATGATCATACGACCTGTGCAGACAAATACATATTATGAATAGAGTATCAATACTGTGCTAGTTTCAGGTCATAAGAATGATATATGTACACGACACGCTGGACGAAGAACACGACAAGTCTTGAGTGTGTGAGGTATTCTTATGTAGCTTCATCCTTGCTAATTACAGTGTTAGCCATTCCACGTTCGACATCCGAATATGTTATTCCAAACTTCACTGTAGTCATCTGCTTGATGACACTGCATGTTTTCAAAATGATTTCCAATGGTTTGATAGTATGTCAGGACTGATCAGCTAGAGCTGGTTACCAATACGCCGTCAATCACTTTGCTATCACCAGCAATCTGGATCGCATGGAATTATACAACAGGATGTCAGTTATACCGTGAGCAAGAGCCGGTAACCAACGTATCGATTTTACATGACACAATTCCTACCGGTACCATCAAGCTCAAATTTGATGTCGATGACCTTCTTGGCGAGTACCCCTGGCTGACTGAAGTTGCGGTAGTTTTGTGACCGAGTCAGTGCAGCTACCAAACAACCATCTCCCTCAATTAACGAAGCTACCTGTACTTTACAAGTGAAGAGGATGCAGCGGTGTTTAGATATGTAGGTATGAGCTCATGACGTCCCTTGGCCTTTTGTCGCAATATTGTCGGCGTTGATCAGAAAAGTGGGAATCGTTCAGTCATCCTTCGAGTTCTGACTGTACAAACACTCATGCAACTTATGCTCTTACCAGGATTTCGAACGTGGTTGGACAATGAGATCTTGATGAAGCGCCTGTGGTAAATGCGACTGGTCATCTGGTGGTCGAAACAGCCAATTCTTTGCTTTAGCACCGGCCAAGTACACATTTCGTATCGGTATGTATGGTTCTACTGAACGCCGTACAGTTGTTACAATTCATCGTCTACTGCTTACCTCCTGCAGGCCATATAATAGGGACTGTTCCCTGGGTAGGCACTCTCCCACAATGGAAGACCGTCATATACCGGCTATTCTCCACCGGCGATAGAGTCAGGCCACTATGCTTTTTTGCGACGGGGCGGTCAAAACTGGGTGCCGGCACCTCACCCTTCACAACGATCTTAGGGATATTATGATTTGCAATTTGGCCTCTTACATGGAGGCAGTTTCGTTCTTAAATCTCGAGACCCTCCACATCAGATTTCGCCTGTTTCCAAAACTGCCCCATGATCTGGATGCTGGTGAGCGACCATTGTCTATTTTGATATAAATTTGATGTGTCCTCGGATATCAGTGCGTCCTATTTTTGAAGTAAGGCACTCTGCTTCATGGCGCAAACTTTACCCTGGAGACACCCGGATGACACCTGATCTGGCCTCTTTCTATGACACCACACCTTCTTCCTTGGTACTGCGTCGTGTCAGCTCAGCGGTGGAATTATCGAGTGACAGGAATATCGTTGGGGGGCACGAAGTGTGTCAAATAGCTGACTGACCAATTGTCACAGCAAGTGGCATTGACTGGAGGATGGCCTTACGGTTGATGGCCAAACATAATGTTGGACAATGCACCAACCCTTGTTAATCGCGCACGACACGTTCGGAGACAGCCGCGCATTGTGCTTGTGTTGTGCACTATTCTTGTAGATGTGCTATCCAAAGTCTCTGACATTGCCGAGTTCCAACGTGAAAAATTCGTGGGCCACTCGCTTTTCGGCATTGCACATGGCATTCATAGCAGCTTATAGAACAACGTTCTTTGAGCATCTACTCTTGCAGGCAGTATGAAAAACTACTCATGAAATATGCCCTGTCCATCAGGGAAACGTAATTCGCTACCGAGTGCTACTGAGTGCTACGAAGTGCTACGTAGCACTACGTAGTACAATCCAACCCGCTGATGTCACCACGAGAATGTGAGATTCTGGTTTTTTGATCGCTTCTACCCACCAGAACAACGACCTAAAGCCGACCGCGTACTCATCCTCATTGGTGGATGGAAGGAAGATTTGGCAGAGTTGATATCCTGGTTAGACCGGAACGTGTAGGTGTGTGTACGCCTGCTAGCGGCGTTCAGGTAAATCAAGATCAACAAGTTATTTATTTATGAAATAGCTGATATACTGTCATAGGAAATGTGTTACTTGCCTGCTTGGAGAGTAGAGTTTTTCTTGCCTCCCGAGGTGGTTGATCTGAGAACTACGCCGCACCATTTCAAGCCCGGGATAGTGAGACCACAGCCCAAGTGCATCAGACGGCTGGAGGTGGTTATTGCTACTAGTTTATGGTCATGATTCAAAAAACTACTAGCATATACGCGTCTTCTGTAGAGCTGCGAGTGGCCGATTCCGCAAACGCAGTTCGCGCAACTGGATTCCTCCTAAACTTGTACATCAGTATTTACTAAGGTCGTACCTCAATGTCTTATTATCGCTAGATCTTGTCTCATCTTCATCAAAATCCTTCACCGCTTGATCCAATTCCAAGGTACAGAAATCCTCCACAGTCAGGGATTCACAACGCTGGCATAGATCGCGTTTCGGCAATCAGGCCTTTATGTCCATCAATCTGAGCCTTCATAAGCTCCATCCTTGCCCTCATCTCCCCCATCTCGTCCTTTAGATCGGCATTTTCCTCCCTCAACCTGACATTGGTTGCGGCAAGCTCCGATTTCTCTTCCATAAATGCTGCTATCTCAGCTTCGGGAAGGCGTCGCGAGGCATCACACCTCTTTTGAAGTAGAGAAAGACGGGCCTCCAGTGCCTGGTTTTGTCGTCGATAGCTCCTACAACGATGTTTTGTTCAGGATGCATGCAAAACAAATGGAACTCATACCGAGCATCCTCGCTCATTTTTTCGAATGTCTTCTGATAGCTCTCCAGATGCAGCTCCACCTGCTTGAATTGTGTTCTTAGTTGTTGGAGCTCTTCAGCCCGATCGTTAAACTTCTGGAAGTCTGCATCCCTACAAACAAGTCAGCGAACGTCGTAGTGGAGCCCAACGTGAAAAAGTCGAACCAGAGACGTTGCATGCGAATGTGCTGCTCAATCTGTCGCTCGTAGTCCCTTAGACGGTCGACCTTGTGCTGAGTTTCCTTCCTCTGAGTCTGAAGCTCAAAGACTTGCTTTGCTGCATCCGCGAGCAGTTGTCCTTGAGCAGCAAAAAGAGCCTAGGTGAGAATTAGTATATACTCGTGATGTAGAATGACGTTCTACTTGAGCTTCTTTCTCCGCCGTCCGTAGCGAAGCAGCTTCAGAGACCCATGCCTTCTTTTCCTCCCGAAACTCTTTTAGCTTGTTCTGCAGTTCGGTATTCCAATCAGCGTATTTGTTCTTTGCAGACGATGATTGTTCCCTGTGATCTCTCAGTTGGCGGTCTAACCGCTGGACCTCGGCCCTGTAGTGGCGTAGCTTGTTGAACTATTACATGATGGTCAGCAAGTTGAATAATTCAGGTAAAAGACACACACCAGCCCCTGTTGCTCAACTTCTGCATTTTTGGACAAAATCCGATCTTGGTAAAGGCGTCCAATGTGTTTCACGTTCTCCCGCGAAAGCCAAAGCTCGAAGTTTAGTTCATTTCGCAGAAGTAGGACTTCACGTTGAAGACTAGAAATAGCCTGTGCAACGTGAGATGGAAGTTGTTCATTGTAAGTGTAAGTATTTGGGTCTGATGGCATATCAAAAGTGCGCTTTGTCGGAGAATTTCTCCCTGTAGGGAACAACAGGGATGACCAGGCGGCTGTTGGGGCCTCGATCTCCACATCCAGATTGGATTTGAGCGCAACGGATGCTGTAATCATGCTCTCCAATGAGATGCGGTGTTTTGCAGCTGGCAGTTCTGCATAACCAGGGTGAGGCGTTGGTGCAGTCGAAGTATCTCCGTCAAATATGGTAGTTGACTCGAGGAGCGATGGCTCAGCAGCAGCCGACGCGATGTCAGCACAGAACTGCTTGCTGCCTAGGGCTGTGTTTCGCACGTCAAGCATTGTGCACTCGCTCGTGATGCGAGAGACACTATAATTCGCCCACGTATTGGGTTCTGTCAACTCTTTTGTCCAATCTCCCCATATGACTCTTGCATTGACAATTCTTCCTCGTAAAAGAGACTGCAAGCTCCGTTCAGTTTGTGAATCAGAATAGATAACCATTTCGTACCTCTGATTTGCTCCTTATGTTGTCCTCGTCAAGCGCATCTTCCCAACTAATAGAAAATGGCGATTCATAGCGCCTATCGTTGATGTACGCTGAAGGGCCACGTAGGAAGCGGAGCAAGTTACATGGGAAAAGATAGTAGAGGCAGGAAAAATAAATCCCAGGTGGTGGGGCGGAAGATGCGGCATTAAACATGAGCTCCAGCCTTTCCCAGCCGAGCTCAGGTCGCAAGGGTAAACTAGAGGATGCAGTGAATTCGTTGTATGCTGATGCTTGCGCATCATCATTCGCAGAACCCTCGTCTGTATCCTCAGCCCCCTCAGATGCTGGTTCAGGGATGGATCTCTCCTTCCAACAAATTATTCTTGCAAGAATTGCAAGAAGACGAGGGAGCATCATCTTCAGCTCCTCACATGCCTTGACAGCAAAGATAGGAAGAAGCTTGACTATGACAGTCAATCCAATGGTGCACACCGTTGAAGAATTGTCCAGCAATAGCGAGTTGAGGAGACTGTCTAACAAAGGATGGCCTGCCAGCGCTGCTGCAAGGGACTGGAATGATGGCTCTGAAGTGTACCGATTGAGCAAGATCCATAGTTGCAAACGCGATGACGGTGTTGTAAAGGAGTGGTTTATTGCAGACATGAAATCCTAAGCACATCCTTCAGCACGTCTGAATGAAATAAACTGTATCTGTCGAATACCTGAGGCCAACGCAACCCCAACTTCACGAGGATATCTTCTAAATTTGTCTTCCACAGCGACCTTTTCTCCCTTTGTTCCTGATCGAGTTCAGCCCACTCCAGCAAGTCATCACCAGATCCTTCATTGTATGCGTCCAAAACATAAAGATCAAAGAGGCGACGCCGAAACTCGGCCGCCTTCTCGAGATACTTTTCGTCTGTCCCATCTGCTGCTGAGATAATTAGTTCCTTGGCGTGATTGACAGCCAGGGTGGAGAGTCGTGGTTCTCGCAAGGCGGGACGAAGAACTAGGTCGAACCATGTAGAGATGAGCGATATTGATGTCAATAAGGGGCGCAAGCGGCGTAGGATGGCTAATAGCACTTCAGTATGCTGCAGGGAATTGCGGGTGATTGTATCGCTGTGAAGTGACTGGAGTTCCTCTTCCAGTCGGAAGAGTAAAACATCTGGCTCTTTAGATGCAGCACATTCACGGACAAATTCGTCTATAGCCTGGAGAGCCTGTTCTAGTCGCCCATCGTCTAGAGCTTCGTCTAATGTTATGCGAACTTGGTGGGACAAAGCTATTATCGACATAAGCAGCCTGAGAGTGAGCTCAGAGATCAGGTCTACATGAGTCCATAATGTAGCTTTACATAAACGTCACACCGAATAAGCGCTCAGCACTGAAATTGTTGCATGCCTAGTCATGTTATAGTATAGGTTGGATGCTAACAATCAACCTTTATACTTGACACGATCTTACTTCTGAATTCGGACTTCTTCCGGCTTGAAGATGATACCTATACATTCGCTTCCCATTGATCCGATTTGTTATCTTTCTGATACCACGGCAAGCTTCTTCTTCGCTGATGACAAAATCCCAGAGCGGTCGTCCCGGCGATGGACAGCCTCGTCGCTGGGCGGGTTAATACCAGTTTAAGACACCACAGTGAGGGGGTCTAAGTGGTAGTTCAGAATGCTCGTCGAAAGTCCACGCATGGATCGTCTTTCCTCAAGTCTGATGCAAATGCAGTATGCATGATTGGTTGTGTCATTTATGACACCCACAAAAAGATTAGGGCGACTGCGGCATAGATACTCCATGCCATTGGAACGACGCTTTTCGTCTGACAGAGGATTATCAAAATGGTTCTCCTGTACACCCAAAGTTTATAAATAAATCCGCTTTCTACCTGGCAGAGGGATGAATAAAGTGAAGGGGAAGATGCTAGCCTGATGACAAACCTCATGCTGGTGTGAGTGTCAATACCTCTTCTATTCTTGTGGGAACGACCTGAAAATTTGTACAACAGTTAGTAGTAGCAAACAAATCGTTGCCTGAATGCCACCATCACCTGTTCAGACATGATATACAGATACCGATCAATCTAGCACCGGTGTGTCACAGTCGTAGATCGCCACTAATGAATGCAGTAGACAAAACATATCTTCAAATTCCTTACCTGATAAAAATCGTTCGAGAGGTGGCTGCTGAGCGCTGAGACTCCACACACCGTACATGGTCGTATTTGAAATATGTTCAGTACGGAGAACTACAACGTGGAAGTGATATACGCATGCGTATATGCGGGATGGCACTAAATGCTGTTGGTAATATTGATAGGAGTGAAGGTCACCAATGACCCTTTTATGTACTGTGCTCATGAACAAGAGTATTTTTGATGCGAACAACTTCTTACTGGACTAGCGACCTGAACATGACCGTGCCGTCGTGGCCGCATCGTGAAACCATTTGAAGCGAATGAGGGGAAAGAGGGAGGACATTAACGACATGGAAACCACCATCACATTCATGGGCTTCGCTGTACTACTCAGTTATGAAATCATGGCACGATGTGCGGGAATTGCCTTTTTCGGCAAACGCCGAGTTCGCAGGTTGATTCTGCTTGCTCGCTGTTGACAACGACGAGTACACATCCATCCAAGAAACCTTATAAAATCGAAGGTGAGTGCCATTTCAGACATTGAAAGCTTCAGGATACGTTACTTGTTTGGAAAATGAGAGTCTTTAGATGGATCGACCATGATCATTTTAGATGTATCCGAACACGTCACTGACGCGTCCCTTAGATGTCCGCTACCATTGAGGAACTCCCTTCGGACCACTCTGATCATGAGCACGAGGAGGACCCCACCTCCCAGGCTGCTCTTGACAAAATTCAGTCTCGTTCAGAGCGAAAGGCCCGAAAGGCTCTTCTTGGTTTGGGTTTGAAGAAGGTTTCTGGCATCACCCGCGTGACCCTTCGCAGGCCTAAGAACGTGTTGTTCGTTCTTTCTTCCCCCGATGTCTACAAGTCACAAAACAGCGACTGTTACATCGTGTTCGGTGAAGCAAAGGTACGTAAGACGGATGAATACGTGTTTTGTTGTTGATCTGTCATTTTCATAGATTGAGGACATGAACTCACATGCCCAGCTGTCTGGGGCTCAACAACTTGCTTCTGCCGGCGGTGCAGGTGCAGGGGCCTTGAACCTTGAAAACTCCGGTGCTGGTGGTGAGGGCGATGATGATGACGACATCCCAGAACTCGAAGCACCAGAAGACGACGGACCAGTTGATGAGACAGGTGTTGATCCTAAAGATATTGAGTTGGTTATGGCACAAGTCAATTGCTCAAGGGCTAAGGCCGTCAAAGTATTGAAAGAGAGCGGAGGAGATCTGATCAATGCCAGTGAGTCGGTTTGCCAATCCCCTCGACCCCTCTGGCTCAATATTATCTATAGTTATGGCAGCAAGCGAATAATCTTCTGTCTTGCTCAGTGCTCTGGCTTCTCGTCACTGTATCATATCACTGCTTTGCTCGTGCAAGTTACTCGCATCGGGCGCGTCCCACATAGGATGATGAGTCAAGATACCCAGCGCCGTAACTCGACATAATGATTTGACCGTTCCCATCCTTCTTGAATAATCTCAACGCCTCTACGTCTCTTAGCATTTGCGCTATCTCGTGATCCGACCATAAGTCCAAACTCTTTAGCTGCTTCAACCGTGAGCTGTTTAAGTTCGCCCTTTGCAAACATATGATAGTATCTGTTGTATACGGGAGCCTCCAACGCTAATGTTGGGACAGCTGACGCAACTTCTTTGGATGTAGCCGAAGGGGAGACGTCATTTTTGCATTTCCCTTTGGCAGTGTGCTGGTTCTGAGACATGACCCAGGGCACGAAGACATCTTCGCCAGTCGTAGGGTGCTGATCTGATCCCTCGGCGTTACTAGCTGGAATCGACCGTTTGGATAGCTCATCCTGTTCAATGGCCCACACATAAATCATCACGCGTCCATGGGCTGGAGAGACAGCGTGTAAAAGACGCTACAGATCATGTCGATTATGGACCTTCCGTCTATGAGCAAAAGTAGCCCCTCACCTGAACGGCGAGCTTTCGACGGTTATGCGATGCTAAGTGATGGATCGTAGCTATAGATATGGCGTAGTCCTGTTAAGCGGTGGTCAAGACGAGTCGTCCTACGATGAATAACAGCCATCATTACTCACGAATACGCCTGATCTCCAACTACTTCCAAGGATATCACCCCAAACAACCTCCCGAGTGATCAAACAACCAGGCTCACTCCCAGCGTGCTGGGCGATCTGGAGCAGGTTGCGACTTCGATCGAGGCCAATTGTTAGTACACTACCGGGGCGATCTGCAGGCAGAGGAAGATATTTCCCATTCCCTGTTCCTGAGTCCAGACCAATCCAGCCAGTTGGAAGGTCAGAAAGAAATTTGGCTATGATAGGCCAAGGCTGCAAGATGCGATCGAGTCATGATCATTGAATTTTTGATACAATGGCAGTTCGTACCTTGTACCGAGTAGATGAAAAATGGGAAGCAATCTGGTCATACACGGCATGAACGTGTAGATCTTCGTGTACTTGCGGATCGTCGATAATCGTGACACTTTTTACGAGTTTCATTTCACAGATGTCGGACTAGATTGACGTGGTATGGGTACGACATGGACATCGAGGAAAGTACTACGGAGTGCGGCAGCTTCCACCTTCAATTACTTCCTCGTCGACACTAACTCACCGCCTCTTCATAGTATTAGACGAAGCCCATTTCCTCATCTACCAGTTTAGAGAATCTAGTTCCGTCAAAAGGAGGAAACGGAACGAGGTTGCGAGGTTCGAACGACGCGATTGTCGATGCGAGGTCTCTAGCAGTTAACTTCATTAGACGACCTGGTCATAGTAAATGAAAGGGCTTACTGAATCGATGTCGCCTTTAAGTGACCCAAGATCTGAAGGGCAGATGCTAACTCCTCCTGGTGGTTGTCCAACAGGGTTGGATTAGGTACGACAATAAGAGGTTTTCCTAACCTCAGGACATCCAGAATCGTTCCTGATCCTTCCTCGTAGTTTAGGTTGCAGCTTGTTCGAGGAGAGCACATAACTCACCAGCATGACTGATGACGAGGTCAGCTTGCTCACATTCAGCCTGAATAGAAGGCCTGAACCTCCATATCTCTATATCCACACCATGTCGTTGTATAGTACAACTCTCCTTGTTGAATTCTTCTGATTCAATGATGGAATTACCGCGTTGAAGGATGAGGCGGCTGTAACCCATGTCGCGAAGTGTACTGAGGACAGGGTCTGATATAATGGCCTCTACAAGAGCATCGAACCTAGTTGAACCTACCGACACGAATACGAGCATGAGGTGGTTCTCGAGGGCTCGATTCCCAAGCAGGAATTCTTCCACAGCCTGGTAATAAGCGAATGCCGCTGGTCTCGACTGAATTTAGCTCAGATGACTGCATTTACCGCTCGCAAGTATCGGTCGTGATAACCAATATTACACCCACTTGATTATTTACTGCCTTTCCTTGTCCTAGTAAGTAGTTGATTCTTCCCCCCTGAATCTATTATTAGTTTGGCCACTTCCTACTGTCAGGATCCCAAGTACACTCGTGTGAATGTTTCCTAGACGTCTGATGGCTTGAATTTATTTCTTGTTCCCTCTATCTGTAAATATTGTGATCACGACAGTCGACGGTGCTCTACCATGGGGTATACACTTTGTGTGCTAGGTAAGTGCAAGACTATATTTTCTTGTATATGCTTCATGAACTGTTTTCCAGGATGTGGCACTATGGGGGTCGCAATCATCTCTGGGGTGATCACCAGTTTGCAGTCCAAAGCGAACACGCTTGACATCCCCAAGTGGGAGTCACATACACCTGGCACATGCACTCCTACAGCTGACTCTCCTGATCCTTCACTCCCCTCGATTTTCATCGCAACCGTGACAAGTGAAGAGAGTGCACAAAAGCTCCGACATACCTTTGGACTCTTGGGAGGTCTTGGTTCTTCCGTTCAAGTTCTTATCGGCGAGAACCTTGCAGCTGTTCAACAAGCAGATGTTATTATATTATGGTATGTATTATCAGATCGTGAAAATGTCGTTTTCCTGAATGATCTTTAGCTGCAAGCCTCACCAGGCCCGTGATATCCTTGCACAGATTGGAATGCAGGAAGCTCTAGCTGGCAAATTAATCATCAGCATTCTTGCTGGTGTGACTATACACCAGCTTGCTGGATGGGTCCCCCCGACAACCAGAGTTGTCCGCGCAATGCCCAACACTCCATGCAGAGTACGTGTATTTCTACTATTTCACATCCACGAACAATCTGACGACGTACATAGATTCGAGAAGGTATGACTGTAGTCACCAACCTACCAACATCAGAGGAGGCCGAGCTCGATCGGTCTATCATCTTAAATATATTCTCGTCCATTGGGCGCTGTCGTTTTCTTGAGGAAAAATTTTTCGATGCCTGCACCGCGCTTTCTGGGTCTGGCCCCGCCTTTGCATGTATATTCTTGGAGGCTATGGCAGACGGGGGTGTTATGATGGGCCTCCCGAGGGCAGAGGCTCTCGAATTAGCATCACAAAGTGAGACTGCTCGTCGCGTAACATATCTTGGCTCATCGTTTCCCTAGCTCTCCAAGGTGCAGCACGCATGGTTCTCCAAGCGGGAGCTCATCCAGCTCAAATAAAGGACTCGGTTACAAGTTAGTAGCTCCCCATCCCGAGTCACCGATTGTGCTTATGACATCTTACTCGCTAAACAGCTCCCGGCGGATGTACGATAGCGGGCCTCTTAGCCATGGAGGATGGAAAAATTCGTTCAACCATCGCTCGTGCAATTCAGGTCGCGACGGAGCGTGCTAGTGAACTTGGCCAACCCACAAAATCTTAAATTGTATAGCAAACATTGGTCATGTTAGCTAATAAAAAAACAATGTCCTTTGTTGTACTTTTAGATATGTATCCCAATCAAGCCTTCAAGACCTCTATTTAAATGTAGAGGATCGACGATTGTGAGGGTGGCTGCGCACACGGGCTCAGTCATTGTTTACCTATTGCTCCTGTAAAATGAGGACGGTCGTGTGAGTTTAACGACGCCGCCCAGAGTGTCGAGGAGCAAGAGTTTACTGAAAAATCTTGCTCGGCATCCAACAAAATACATTCATTCATCTGTGGGGATAGGTGATCACCATATAGCCCTTGTGATCACCACGTACTACTCACCTTGGGTATCTAACTTCGATGGCCCAGGTCAGCTAAGTTAGGAATAGTGGTTCAAGCTCGAGAGAATATATCCTGCGTGTGAACCTCACTGCTGTCTGAGCATTAAGCTCATCCACGGGGGTGAGCAAGTGGGGCAAAAATATGTCACAGGATATCATTTTATATCGCTCATAAGAATGAGCGCCCCTCCGTATGAAAGCAGAGAGACGCTAAAGTGACAGAGCTGTGATTCGCAGATACCATCGATCACGAGGAGGCGAGGAATAAAATGTGATTGCAATCGTAGAATACAGTGGTATCTGGTTGGTCCAGGTCAGCATCAATCATCAATACTACTGAAAATATGCTTACGATGCATATACTACCGGTCTGGAATGACATTATTACATCAGTACAGTGCATTGTGGATAGATGAATAACAGGACTCACAAAACTCGTGAGTATCGTCTGAGCGTTTGACAGTTTGCTGTTGAAGAAAAAGTGTGAGATTTTATACACACGCGCGAGACCAAACAAGGTACAAACAACTTACTTTCCACGCCTCTTCGAAATCAACAGGAAGAATAACATATCTGTTCTTCCGTACAGCTGTTGGGCGCAGAGCAATTACTTGGAATACAGAACTGCCAGGGAAAGATAGCTAACCTTGAAGTCCAGCTGCCTGTGCAATGGAAGATATTTCTGCGGAAGATAACCGGTCGGGTCTTGACACATCTGGGTGACATGTTCAGCCAAGGTATCAGCATCGTTGACGAGACAGTTAACATACAATCCTCGAGGTCTACATCTGGACCAAGATTCATTTTACTAGTCACAGCTTGGAATATGAGACGTTTTTCACGCCTAGATGGTAAGGGGAATTCAATCTTCCTGTCAAGCCGACCGGGACGAAGCAAAGCAGGATCAAGTGTATCTGCACGGTTCGTAGCCATAATGACCTGTCATAGTGGCAAAGGATTAAGAAATATGAAAATAAAAGCGGAAAGTGTATGTTTACCTTGACATTACTTCCTTGGTCGAAACCATCCATCTGATTGAGAAGCTCCAGCAGAATACGCTGCACTTCTCTGTCCGCTCCAGTTTGAGCATCGAACCGTTTGGTCGCAATAGCATCTATCTCGTCGATGAAGATGATAGCAGGAGCGTTCTCCCTGGCAAGTCGGAAGACGTCACGGACCATACGAGGGCCTTCTCCTAGATATTTCTGCACGAATTCACTACCAACTACGCGAATGAAAGACGCAGTCGTATGATGTGCGACTGCTTTAACAAGCATGGTCTTGCCGGTACCTGTACATCATCGTTAGAACATCCTACCTGGGCTTGAAAGCAACGCACCAGGTGGCCCATAAAGCAAGACACCGCGAGGCGGGTCTATACCAATCTTTTTGTAAAGGTCGAAATGTGTGAGGGGAAGCTCAACCGCTTCACGTATCTCCTGTTTCTGTAGGTCCATTCCACCAATATCTTGATAAGATACATCAGGTTTTTCCTCTTTTCCAAGCATGGCTATCGAAGAGTCGGCTTCCGGAGGAAGGATGTCCACAAGGGCATTTGAATGCCGGTGAAGGGCAACAGACGACGAGGGCTTGAGCAGCTCTCGGTCCAATGTCGACAAAATACGCACGACATAATTCGAGCCGGTAGTCGAACCCACGATACCAGTATGCTGGTCAATTGCCTCAAGGAATTGTCCGATGACAAGTGGAACAGATTTGATGCGCTTCACCTCCTCCTGAGCACGAATGAGCTCCCGTTTGAGATTCGCTTGCTCGTCCTTTATGTAGCTTTCCTGGATGTCAAAGAGCTCCAGATGACGCGCGAGCTTCTTGTATTTGGTGTACAAATCTTCCTCTTGTAATTCTTTATGGAGAGCGGCCTTCTCAGTTACGACAGACTCGAAGGTTGGCTCCTGAAATTATTCCATGAGATTGAACATTCTTGATCACTGAAACGCGTACCTCTCTCTGAATCTCCATTCCTATGTCCTCCATGATGTCAAGTATTAAAGTAAGCGCTTCGGTGTGTCTTGAGTGAAGCTGACGCGTTGGTAGCCGTGGTAAATACTTTCCTTTCTGATCATCTACACCTCTTCCGAGCCAGTCTCAAAGTCTCCTTCGAGTTTAGCTTCCTGACCATGGCGCATGTCGTTCAGCCTCTGGACCAGCCTTCGAACTATAAAGACTCCCAGAGCAGAATAGAACGCGCGAAACAGAATGACCTCCTCTCCAAATCCACAACACTATACGTGAGGTTCTCCTCGATTTGTCTCAACATAACTCATGGTCCCTATAGATCGGTAATTTAAGTTTCTATACCACAGAAGAGCAGATATATGAGTTGTTCACTAAATGTGCCAGCCCGGAGGATGGTGGGGGTATCAAGCGAATAATTATGGGCCTTGACCGAAACACGCGGTTTGTCTAATTGTAGTTATATGCACTTGACCAGAAACTGACGCTAGAACCTGACCAGCACACCTTGTGGGTTCTGCTTTGTGGAGTATTACACTCACGGAGAAGCCCTTGCCAGTATGAAGTATGTCAGCGGTACCAAGCTGGACGAGCGTATCATTCGGTGTGATCTGGACCTGGGCTATAAGGAGGGCAGGCAATTTGGCCGGGGGAAGAGTGGTGGTCAGGTACGAGACGAGCATCGCCAGGATTATGATCCAGGACGAGGCGGATGGGGTGCACAAGCGCAGAGGCTCGAGGCTGAGCGCCGGAGAGAAGTGGAAGAGCGGTACGCGGACGCGCAAGAAGGACCTGGTGCCGTTGCTGGTGGAGGCGGTGACTGGAAAGAAACTGAAATGGCAGTTTCCTCACGGAAACGTGGACGGTCACCAGACGATGAAGGAGACAATGTTCGTATGGTATGTTCATCTCGGTTCCAGGTAATCCAGTTATTGACATTATTACAGGGTCACCATCGTCCACGCGACGACATGGAAGTTGAACGAATGTGAAGGTACTAGCTGTTACGGGGTTTGCTTTCTTACTTTTTGTACGAGACAAACATCAATATGTGAAATTATACGATAGCAATTATGAGATGTATAAGTCGATGGTCAGTATACGACACGAGCACGCAGTTGGTATCTCCTTCCCCAGCGTTCTGGCTGAAAATATGACATGTGTAGTTGCCGCACAAGACGATGAGCTTCAGCAGTCGATGTGGGCCGGACCAGGTATCGTGAATAAAAGGAGGACATATTGGCCGTGCTGTAGGTAAAACTATGTTTCAGTCACAGTTCACAATAATAAAACTATGCTTACAGCTCGACTTTGACGGCCCCACTCTTATTGTCTATATTGTCCAGCCGAAAGTCACGTAAGTAATTTTCAACAACTTCTCCAGGTATCTGTCCGGGCAAACCCCAGATAACGACGTGTTTCATGCGGGAGGATATCCCGCCATGAGGACCATTCCCAGAGAAAATCTTACGTTGCGTCCCTGTCCTGTCCACTTGCCCATGACCGGATCGTGGGGGAGGGGCTGACACGGCCTGTATTGGCAGACTTCCTACGGATGCATTGTCGAGTGCGTGTAAGTTCTTGTGCAAGTGCTCGGTATGAGCGAGGGTGAGGTATGCGCGTCCTGTAGGGAGGAAGCGGTGATAGTCAATGGCGACTAGTGACATAAAATGAGCTGCGTTGTATAATCGCGTTTTACAGGCGACAACGCTTACCATCTGTCACACCTATCAGTTGGTTGCGAATGCATAGTCTGCGCAAGTCAGTAAGGATAGCTGAACGTGGCAGCTCTCGAAGCTGTATATGTGTCCTGCCCTCTGAGGAAAATTATATCACTGAAAAAAGGAAAAGACTGAGCATCCGACCATACCATCGACTAGCCGTGGAATCATGCGCCGACCTGCTGTTGACTTGAACATCGCGGAGCGATGAAACAAGAAGTTGGAAAGTTTGTGATTTTCGGAAGGACACGCACGTGATCGCATGCACTTTGGACAGTGACCGCAATGTCAAGCAGACACGACGGAAGGAGGCGCGAGCGCAGCTGGGAGAGAGATGACAGGGATCGTGAACGTGGCAAGGATCGTCATTCACGAAGCAACAGAACTGGAGGTCAAAGAGATGGCGGTCGTAAACGAGACAGTAGGTCCCGTAGTCCAAGGAGGGGTAAGTCAAAGTTGTTTGCAGGGCTACACAAACAGCTTATTCTACCTATTTAGACAGGAGAGATCATGACAGGGACTACAGAGATCGAGACTATAAGAGCTCGCGGAGAGAAGACTACGACCGAGACAGCCGCCGAGACGATCGACGGCTTGAAAGACGTGACGAAAGGCGTGAGCCTCCGATTCGAGACAAGGAGCCCAGACACAGGGACCCTCAAAATCAACGTGACCACCGACAACAAGCTGGCAGGCATGATGCTGACAAGGTTTTTGAAAAACCTTCACAAGCTAGAACTCCACCCCCAGGTAAGACTCGTATACTACTGTGCAAAAGCAGTTCTCATTATTAATTTCAGCACCATCTCCTGATGCCGGTCCCTCCTTTTCTCAAAGGAGACCGAACCTTGACCAAGATTCCCTATCCGAAGAAGGGGAGGCCGTAGATGCCACCAACGCCGATGAAGAGAGTATGATGGCTGCAATGGGGCTAAAGGGTTTTGGCACCACGAAAGTATGATAGCATTTTAATTTGTCATGATATATCATTCACTTTATTCTCAGGGCAAGCACGTCGAGGGAAACCAAGAAGGCTTCGCCGATATCAAGAAGATCAGGACATGGCGTCAGTACATGAATCGGTAAGCTGTACTTACATGCTCACGTTTTGTTACTCATGCCTCCTTCTAGCCGTGGAGGATTCAACCGGCCACTAGATAAAGTGAAGTGAGTAGCTCAGCTTCAGCTCGCTGCAAGATAAGTTGCATTTCCTTGCCTGTGAGACAGCTTTCACTTCGACACAGTATCTCAGATATTGCCTCATCTTTCCTGGTACTTTAGGAAATATATGTGAAGTCCAGATTTTCGAAAACTTAGTACATGAGAAAACATCTAATCGGTCAACAATTGGTGATGGTACAAGCGACATACACAAGAAGTATCCAGAAGTATGTGAAAAAGAAGAATCATGCTGACATAAAAACATCGGCGTTAACATCGAGGATTTAAGTACTCCCTCGGACAACATAGACTAGAACCCGTGCAGCTTGATGGTGTTCTTTGGAATGCCCTCCTCCGTGAGGAATTTGACAATCTTAAGCCTCTGATCACCCTGCAACTGGATGACTTGACCCATTTCCTCATCTTCAACGAGGGTGCCGTTGCAAGCAAACTCCTGTGTGAAATTGTCGGTGTCTGCAGGCTGTTGAAGCGCACTTACTCACC
The DNA here is from genome assembly GCA_016695475.1 of Suillus decipiens. NCBI lineage: Eukaryota > Fungi > Basidiomycota > Agaricomycetes > Boletales > Suillaceae > Suillus > Suillus decipiens. Next base: position 957,201 of record MU172919.1, on the reverse strand, counting down.
TTCTTAAAGGCCTTCAAGAGTTTTTTGGGATCATATTCTGCAGACAACTTAATCAGATCATGACTCGCTAATGAAAAGCCCTCAACCTCACCTTTGGGTAATCCTTGCAACGTGGTCAAAGTCTTCCTTCCGTTCCTCTGCTGAATACGAATATGAAGGTAATTCTGCTGGGATCCAACGTCTTGGTTGCCTCCGAGAGGGTCACCCTCGTCAGCAAAAGGATCTGAAAAGCGCCCTGTCAGGTAACATCACTAAGAAAAATTGGTTAAGTAAGCCCACCGAAAGAGTTCAGGTTCTGCACGTTCATGCGATGTGAAGAGATATATAAACTTGTAGACTGAGAGGGGATGTTTTGAGGCAAGATGGTCGTCAGAGAAAGGATGGACTTGATCCTTGTAGTGCGGGTCCGGAATTGGATAATCAACGATTAGTCAGCATCTGGGCTCCAGCTTGTGCTGGCCGCCGAGATCCAGTCGGAGTCTAGCCTCAGTCTACAGCAATGATCACTGAAGGGACTAAACGTAAAAAACCTCCAACCTTTGGTCACCTTCCATTCAATAGAGGTGAGTTTTCATGAGTTTTATTTCGTGGTTGTACTCATTTTTTCAGCCAAAAAGCTAAAGCAGTCATGGGTTGAGAGCACGAAGATAAAGTCTCAGTGGAAAGCACAGAAAAAGCGGGAAGGCGTTCTTCAAAGGAAATCCGAATTACCCTCCAATGATGATCCACCTCCTGCACATCAGGATGAACCTGATAGAAGTAACTTAAAAGAGTCACACTCCAAGGTTCAAGGTTCTCACTCTGGCAGTCACCCCGAGCAACTAGTCCCAAATAACTCGGCCGATGGCAGGATTTCACTTCGAGAACTCGGCAGACAAGCATACTCACGCAATTCCCTTCATACATACAAGGCGAATACTAAAAGACGTGACACAAAACCTTCTCGCGGTACCAATCCGCAGAGAGGCAGCACCGGGGGGCGTGGTGCTTCCTTCGGAGATCGGGGGCGCGACAAGGGGCAACCCAATATGAAGTATCGGATGACGGCCATGCTCGAAAAAATCAAGCGTGATTTTACTTGAATGAGATAAATACACCCCGTTTATCGCGGTGCGTACCTTGACGCCGAGTATATGTCACAGCCCTTACTGTTTTGTCCACAGTTCAGATAAAAGCACCGTCAACCTATATTTTCCTTGTCTCCCGCACCATCTGCCATCCTTTGATCACTGCTCCCCATGTCATGTTGTCCCTCTCCTCTCACAAACCTTGTCTCCAGGGTATCCATAAACGGCTTTGAGCCCACTGTAGTAACAGCTGTAAGAGCTGTTGGATGATTACTCAAGTGCCCTGGGCCTGGGTCGTCCAATTCGTCTACTAGACCAAGTGCTTTGGGTGGCATCCCTTCTAAAGGTTCGATGTGCCCCATGGATTCCATGCCACTTAGTGTTAGGGGTGATGGAGGAGGACTTTGTGATTTTGAGCGTCGTGCATCTTCATGATGAAAGAATATGGGAGAGAAGAGCGGAGTAGTCGGTGCTGATAGTAAACCAGCCGTCATGGACATTGAAGACCTTGTTGGGCCGTCTTTGTTGGATTCTTCCACGGGAAAAGCGTTCCACGAGGATGTAACGAGTAATGATTTCTCTACCGCTCGAAGATACTTTCCAAGAGCTTTATAGTGCTGTTTTGGTCGTATACAGAGTTCACAGACGCGTTGTATTGTGAAAGGAGGATCACTAAAGCCAATTGCAGTCAGATATCGTCAAGAACCGCAGATATGTGCGTACTCATCAAACTCATGCAATTGCCTGAAAATGAAAGCTTTGATCTCGCCTGCTTCTTGCTGATTCATGTACGTTTTTGGTACCTCGCTGTGGTTGAGATGGTTCTGTTCACGAAGCGGGAACGGGGGTAACTTCAAGTTACCAGTTTTGAGGAGATCCTCATGCAACGGTTGGAATTCCAATGCATCGTGAGGCAGTGGATCTGTTAGAAAGAGAGCGATATTCTAGATGTCAAAGTTAGCTTGAAAGAGAGCATTAAAGGAACTTTATCACCTCATCCACCTTGTATTTGATCATGTCGCGCAGCAGGTCCCATTCTGTCCTGAAAAAGTAGGCTGATGAGTCGTAAACGCGTGGATTTGGTTGGCTAGAAGAGCGCACTTTAGCTCTTCTAGGTCAGAATCAGCGATTTGCTCTAAAACTGTGTCATAATCTAGGTGGGGTGTAAATTTAGGATCTCCTGTTGAGTAAAACGCGTGTACCTGGGTTCCAACGGAAGTCTTGTGATATGTCATATGCACTTTCTGTCATGGGCACCATGTTCGTAGTTTCAACGTTGATGGCAGTGTTTTGGAGTTTGGACTACAGTATTTCGCGGCTGCAGTACAAGTGATTTTCAAATGTCTGCAGTCTGCGTGTAGTGACTCCGGGTTTTCCAGGATCTCGGTCCGAGCGGGAATAGTGTCGTGGTCCAAACGTTTCTTGCCAAACCAATTAGCTGGTTACAGCAATAATTGCTCCACAATATTATTGGCTCCGTACTCTGAGTCCCATACCTACTCTTCTCTACTTTAACCACCACCAACGACTCAGATGACAGTTTCCTTCAAATTCTGGGAGAACCTAAATTATGATAAGACCACCAAACGAACTGACAGCAAGAGGCGAATGAAATTAATCAAGTCCTATGCTCCCGACTGGTCCGTCACATCAGCTTCATATCACTTTTCAGTTTCCATACTCATGAATACGGTTCGCCTTTGTGCAGGACGATTACAATTCTTTTGGCGTACAGTCTCCCGCTCGTGCACCACATTATGAGTTTTGTTCATGCCTTTATAACAGGGTTGTGTTCTTCGCACTCAACGACGTTCACGGCTTCCGACGAGAATTTTCAGTGAATGATGAAACGTAAGATTCCATGTTCTTTTACACAGAACGGTTGCTAATTTGTTCAATGCAGTATACGTTTTCCGTGAGTTGGGACATAGCCCCGACCTGCCTTAGGCGACCTGACCTTGTTCCAGGTTTGCAGTTCACGAACGTGTTCCAGTAAGCTTCATAACGGGTCCTCAAAGTACATCGTAATTTTAGTTCGTGATTAGGATATTGCCCTGTACTTCATTGCGATTGTGGCGCCGCTCGTCATTCAATTGGTGGTGAATTTACTCACCGTTCGGTCCTTCTGGGATTACCATTGTAGCGCACTCGGACGTGGGTTCTTTGTTGTGCATGGCATCCTGCTTAAACTCACAGCACTGCGTAGTCATCCTGGGGATTGTCATCACAGGGGCCATCACTCAGTTCACGAAGATCACTGTTGGCCGTCCCCGTCCAGGTTAGTTCTATTCAACTTGTCCTATCTTGCAAATTTCAGCGGGCTTGTAGATCTGCTCGCACGATGCATGCCGATTCCAGGCTCCTCAGACCCCACTTTTGGACTCTCCTCGGATGCAATATGCACAAACACTAACACAGCTATCATGATCGATGGTTGGAGGAGCTTCCCTAGTGGCCACTCCAGCTGTAAGTCATCATATCAATCCATTTATAACGCTGAAATATTTCCAGTGTCCCATGCCGGACTTGGCTTCCTATCGTATTATTTGGCCGGAAAGATGCATCTGTTCGATACCAGAGGCTACACTGTAAGTGAACGTTTTGTCTCCCACCCCGGCGAGGTACTAATATATTTTTCAGCACAAAGCGTGGATCTCCGTCACTCCTATCTTTGGAGCCATCTTGGTGGCCATTTCTCGCACCATGGACTACCGACGTTAGTTCATGCCTGAGTATTTAGTATGTTTAACATCATTTCCTTTTTCACAGACCACTGGCAGGACGTCATAGCCGGAGCTATCCTCGGTCTGGCTGTTTCATATTTTGCGTACCGCCAGTACTTTCCTTCGCTATCATCGTCAATATCTCATAAGCCGTACCCCCCGAGAGTACGACGTGAAGAGGAGCTACCGACTGTAAACCGTGCAACTGATCACAACGGAATGTTCTATGCAGATAGCATAGAGGGAGAAGGAGTAGAGTTGGTTGGTAGTAGCGTGCCCAAGCCTAATCCAGCTCTCGCTGAGAGACAAAGCGAGCATGGGGTCAACGGTGGTGTACCCCGCCTTTAAGTATTTTTCAACATTCACTGGACCTTCGAGAACTTTTGTTATCCTTTACTGGTTTATTTCTATAATCACGAATAATATGTATGACATGGGCGAGGAACTGTCTACTGTGACGTCTGACCAAAAGTTTGAGTTCAGGTGTACAAGTTGTCAAGTTTCTGACGTATGTGTGAAGCGTCGAGTCACTGTGACATTACTATTAACCCCAACTAGACAAGTTGACTGGTTCATCTTTGATTTGCAAAATACCTCGACGCACATTATTCGCTCTGCCGAAAAGGCTTCATACCATGGAATCGAGAGCCATTAACTTTGGCGCAGGTCCGTCTGCTCTGCCCACCGCCGTGCTTCAGGAAGCTACCAAAGGTCTCCTGAATTTCAACGGAACTGGTATCGGTATCGCTGAGATTTCACATCGCTCGAAAGAATTCACGGCGTATCTACAAGGCGTCGAACAAAATATCAGAAAACTTCTCGATATCCAGCCCACACACACTATTTTGTTCACTCAGGGGGGTGGATCCACGCAGTTCTCAGCTGTTGTGCTGAACATGCTAGCACGACACCACCTCCTGCATCCTCAATTGAAAGACGAAGATCGAGTACTGGATTACGTCGTCACAGGGTCATGGAGCAAAAAAGCAGCCGAGGAGGCCAGGCGCATGGGAGGGAGCACCGTTAACATTGCAGCCGATTCTCGCAAATACTCCAAAGATCAAAAATCCTTTGACAACATCCCAACCGCAGATGCGTATTCCTTCTCAAATAACCCCGCTCTCATCTACTACTGCGCCAATGAAACCGTCGACGGCGTTGAGTTCTCGGCTGACGAAACTTCACCAGCCTCTTTTCCCTTCCATCTTCTCCCTAAAAATGCGCTTCTCCCTCTTGTCGGGGATTATTCTTCCTCCTTCATGTCAAGGCCAATTCCCCATATCTCAGACCATGCTATCATATATGCTGGCGCGCAGAAAAACGTCGGCCCCGCCGGCCTCACCATTTTAATCGTCAGAAACGATTGTATCGTTGACGTCGACGCAGCTGCGAGGCTTGGGGCGATTCCAGTCCCAATATGTCTTTCGTACAAAACGCTCGCAGATCATAACAGCCTGTACAACACTCCCCCGGTGCTCTCCATCTACATTACCGGTCTCGTTCTTGAGTATATGCTCCAGCTAGGAGGGTTGGACTATTACGCGGGCCTCACAAACCGTAAATCGAAGAAGTTGTATGATGTGCTGAAAGATGGTGAAAGCAAAGGTATCTTCAAAGGTAAAGTGAAGGAAGGCTCTGGTAGCCAGATGAATGTCGTCTTCGACATCCTTGGCGAAGGGATGTTAGCCAAGTTCATCGCTGGCGCAGAGGAGCGAGGCATGAAGGGTCTCAAAGGCCATCGGTGAGTCCTTGTCTTTGCGCATCATCCAAGACCACGTTGTCATTATCTTTCCATGTAGTTCTGTAGGAGGTATGGAGGGTTATCATTTCTACACTTAGTCTGATCACTGACGCTTCATTTGTCCAGGGGTCCGAGTGTCCATATACAACGCCGTAACAGAAGAAGAGACGGACCAACTCATTTCATACATGGAACAGTTTGCAGGACAGCACGAAGTTAACCAGGAGTGAACAAAGCATTGCTAGCAGGAGAATCATGGGTAAAATTTTTGACGGTTCGGACCGGATTTAACACATAGCTATCTATTTGTATTATCCAGCAAACCAGAGCATACGCCAGGCATCAACTGCGTGGTGATAATTTGATTCTGAATATTTGATCCCGCAGATAGAAAGATTTTACTAGGCGTGGCCATCCTGATTCGGAGCTGTTCGAAGTATTTCTCTTCAAGATCCTTAAGTGAGGGACCTATTGAGCCACCTGGTCGTTTTTAACTTGTGGCTTCGGAGACTAGCAATCTGGTGTGAAAAGAGCACCGCCTGCATACCGGAGTAAGGCCGATTGCAGCGCGAACGGCGAACCCCTAGTAGTAGTATGGACTTCTAAATAAATCCGAAAAAAAAAACCAAATCGGTGCTCTTGAGTCAACTCTCTGGTCCGACCAGTAGTGCAGGTTGTCCTCAGCTGCCTATTACTTATCAAGCTGCCATCAAAGCGTGTTTACATTTTGATGTCTGGTGGCAAGGTCCGTTCGCTTCATCATTCCGATTCACGAAATGTGCTACTGAAAACACTGCCTAATTAGATGTGGTTACAACATTCAATCTTTGTGGGTGTCATATAATGGACGGATTTGTGGTGAAAAGTCACACCTCCTCTATCGGCCTGAGAAGATACATCCTCGAAAATAAAATCGTGTTGAACCCTAATCATCGCATGTTCTAGATCGTTGCGTCTCTTTTGGCAGCGATTTCTTGTCATCACGGTCGAGTCATTATCCCCGCAAAATACCAATTGACATGCCGTATTCTGCCAGGCAGATTTGGACGACCGTAAATCGTATTATATCACCCACGGATTTCAGTTTTAATCATGCGTTCAGGCATGCGTCGTCTGACACTTCCCTGCGTATACTCGTAACGGTTACAATTTCTTACCCTTCGCAGAAGATACGACCTTCCATCATCTAACCATGGGTTCATCCACTGAATGGGACCTTGAATCCTTAGCATCTAGTAGGTCCTCGTCTCCATCCGACGACGACGACGACGACGACGAAGATGAAGTCAACATTCGTGTTTCGCCTGACTGGGCGAAATACCGCTATCACATCGAACGCAGGGGCTACCGTCTGGACACTGTCCGTGATGTAAAAGATTATTATGGGAACCATTGTAGCAACATAGACAAGCAAGGGCTGCACGTATATTTGTCCGGCTATCACCGTGCCCTTGCGAGGAGCGACGAAGATGGTCTTTGCAAAGACATCGGTCTGGTAAGTCCCACAAGCTGTCAAGTACCGTTCGTAATGTCACTCACAAAAACAGCGAGAAGGCCTGTTCAGAGCTACCCGTTGTCTTGATGGGACGAAGGTGATGGTCAAGGCGGTCCACCGGGATAGCAGGGAGCTTGATATCGTCCGGTATTTGTCTGCGCCGGCTCAACAACGTGATCCCATGAATCACTGTATACGTGAGTTTTCCAAACAAATAGTTGAGCGCTATTCACCATTGAAAAATCTAGCTATTCTTGACCTCATTGATGCACCCCAGGATGATTTATGTTTCATCGTTATGGAAGAATGGTCGGCGGATATGTTACCAGAGGTTCCAGTTAGCATCGGCTGCCTCATGGAATCTTTGCGTCATTGCATAGAGGTACAAATAGCATTTATCGAGTGTGCATACCATACTGAATGTTTCCTTCTAGCATATTGCATTCATGCATCGTCATCGCATCGTGCACTTTGATATCTCGCTGCGCAACTTCCTCACAGATTATAACGGGCGTTATGCTTGCATAGATTACGAGCTCAGTCGCCGAATAGATGAGGTATCTTGTCCCCAGATATTATACTCCCGGGGGTCGGAAATCCCACCAGAGGCTGAACATGGCCGGCCAAGTAACCCGTTTATGATCGATGTATGGGCACTAGGGGTTCTAATTTTCAGAGTGTGTGAGGTTCGTACTATAGCAGATTACTTCCCACAGAGCTGACTGATGCATAACTCAAATAGCTCGCTGAATTTCACATTCCCGAACTTATGCGTCTAGCCAAACGGATGCTTCATGAAAACCCTGATAAGCGGCCACCGGTCGCTTCAGTACTGAAGGAATTTCAACGAATACAAGCGACGATGAGAAAAATACTACATCGCCGTCACATTTCTTCCTAGCTTATTATTCTTTAATCACATATTTGGAACGACACCAGATTTTACATTGGACCTTCATTAGTTGATGTCGGGCAGGGGCAATCATTGCAAGTGTAAGTATGTTTTGCTATCGAATAATCATACGCTTATGAGGATAATTTGCCTATATCATACTTGTGTAATCACGTGAGAAAAAAGGACATGTTCATGTAATCATTTGAAAGCCCCTATTTTCGTTGCTCTCCTTATAACCTCACTAATGGACTCCAAGTTCGATCTCTTTGATAGTGGAAGGTCCGATTCTAATGCGCCTCCAGCGTACGATGCAGTTTCTACGTCATCGATGTCAGCGTATTCTATTCAAAGCAGACCGCCATCTGTATTCTCCAAGGAACAGACCAAACAGATACGGACCACCGTTCTATCTCTCATCCGTGATATTGTCACTGCACCGGATTTCACCCCTTCCTCTGTCGGCTCAATTATAGATGCTTGCGTTGCTTCTCTTCCAACTGCAGAGTTCACGGCCCTCCTTCAAGAATCCAATATCCAGGGTCATACACCCTTATACTGGGCTGTCGTGAATAATCGACTAGAAGCTCTTTCAGCTTTTCTTAAATTCATCAACGCATACACACCTATTGGCACTGAAGAAATGCGTCTAGCATGTATGACCACTAGCGATCACGCATTATTTATGAAGCTGCGCTTGACATCCTATTATAGTGAGTACCGGTAATTCCTAGTCCTCAGCGAGTATTAACTATTGCGCATTAAATAATCAGGGGAAAGCGAGCCTTTGGATCGATCTCTAGGTTATCCGACATATGACGCTCAGGTGTATGGAGGAGATACACAAAACCAGTTCATTGCCGAAATGCAGATCAAGATGTTCCAGAAACGTATGCGCGTTGCACGTGGAATATTCGTGGAATTGATTTCGCAAGGTATGTAACCCACACCCCTTAAGTCGTTCCTTACAGACGCACAAATATCTGCAGGACGCATATGGTGCTTGCTCTTCCATACGGGTGCTGATGCGAGATGGGGAGTTAGCCTTAGTCTTGCTAAGCATAGCTTGCCGGCGCGTCCAGAAGCTCTATTCAGGGTCGAGGCTCAGGACGGGCAATCTGAAAGCCTGGATGTACAGTTCAAATTGCAGAAGGATCGTTTGCTTGCACCTGAGGGGTAAGTTTAGTTTATTCCGAGTCGTTGGGAGGCATAGCACTGATGAGTTTCTTTGCTCCCCCCGCTTGACTACACTGATTCAAAGATATACGAACAATTCTATTCATACTTGCACCTCCCTCTTTGCTTCGTTGGGCGGCTGGCTGATGTTCGAGTAAGTGTTCTCCTGACGCATCGATTTCATCAATTGACGTATTTTGTGAACTGATGATGTTGCAGCGACACCATGTATATAGACTGCGATGGTACCCTGCATGCAAGGTTGGAGGTGACATTAGAATAGCACTGGTGGGTTACTGTAGTGTTGTGTATGCCGATGGCAGACGATGTTTGATATCGATATGGTCGAACATTATTATCATACGTTAATGTTCATGTCAATCGCTTCTCACTGACTTGATTAGCGAACTGGTCAGAGTTCTTGCTGTGAATATACCATAACAGAATCAAAATATGTTTCTCTTGAAGTACGCGGGTTCGAAACCTGCTGAAATACAGTCTTTTTCTATTGGAACACACTTTGGCATTCGTTCATGGATGGTTTCTTTAGGAGTTCATCATAACTGGTCTTAGCTAGGTGGTTGTCACAAGAGAATCAAGATCTGTATTTCTTCCACTGTGCAGGTTTGAAACCTGCTAATGACAAGGTTTTCTATCGGAACACACCTTGACATTCACTCATGGATAGTTTATTTAGAAGTCCATCGTAACAGGTCTCAGCCAGGTGGTTGCCACAACAGAATCAAAATCTGTTTCTCTTGGATTGTACAGGTTCGAAACCTGCTGAACTATAGTTTTTTTTCCTATTGGAGCACACATTCACATTCGTTCATAGATGGCGCAGTTCATCGTAACTGGTTTTAGCCAGGTGGTTGCCAGAACAGAACCAAAATCTGCCGCTCTTCCACTGTGCAGGTTTAAAACCTGCCGATGACAAGGTTTTGTCTATCGGAACACACCTTGACATTCACTCGTGGATGGCTTCTTTGGAATTCACCGTAACTGGTCTAGTCTGGCAGTTGCTACGACAGAATCAAAATCTGTTTGTCTTGGACTGTACAGGATCGAAACCTGCTGACGTCGAGCTTTTTTCTATCAGAACACACCTTGATGTTCACTCATCGATAGTTTCTTTAGAAGTTCACAGCAACTGGTCTAGCCTGGTGGTTGCTCCAACAGAATCAAAATCTGTTCCTCTTAAAGTGTAGGGTTGAAACCTGCCGAGGTCGAAGTTTTTTATCGGAACACACCTTGATATTCACTCATGAATGCTTTCTTTGGAAGTTCACCGTAACTGTCTAGCCTGGTGATTGCTACAACGGACTCAAAATCTGTTTCTTTTCTATTGTGTAGGTTCGAAACCTGCCGATAACAACATTTTTGTTCCAAGCAGAACACACCTTGTCACGGATGGATAGTTTCCTTGGATATTCATCTTAACTGGTCTTAGCCCCTGTTCAAATTGTTGTCGCAACATTAATATTTGCTCCATGGCGAGTCATACCTTCGGACACACATTCGAAACACTAATTGGTGTTGTGACTCGTGAGGCTGCCGCAGGTTTTATGTAGTTCCTCTTCGAGCTTAGTCGATTGCATATTGGATGGATTGGTGTCTGTAGATGTGCCTCCGATATCAGGCGCTGATCTTTGGACCACTACACAGAACATCTACAGTGATTTTAGAATGCACTCGCGATCAAGAAGAACTTGGCAGGCAAAGAGACCTATGAACGTTCTTTACTATCGGGGCACATAGAAGGTGTGTCCAAATCATTACGGTCACTGTTCACCGTGACCAAGGTGGAACATTTGTCTGAGCCAAAACTTCTAGATCTGGAAGCTATCATTGCGTTTTGGCATGGTTTATGCTTCGCAGGCACAAATTATTTCATTGTCTGCTTTCACAAGATATATTTCTTGCTACCGAAGCTCCGGGCCTGCATACGCATTAAATAACTGAAGGTCAATAAATTTTAAATTTTCCGAACAGTCGCGACTATGTACCTTACTAGGAAGGTTCTGAGAAGTAGAAGCTTGGAAGTAGTAGAGCACGGTGGTCTGGCTTTCCGTACATATTCTTGCTACACTCATGTAGTTCACAAAATGCAGCGCAACCTACCGATGGCGGCCGTACGCCCTTTCCATAACTGCTGTTCCTCGTGATCGATTCATTATTTTAGCAATCCACTTTCATGCTCCTTCGGGAGGGCACAGACCAACACGTCTCAAGGAAACCCCCGGCTTTCGGCTAACATATCCGCGTGCCTTCAAGTGCCCTATCCAAGACATTCTCTAGGTTCTTAGCACTATTCATTCTGCCGCAAGGACACTTGTTGTGCCCAGGATGCAGAAGTTACCAATAAAACCACCAGTGTAGTACTTTTGGCTGCACAGTTCCTCAAAGAAGGTCGTGATTACATAGAGTGTCAGCCCGTAAATCATCATGAAGGCGTTCAGGAAGGCGTCACAACTGGTATGCAGCACATAAGGCAACTCAGATTAGTGTTGACAATTCTGATTATGTCTCCAACTTTTTGAACAACAATCCCTAATACTTTTCTTCAGGAAATTCGGATCTCTCCTCAGTCGTTGATGTCAAGTACACGAGACCTCGTGCAAGGGTATTGTGCAAAAATGCTGGAATACTCGAAGAGATGCAGAACACCTGCCAGTCAGATTGAGCGGCGGGCAACACAAAAAGGAAGACACACAAACGGCAGGAACGTGGAGTCAGAATGTGACAGAACGATAATATACAGGGAGGGCCAAATATATTGGGCGATGCAAAGGCCTGCCAGACTAGTGGAGCGAGGGATCACACGAGAGAAGGAAGGCACTCAACAAGGGCGAGGAGATGACACAAGTGTAGAAAGTGTGAGAGCAACACTCCTACCAGAACAGCTGCGAAGGCTTAAATATACTGGGCGACGCACAACACGGTGAATGTGAAGGAAGGAAGACACTGCACGACACTTCATAAGCCTGCTTTGAAAGGGGAGTGAAAACCTGAATATGAGTGTGTAGCAGAATATCTCGCACGCCAGTGAAGCCGCTTTAATCAACCATAGGGAAAGAATCGGAAGCCGGAGTTGGGGACTTGGTGCAGACGCATCGCTACCATATCATACTCTAAACAGGGAATTTGAGTTTCACGCATGCTAACCAGACGTGATACTATTGCTATCATACACGAACCCTAGCGAGGGATAAGACCTCCATAACTTATTTAAAAAGAGTCCGTACAGCCTTCAAATCTGCATGCTGCTTTGGATCTGAAAAACTAATGCTCGTGAAGGCAAGACTTCGTTTGGCTCGAGTAGCACTAAACGACTTTGTTCATAGTTAATTAACGTACCTTACACTACAACATACGTCCATATGATACTCCGTACCGTGTAAGGCTGGGGGTGGTTCGAAGGGGAGAACGAGATAGACGTAAGAGACGTAACACGAAGAGAGATAAGGCTAGACTTTTAGGAGGAGGACTTTCTTGGGGACTTTCTGTCGTACTAGGAGCGGGGATCTCACTGTAGGATTCGCTTCGCTACGCTCGATACGCTGTGTTTCGCTGTCCGCCACTGTAAATACGAGAGTACATGGGTGGTAGATATAGTGAAAATAGTAAGGGTCCTCGGTGATGGATGAGCCGAATGATTATGTGAAAACAGGGGCACAAGGGAATGGCGTTGCAACTGACAAGGTAAAGTAGAATGAAGAGAAAAAGGGTATGAAAATTCGAATGAGTGACGGTAAGAGCAACGAGAGTTGCATAGCATGTGGTCGGTCGTTCTTGATTTGAAGCGTGGTCCAGGCATAGAGGATCTCCGGTCCTTACAACCGTACCGTTTGCTTCATCGGCTACCAATATCATGTATGGTACGGTGTGCAGCTCTACTTTTGTGTACTTTGGCAATTCCACATTAGTTGGTGGTTGCATCAGTGAACGAGGTTTTGGCAAATCCGACGCGGGAGTTACTGGTATCGAACACAGAGTAGAAACGCTCGAGGAATGCGTAGCCATTAACAAAGTCAGCCCCTTGGCCACTGGGCGCGCCAATGTCGTTAACGACGAGATATATGGCGTTGCTAAGACCACCAATATAGGTGTTGAGGGAACGAGGCCAGATTTGTGCGTTTGGGGTGAGAGTGTAGGTTTCCTGTGCAAAACGGTGAACAAGGGGTGTGAGGGCTGACAGAAATGGGGTACTTTTCCAATATGGAAGTCCAGGTTCTTGAGGGCGGCGTATTGGGCAGAAGAAATCATGAGACAACCAGTCGCCTTGTCCAAAGTACCGCCGGTTGCAGACTGGTAAATCGTGAAGGCATCTATCGAATGCTGATCAGATAATTATTACTCGCTGCACTCTAGATACATACTGGTGGCAATTAAAATAAACGTTGTGCCAGTATCAACGATACCAGCAGTGGAGGACAAGATGGTCTTGGAGCCGTAGGTAATGCTTTCATTAATACCCCAGTAGGTCGATGCAGGGTTGGCGGTGGTGACATGACTGAAAAAAAACAATTACCATCAGTCTGGATTGACCTAGTGGCAGCTGGAGTAGCTTACGTGTATGCAATGTCGCCGGTGTACTTGGTAGGATCAACTCCACCGAAGGTGAGCCCTCCTATGGTATTTGTCTTCGAATTGCTGGGCTCGAAGAAGACGCTGACAACGTGATGAGGAATGACGTTTTGCTCATACAGGTTGTCGGTGACAGTCGGGATGGTCGTGGTCGGTAATTTTATTAGGGAACCCTTTGTCAAGTCTACAGGCCCGATGCCAAGGATACCGTCAACACCACTGAAGCCCGACGAACTAGAAGCAACAGCAATCGACTGTTTGGTGATGGTGAGTCCACTACCGAGAGTGACGGTGTCGAGGTATTCGGTTCCTAGAGATAACCGTAGTTGTTTTTAACTTCTAGTATCGTTGTAGGTCATACCAGAAAAGTGGCCAGAACCATAGTCGACCTCCACACGCTGACCAGTGTTGATGCTGGTGCGTGTTTTCGCGTACTTAGTAGAAGCCCCAACCCATGTGTTCGAGCTACCAGTGTCGACAACCAAGTTATCTTCAATAATACATCAGCAGCTGCATGTTTTCTCAGCGTTAAACTTACAGATTGTGGGGGGGCTGCCAATGCTAACTGCTGCGACGTAGCCTGTATCCATGTTCATCACAGGACTATTAGTAACCTTGTTGCGCGAGATGGAATCTCTCATGACCGCCACGCGAGCTTTATCATGCTGCAAAAGGTTATTAGTACTATCGGAGATGTTTAGCCTCCTGGCAATAGGGAGGGTGATGGGAGAATTGCGAACTTCGACGGGAGAGCCCGTAATTGACAAAGTCAGGAGGAGAATTGTCAGCGAGGACACAACGAGGAACATGATTTGCTAGAAAGTAGTGTCGTACTCAGTGGTCCATTATATATGTGTTGGAGAACGCAAAATGTTAGCCACGTATGACATGCCTCCCCTCGAAAAAGCGATAGTTGCGGCCCTAGTCACCATGAGTACAAGGAATCGACTTCCCGATGAAATGTGACAACAGGTTTGCTCTCGATCGCAAACGGCAGGAATTTACAATTCCAATTCGCCTGTTTACCCATGGTTCATTGACTTGCCTCACGTTTATTTCCACAGAGATACTCACCCATCATAAATACATTGCAAATGTTATGACGAAGCGGCGTACATCAATCTCAGACTCCCGGATCTGGAATCAGCGGGCCTATATGTAGTATCCATGATAGCTACTAGCCATCATGTACAAATTGCTGTGTGCGAGAACGTCATCAAGAAGCTTTGTCTTGGGAACTGGAAACCAACTGGTAGATGTAGATTCAAATATTCGGTGGCAGACAAGAGCTTGAAGCTACCATTATGATTTGTAGGTGTGACCGCCTGACGTCGCATGTGACCAAAAAGGAAATCAACACGTCCTGGAGAAACCACCTGTGAGTTGTACCGACTTTTCAGAATCAACCCTTCATATTGCTTCTACCACGTGTCATACACGTATATTTCTATGGCAAAACAAAAACGTCATAAATTAGACCTAAGCTCAAAGCAGCTTGGGTGCGACGAACCGCGGCTGCAGTTCTCAGACTCGTCCTACAAGCTAGGTGTAAATCTGATTCTTCAGCGAAGAGGTCTTCAACTGCTGTCATGAGCACTCGTGTGATTATTCTCGCGCGGCCGACAAGTTGAGAAGGGGGCCTAGCAACAGTACCAAGTTCTTCAAACATGTTTCGCCAACGAAAGCAGAGGCCAGCCTGATAAACACCGAGAACTTTACAGATATCTTCGACCTCCTAACCATGACCCCAGGGTGTGAGTCCACATTCTTTTAGATCGTCGCTTATTTGTCGGTTGACCATAGTGCATAGGTGATGACAAGAAAGGCAGAGCGTCGTTTTCGCTATCTGCCGGCAAAAGTGATTTCCTTTTTGGTCACACGCGAAGTGATTGACTTGATTCTGTACTTCATACATATGCCGGACACTACCCAACCAGCTCACCACACCAAACACCTACCTGTTCTTGCATATCCGTTTAACAGTGTCGTATTCCATCTTGTCCAGCGAGATGATGGTACAAGTAACGGGACTGCTCTGTGGCTTGGTGCTCAAGTCCTATCCATCTACCTTTCTGCCGAATTCAAGGGCAAATCCCGGAAGATCATCGAGTCTGAAACAGACAATAATACTTCGGTTCTGTACGATACGGCACGCCCCAAGGCCGTAGAACTGGGGAGTGGAATTGGCCTCATGGCGTGCGTCTTGTTTGTCCATAAATAAGCGTGAAGAGGATCGTTCACCATCATAAACGCGTGTTCTGTTGCATATGGCGGGTACTTCATCAATCTAGTCTTGCGCTCGCATCTCTGGGATATGACGTCCTTGCTACCGATACCGTGCACGTTTGTGCGTCCGTTCTGCGTTCCAACATCAATGCCAATGCGCATCTTGTCCCTGGGCGTATCCACGTGCGTGAGCTGGAGTGGAATATCAACCCTACAGGATGGATATGGGACGACCCTTTATCAATCACATCGCCAGCATCTTTGCCAAGAAGGGGTGGTAACGGCTTCGATTTCCTCACCCCGCCCTTTGATCTAATTGTGTCGAGCGATACCATCTATGATACGGCACTCGTTGCTCCTCTATTCGAGACAATTCATGCGCTTTCTGTTCTTTCATCTGCCCCTGCTCTCTCCCCACCATCTTCGTTTTCCGTTATTGAACTATCACCTACATCACCTCCCGAATACCCTGCAACTCGACCCTGCAAGCCTCCAGTCATCTACCTTGCCGTTGAGAGGCGTGACCCCACTCTCATCACGGCCGCATTTAGACGCGCTGGTGAGGAGTGGGGACTTTCATTCCAGCGCATCCCCGAGAAGAGGCTAAGGCGTGCTGGTGTTGGTGTAGGATGGGACGCTGAGGAGTGGGAGGGTGTAGAGGTGTGGCGTGGAAGGTGGGATGGGGTCACTGGGGCTATTAAGTAAAAGCGATCTCGTGTACTGTATGAAAGATATATAAAGCGTAAAGTTAGGCGCTTGGATTAGACAACATCCAGTTGATACCATAACGTTTCTGTAGTGCCTTTGTTATTAAAAGTTCTCTTACTCAGCTAGAATGAAGACCAGCAGATGCTAGATGTGATTAAATCTAGTATGTGAACATGATCCAGCAGGTGGGTTAGGATGTGGAATGTTCGAAAGATCAGACGAAGTCGTGGGTATGGAGGGGGTCTACATAGGGAAACAAGTATGGGCATCGTAAAGTCATAGCTAGTTTGTAGTTCGTATGTTCACAACGTATAAAAGGTTGTACACGTTTTTGCGATATCGTCCTACGCAAGAGGGTGATTGTCATTGGCACTCACGCTCGGATGGAGAATGAGAGTAGCCTGACGTACATGACACGAAAAAAGGCGAATGACTGCTCTCAGCCTCTTCCTCCCGACGCGTTGAAACAAGTGTGAGGGTACGATCGAATCCATGGTTTGACTAAGAACGCAGGCTTGAGTTTATTTTATCCCTTTACGCGGAGTGACCAAGATGAAAGATTCAAGAGGATGGAAACAGGAAACAAAATCAAAAGAATATTGGCGTCGGGGAAACAAGAGGATGCGCATAAGAGAGAAAATTTGGGGAAATCAGTGCGCGTACCAGATCTCTCCATGTTTCTTCCTCGTCATTCTCCGTCTGCAGCTGATATATCTGCGCGAAGCCTTTAAACCTGCAGAAAAATGCAAGAATCAGCACCAAGAACATTGGGACAACCGCACATAGGTATGCTAGAAAAGCAGAAGGGATAATATCACGCACGTCAGCTCGCCTTCTTCAGTGACGTCCAAAAACTCTCTGAGTTCCTCTTTGGTCTCTTCACTAAACGGTGCGCCATTCGTGTCTTGTGCCCACGCGTCTAGCCCTGCAGCGTCAAGAATTGCATCATCAGGGGGCGTGAGGAGAATCGTAGAGTCTTGTCTTGGGGGACGCGGCGGGCACGGGGTGCAATATTTGGCGAAAATATGACGAAGACAGCATTCGAGCTGCACAAGCCATGCATGTCGATCAGCACCTTCATGCAATGTCAGAATGCGAGTGAGAATATACCTTGTCAGAAATTGCACCATCAGCGTCGAGTAACTGGGCGTCTAGCTGGGCGTTTCGCCTGCCCTGCTTGGATGATGGCTCCGGCGTTTCCGGGCGAGGAGACTGCATACGCGAGTCAAGATCGTTGGGCGCCATCCTCGTGCTCGCTATCCGAGCTAGAGCTCGATGGTGGATTGATGCTTGGATCGAATCACTGAGGTAGATGAGCGCGTGCTCATCGTACCGCACGTGCCCCCGACAGAGAGCCCTATCGCCCGATTCGGAACCCTAACGTTTCTTTTCAAGTATTTACGATATTAAACTAGTGACGAACGACGAACGACGAACGAACGCATCGGTCGTCGACTAGGGATGGCAGCACGAACGGAACCACTTTCAATAGAGTCCTTACTACAGAAACAGAAGGAGGAGCGTGAAGCTGCCGCAAAGGTGACTCTGGTCATGTCGCGAACAAGAAATGCTGATTAAACACATCTACAGCCTAAATTCCTCTCAAAAGAAGAACGTGCAAAGATAGCTATTGCAAAGCGTGCTGCAGAGCTCAGAGAACAACGGGAACGCGATGAGAAGTCACGAACGGACCGTGAGGTTCTAGAACGTGAAGCTGAGGAAGTAAGGCAGAGGGAGCAAGAAAGGGAGCGTGCTGCTAGGTACAGCGGTGCTCCTGGTCGACGTATGATTTCATCTCATTTCGAGCAACCTGTATTAATTATGTGCTAACAGATGATGATAGAGAGACAAGATATGGACATCCCGAAAAGGATACCCGACATGGGCACGGACATGGACACGGGCGAAGAGGTCGAGGAGGTGGCCCACCTCCGGACGACCGTCGTGCGCAGCCCCCACCGCCGAAACACATACCAAATGCTCCAACAGGTCCAAGGGCTGACCGCCTCAAAAACTCAAACACGCCTTCTGGTCCTGTCTCTTCCAGCGCATCCCCTGCACCCATTAGCAACACTAATAGCACCAGTCATGCGAATGGGAACGACCCTCTTTCGGAGCCCAGTACATCTTATGTACCCCCAATGACAGAGAGCGACCTCAGTGCTGTACGTGATCGCTATCTTGGTGTGAACACCAAGAAGCGCAAGATCCGCAAAATGAATGATCGGAAATTTGTCTTCGACTGGAATGTGGAGGAAGACACATTCTCGAGCGATTCTCCTGTTGCTGTTGGTTTAAACCGTCAGGGTGCACAGGTGATGTTTGGTCGTGGTCACGTTGGTGGATTTGACGACGGTGGTGGCGAAAGGCTTGGTCGAGGGCCTGCAACTAATAACTTGGCTGACGCGATGGAAAGAAGGATGGCAGCGAAGAGTGGTCTTGACGAGAGGCATTGGTCTGAGAAGCCGTTGGAAGAGATGAGGGAGCGTGACTGGCGGATATTTAGGGAGGACTTTAGCATTGCAGCTCGAGGTATGTCCGTTCATTCATGCGTGTTGGTCGCAGGCTCTGATGATGATCTTAAGGTGGTTCAATACCTCACCCCCTGCGTTCATGGACAGAGTCACAGATCCCACAGAAGATACTGAGCGTAATTGACAAGATTGGTTACAAAGAGCCCTCTGCCATCCAACGACAAGCAATTCCCATCGGGCTGCAGAACCGCGATATCATAGGCATTGCAGAGACAGGTACATCAATGCTCTGTCTATCTTTCTCATGTACTAAAGTCGTAATAGGTTCCGGAAAAACAGCAGCCTTCGTCATTCCTATGCTCACCTTCATCTCCAACATGCCACTTTTCACAGACGAGAACCGTCACCTCGGTCCGTATGCACTTATCCTCGCCCCTACGCGTGAGCTTGCCCAGCAGATCGAGGCTGAGGCACGCAAGTTTGCATCGCCGCTGGGCTTCACCTGTGTATCTATAGTCGGTGGTGTACGTCTTCCCACTCTTCTCAAGTCTCGGAGTTTGTATTCATTATCATGTGTTTAGCGCGCAGTTGAAGAACAACAATTCAACCTCCGTGAAGGAGCTGAGATAATTATTGCTACGCCTGGACGTCTGAAAGATGTTCTAGAGCGGCATGTGCTTGTCCTGTCTCAATGTCGTTACATCGTCATGGACGAAGCAGACCGTATGGTGCATCTTGGTTTCGAAACGGACTTGTTGTTCATCCTTGACAAACTTCCGAGCGAGACGATGGTAGGCGAGGATACTGGAGCAATGGATGTCGATGGTGAGGAAGTAAAGAAGGGTCGCACTCGGGTAACGACCCTGTTTAGTGCAACCATGCCGCCTGCTGTCGAACGGCTTGCGAGGAAATATCTCAAGAGACCTGCTACGATCACTATCGGTGAAGCTGGTCGTGCGGTCGATACTGTCGACCAGAGAGTCGAATTTGTCAATGGGGACGAAAAGAAGAAGTGTGTCACTTGTGCATATCTTCGCGTGACCATACTAATGACGCACATTCACAGGCAATTGATGCTGGAGATTCTCAACAGTGGCCAATATCCATCACCGATCATCGTTTTCGTCAACCAGAAGAAGACGGCAGACATGGTTGCGAAGGATCTCTCGCGTGCTGGGGTATGTTGCCCCCATTTTCAAAAGTCGGTCGATGAGCTTACTTTGATTCAGTGGTCTGCGGCAACGTTACACTCTGGAAAAACACAAGAGCAGCGCGAGGCCTCACTACAGTCATTACGTTCGGGCGACTCCGACATTCTCGTTGCTACGGATCTTGCTGGACGTGGTATTGATGTGCAGGATGTCAGTCTTGTCATCAACTACCAGATGGCAGGTACTATCGAGGCATACGTGCATCGTATCGGTGGGACATCTCCCTTATCTAGGTTTTTGAGTGATTAGTGACAGTATTGATGCAGGTCGTACGGGTCGTGCGGGCAAACAGGGTACGGCGATCACCTTCTTGACAAATGATGATGACGAAGTCATGTGCGTATCTATCCCTTTTTTTTTTGGTGGTGTTGTTGCTGTATTTGCTGGATCTTCCTTCGGGGAGTAACGGCTGGACGCAGAATTTCTTTTGCTTCTCTGAGCTCGGAACACGGCTAATTATTTGTTTCTGTAGGTACGATCTCAAACAAGGTATGACCTTTTTTTTTTCCATTCTCATACGGTTTTACTGCCACGAACGCTGCCTCTATCGTTATCAAACGTATGGCAGGGTGTTTCCGCAAAGTTCCTTTTTGTTTCTTCTCGGTGATTTCTCATTTTACCGAGTGCTATCATGCTTGATATGTTTATGGATGTCCTTACTTGGTCGATCATCGGCGAGTGGAAGGTTAGTGCTGGCCCCCGACAGGTGCGGGTACCCGGGATCCCGTCTCGTCCCACCGCTTGGCCAACGCCATGATACTCTTCTCAGGCGCTAGTTTCCGCGGTTTCTGTAACGATTTGCACTTTAGTGGCATTCTTTTGCGCGATTTTGATCCATTTATCTTGTATCATGTGTCAGGTGGCGTTGTGGGTGTGTCGGGACTTTTTACACTGTCTTGCTCGGTCAACGCTAGTTTCTAGTCTTGTTTATATTTGCATTCTTATTTCCACTAACTACCTTCTCACACAGAAATATCCAAGAGTCCTGTGTCCAAAGTTTCGCCAGAACTCGCCAAGCACGAATCGGCACAGCACAAGGTTTCGCGAGAGATGAAAAGGAAGCGAGATGCTGATGATATTGGTTAAGAGTATGACTAATACTGACGAATGAATGGACTTTAGTTTGTAAGGCGAAGCAACTAGTATGTGACTATTATGGAGACACCTTGTGCTATGTTAGTCGAACACGCGTGGAGTAGTATGGCGGTACATACGCCCATGAGCATTTTTCGGGAAAATAGTTGACCGTACCTGTTGCCACGGGAATAGGATTGGAGTGAACAGGGGCGGTGAGTGCGGATGCTAGTGGATAACGCCGAAACACCGATGACGCAGTTTAAGTAGATTTCAGCCTTAACATTAACCCATGGTTATTAGGAGGTCGATCGAGGGATTGCGTGTCGATGAGGAGGGAGCGGACTCGCGGATTCATTGATGATGTAATGTAATACGCTGTTCCGCGTGGCGTTCGGTCATGAATCGAGTATGCCGAGCGTAGTATAAAAATGATGCATTAACGAGGATACTGACCAGTAGGAACCGCACTAGTAACGCTCAATCCTTGGCTGACTACCTCCCCGAGGCTTCCTTCTTCCTCGAACCGGATCAGACTTCACTCTTGTATATCTTGGCGTAGCCTCTAGAAGCATGAGCCTGAGAGCCAAGAGCTATAGTGTGCAGAATATTATACGTAACTTTCGATTTGTAAGCACTCAACGCCGAGCGGATGCCGCGATCGGTCCGAGATCGGTGGCCTGGGGGTTTTCCGACGTGATATAGCTTTAGTCTTCAACTTCTCAATTACTTACTTCAACTATCGCATCACCCATCATCATCGTTGTCGTCGTCGTCGTCGTCGTTGTCGCCCTCGTCGCCCTTCACGATGCTCTCAGCAATTCCAATGCAGCAACTATCTATTCCTACTCATGACCCTTCTCCACCTAGCAGTCCAGATTCTGACAACCGCGACAACGACCATCAACTTAATCCTCCATCTCTCCTCACTGTACCAGAGATCAACCGCAACGGTCGCCTCCCAACAAAGGTCAGCTCAAATCGCACTGGTTAACTCCACTAACTCCCTTTCAGTCTCCCGAACCCGCAACCGTAACAGAATCACGCTTTCGCTTTCCCCGAAAGTCTTCTTCAACCGCTCTCAAGCAACAGGGTTCACCCATCCCTCCACCCGCCAAACACGGCCCCCTTCATGATCTCAAGCGATTTCTCAACCACCACATACCTCATCCTCATAATCCCTCCACCTCTCCCAGCGCTTCCCCATCCTCTAACGCCTCATCATCCCATACTCCTCCAGAACCACTTATTCAGCCCGCAGATCAGCGAAGGGGTAATGATTTCGACACAAATCCCATAATCCACGCAGTTCCTATAATAGCCAACAATAAATCCTCTCCCTTCAGCTTCATCCACAAGGCCCGCAACCGCGACAAGGACAAATCTTCTCCTCAAAAACAAAATTCTTCATCCACATCTCTATCGTCTAAACGCCCATCCCCAAGTCCTCCAGGAACTCCAGTTATCTCTCTCTCCGAAGCCACTCACGCCCATCTATCAAAGAAGTATGGCAAATGGGGCCGTGTACTCGGTACCGGTGCAGGTGGCACTGTTCGCCTCATTCGTGCCCGAAATAAAGCAGGAGGCGCCGTCTATGCTGTCAAGCAGTTTCGCCCAAGACGTTCCGGCGAATCCGAGCGTGAGTATGAGAACAAAGTTAGAGCTGAATTCTGCGTTGGCGCTTGTTTAAAGCATGTCAATGTCATCCAAACAGTCGATATCGTCTGTGATCATGGTCATTACTATGAGGTTAGATCATCACTCATTCACAACAACTTTCCCCCCTCACCCCCAACAGGTCATGGAGTATGCTCCCTACGACCTCTTCAGCGTCGTCATGTCTGGTCGCATGTTACGTCCAGAAATATTCTGCGTCTTTCGTCAGATCTGCAATGGCGTCGCATACCTTCACTCTCTAGGTCTAGCACATAGAGATCTAAAGCTCGATAACTGCGTCATGACACAGGGCGATGTCGTTAAACTCATTGATTTCGGAACCGCCGTCGTCTTTGCTTATCCTGGCACCGGAACTTCCAATGGCTCACTGCCGGCTCCAGTCACGGGATATGTCCCCCCTTGCCCTCCGCAACCCCCACATCCTAATGACCCACCATCCGGTCCGCACTCCCATGCAAGATTGATACCTGCCACAGGTATAGTTGGTAGTGATCCGTACCTCGCGCCTGAAGTCCTGGGAGGCGGCTCCTATGATCCTCGAAAATCCGATGTTTGGGGCGTGGGCGTCATTTTTGTGAGTAGGCGTTTCTGTTGCTTGATTTTATGGTTTGGTATTTGCTTGAGGGCAAAATGCCTGTGGGACGTACATCATGTTCCCGGGGACGGTCGCTCGGGCATTGCCATGAGCCCTATCTGGGCCGCTCTATCCATCCGGATCGACAGTTGCGCCACATTAAAAAACTCTCTTGCAGAAGCTGACAAAGTTTCGATAGGTTTGCATGGTCCTCCGCCGCTTCCCATGGGCAGTCCCTGACCGCGAACGCGACAACTCGTTTAAGGCATTTATCGAGGCCGAAGCTTCTTGTCCACTGCCGCGCCCTAAATCCAAACGTAAACACAAGCGTTCACATGACGCAAAACCTGTGTCGTCAGACCCTATCGTCCCGCCAAGCCTTGCCGTAAGTCCGGACTCCCCGCAGACCACGTCTCTGGATGTCCCGGGTGTCCATGCCAATGGTCTCGACGATAACAAATCGGTGTTGTCGAATGCGTCGGTGTATACCGCTACGGCGAGCACTCTCACTTTGTCCTCGCCAACTGGTAGTGACGCAGGAAGCGAGACCTCACCACGCCGGCGTGCAATTGAGTTGGGATTGCCTAGTCCTGGTGCAAGGACGACGACGCTGCCTGCAATGTCGTGTTCGCAGGGTGCGGTCCTCCCTGAGGACGGGGAAGTGGATCAGAGCGTGTTGGTGTTTGCGCGCCCTGGAATTTCGACGGAGAGTTTACCTGCGCTGAGGGCAGGCAATCAGGAGGAAATCAAGAATACCATCAATAAGCAGGGAAAGACCCCCAAGGAACGCGATTTCGCCCGGGAGGCTCTGATGCCCAAGGCTAAGGTCAATGGTGTACAAGCCAATGGTACACCAGTGTCGTCAATACCTGAGTCTCCTGTGGCGGCTACTGCTTCTTCATCCGCACCTACTGCCCTATCATCGTCACCAAAGCGCACGATAACACCACCCGAAAAACGACCTCGCACATCGTCGACAACGTCGCCAAACTCAATATTCCGGCTGCTACCGCGCGAAACGCGGCCTGCGCTACGACGGATGCTGTGTGTGGACCCTAAGCTGCGCACGACGATGGGCGAGCTACTATGGGGTCGACGAGATACAGGTGGAATCATTGCGCTTGCGGAGGGCGATGAGTGTAGTTGCGAAAATGGAGAGCCGGATTCTGATACGGAAGAGCAGGACAATGATGAGGATGAAGATGGTGCGGAGGATGATGAAGACGGGGACGAGTGGGTGCGGAGTATTGAGACGTGCACGGAGAGCGGTGCACCCAAACACGTGCATGCGAGGATCCAGAACGAGGAGAAGAGTTTCAAGAAGAGGTTTTTCTGAGTTGGGAGGCGGGCATCACTCTCGAGCATGCTGGTCTGGCTGTGGAGCAGCTGTGTTTACCTCGGATCGACGTCGCCTTGATGTCATTCATGTGTTATTACCCTCATGGCACGATCATCATCCACCATCACCCTGATCATCCTCTACCTTCACATCGATCATCATTCACGTTCGCCTCGCTCGTTATGTATTATATCCGCAGCCTCACAAGCCTCATGTCTTGGTTCTAGTGGCACTCTTGCATCCATTTCACGCTCCAGAACCTTGCGTGCGCCACTATCATTCAATTTTATTTCGACTCGCTTACCATGTAATATTTCATCTGATTCCCCTGGGTCACACATTCACTTTGACCACCACCGTCTTCCCAATCATCGTCAAAGATCTTCCCATCCATCTCGATCTATATGCACCTCATCTTCCTTCGCATGTATATACAACACAACACCTAGCACGCATACGCACGGTTCGGTACATACGGCGGACACTCAAAAGATCATTCGCAACGTTCATTCCCATTCTACTTCGTCCCCTCGCTCCTTTTTATGCGGGCGACATGATACGACCCTACGCCTATCAAATATATTATTCTTGTCCGTCTAGCCTAGTCCATTCGCTATCTTTTTTTATCTGTTTGTCGTTTTCATTCTCGCGTCTTGATTGAATTTCAATTCATCTCTTCGTCTTTTTTAACCTTGTTGCTTTACGCCTGTACCTTTTGCTTGATAGAACGCAAGAGCAAAAATTTAATACAACGATTATTATGGATTACAAAGTGTGGGAGTGTAGATGCGCTAAAATTCCCCCTGAATTATAATAAATTTGTTCTGAATTTGTGGTCGGGAGGAGTAGTACCCTTGAACTTTATGGTCGGAGGTCGAGAAGGTAAACCGGAACGGGAATGCCGAGAGTGTGGTAATGTCACCTTGTATAGAAATTCGGGACTGGCCAGGGGAGGAGTTGGGCGCCCTTGTTATCTATCAGATGGGCTGGGTAATATTGTCCTAGACAACCATCTGGTGATCATCGTTCGTACTGCGCATCCACTAAACGACCATGAGGTCCTGAGATGGGAAACATACAGAATATTCACGAGCGGCACGGTTGGAATTGACCTCGAGGGGCCTTGTGATAAATAGAAGAAATATATATACTCGGCGATGATGAGCACCGGCGGGTACACAAGAACCTGACGTTGCCGTCGTATTTTGAGCATGAACCGCACCCATCTGTATTATTATTATTATTATTTTCCGTTGGCTCTCTTGTCGGAAGCAGTCTTTGCGATAAGCTGTTTCGTTCCGTGATCCTGTGTGCTGCAGGTGAGAGTGGAGGATCACACGACCGAGGTCGGGGGGTGCGACCTGTATTCGATACTGGTTGCGAAGATACATCAGATCCAACAGCTACCTTCAGGTTCTCTCAGTTGGCGATGGGCTCGTGCTGAAGGGTCGAACAATATCCCGGCGGAAATGGAAAGCATCACGAAAACGCATGCTGATGCTCGCGATGCATATGGTACAACCATCAAATAATCACGAACGTTTCAGCGGAAAATAATAATAATAATAATAATAATAAAGAGGTCACGACGTGTAGGGATTGGAAATTAGGCGCACCACCGTCAAAAAGCGCATGCTGTTGTTCAACGTTGATGGAACTTTAAAAAGTGGCAGCCACCTGCCAATAATTAGACCACGCCGCCAAAGATAATCAGGCTAAGTTTGGTGTAAGAATCGGGCCTGAGGGCGCAAAATTCAACTTGTAGTAGGATCAGAGACAGCGGCGATAAGTGCCTCGATTACCACGCCTGTTTACCGCGAAGATTCAGGATTGGTAACAGCAGAAAAGCAGAGGAGGACGAAGCTGGTGTAGATGACCCAAGTGATCTGATTGGTCCGATTCCACGTGAGTTTTGGATAAAATTTTGGGGTTGAAAAAATAATAATAATGTGATTGTGGAAGCTGCGTTGAAATTGTTATTCGCTGTATCATTCAGGACGCTCTATATTCCGAAATATGCCAATACCGGCAAGTTCGGCGACGGTCGTAGATCTGCCCGGATGAGAGTTGATGACGTTGTACTGAACTTGTGAGTGAGAAGATAGAGTTCAGAGATTGGATCGGCTTCAGATACGACATACATTAAACTGAGAGCGAATAAGGTCCGCCAGGTGGATCACTTTAACATGTTGCACTAAGACATGAGGCTCAGGGGATAAAATGCAATTTAGAGTTGTGTAAGAAGCAAGGTCTGCTCATAGTTTCACAAACTAGACCATTGTACAACCGAAATTAACGAATTGCTTAAACAAACAGTAAGATCCCTGCCTACCTCACAGCTCATCCTTCCTTTCACGAATCTTTTCTAATTCTTCTCCTTCACCCTCCCTGACCTCCTCATCCTCTTCCTTCAGTTTATTTATCTGCTGACGAACAATTTCTGCTATACGAGCATAGTCTTCCATATCCCTTTCTCGTTCAGCCCCTGCGGGGTCATCAAACGGAATCTCTTCCAGGATCTCGATTACAATCTCGCCGTTTTGACCGCGCGCGAACACGACCTGGGGGTTTTCGCCTGACAAGGATTGAAGCTCCGGACTATTCATCAATGCTTCTAGCGTCCGTTTCAATATCCCATCCAACGGGTCTTCGCTTTGACCCGCGCCGGGACCCAGGGAACTCCTAGCTGCGGGCGACGGTATGGGAAATCGCCTTTCACGGTTCAAATATGTTGGTTGGTCAGAATCTTGTGGTATTCGCTGGTCGTCAGCTTTTCGCTGTTCGAGATGAGTGCTATAGGAAGCAGGGTCTAGCGAAGGGTTGATGATTTGTCGACAGCGGATCAAGGTTTGCTCTGGTAATTCCATGCGCGATTTGAATCCAGGTTCTCCACATAGCCGTGGAGTTTGTACGATCAGCACATAGGAACATGTCTTTGCTTCTCGTACGAGAAGGATAGAATCTGGCATCGTCATCGAACAATGGAACTGTACCAATAATTTGAGTGCGATGCCCGAAAAAAATTGAAATAATATTACCTGAACTTCAACTTCGCGAGATTTTCCCGTCTTATCGCAGAATGTACCATCACCCCATCGTTGCACAAGATAACGAGAGCCTGGACCATGAGCAACTTCAAGGTTCCCGACCTGAATGTGCCGATCCGTCACGGCCACGTCCGCTCCTGGTTCTTGTGAGGAAGGGGCGCGTCCCAAAGTAAACGCTTCCCACTAGCCAATCATTATAAAAAATATTAATCAGATAATACACCACACACTTCTGGGTCCTCAGTGACTTCGTTAGCTCCTGTATACGTGTGAACGAATCATACACCGCCAAATGGAAAGGATCGTACCTGGTGAGCGAGGTTGCGTGTGAGTGAGTTCCTTGAACTGTCTGATTTCTTGATTGTGGCAGTATGAATAAGTGAACCACGTTTGCCGGTGCTATAAAGATTTGAGCGATATTTCAAAGCCATAACAAGCTAAATATCGCACATAAAGACATTTTCCAGATAAAGGTTCCAGCAGTGACCAACCATTGCGTAGGACTGCATCTTGGTCAATATTCTCTTGTACTTGTATTGGAGCATCACGGGCTGGGGGAATCAGACAAATAAATTGGTTGTCTGGTCCCATTTTCATATGATTTAACATATATCCAGAATTATCGGGTATTGGAGACTGTGCTAGATCCGAAAATGACTGTGAATAAATCGAGTACAATTGAACACGAGGGGACATACAGATTTGCGAAGCGTCATTTGACATTTCCAGCTCAGGGCTACCTATTTCCTTGTATACCGCATTGGAAAACCACGCAGACTCATCCCACCGGTCATCTAAAAATTCTGCTTCACCGCCCCGTAGTCCCTCGTTAAGCCAGCGTTGGGCTGTTTCATTCTGGACTGGAAGATTATTCAGAAACGTTACACGATGCTTCGGGAAGGCATAGAGATCTTCTGGACCAGAATAAAGTAGCCTCGCCTGAACTGAAAAGAGACCATAAAACAGAGTGAAAGCGATAGCTCGAGGAGGTTGCATGCTAATCGTGACGCTATAGAACTTGACTCTGCCACAACATACTTACCAAGTACCGTGAGAAATATCTAATTATATCGGCGACCGAAGTGACTCCGCGGCCCGTCCATTCATGCTGGGAATCACTGCTTCAGAAAAAATTGCTAGAATATTGTCTGCACTCGTCGATATTTCTTTTTTTTTCTCCGTTCTGATGCCATGGATTCGACCCCTGAGTGGCGTTTTAAACCGCGAATCGCCGATCGGCGGCCTGAATGACTATATTCCGTCAAAAGTATTCTGTATCCTTAAAACTAGAAGATGCTCTTGGTATACGGAGGCAAATATCCGATCGACGTATGTTTTATATATGTATATAAATATTCTCAACATAAAAGACATTTGTGTATTTATTCAACACGATAATATTCATGGTAAATCAATATATTAATTTGTTGCTAGTACTGGAATAAACCACGTTGTGTCAACAACGATCAACAGCGGCATGAGCGACAACCGCATCGCTGTCAGGCGGTGGCAATCTCCCTGAGAGTGTCTTCATTCCTCTCTGTAATAATGAATTTTCTCTAATCCTCAGTCGTCCATTTACGTACGTATATGTCCCCGAATATCAGGGGCAAATGCACAGAAGATGCTGATCGATATAATAAATATAACCCACTTTTGGTCCAGATTCCACGCGAGGGAAACAATACATGCTCACTATATTCGGTAGGGGGAATATTCGATAAAACAAGGGCACACACCCTTTCCCCGTCTTTCCTTCTTTCACCTCGACGCGGACGTCCTTTCCTGCATACAGTCGCTCCCTGCTCTGATCTATACACCCGGTGTCGAGACGTCCAAGATGTCTGCCTCACCCCAGCAAGAGGAAGTGCATGATAAATCTCAGGAGGATTTCGAAGAGGAACAGCAAGTCGAAGAGACTGAGGGTGAGTTATCTGTTACTTTATCGTTGTCAGTTGGAAGCAGCGTCGAATACCTTTCATTCCCGCCATGTACAGGCGCGGCAGACGCTAGCGATCCTCCTGCTCCCAAAAGGGGACGTGGTCGTCCTAAGGGAAGCAAGAACAAGAAGTCAGGGGGAACATCTGCTACTTCAGCAACGGCAGAGGCTGGTGCTAAGAGGAAACGCGGTAGACCTCCGAAGGTGCATATCTTGTTCTTACTTGGTCTGCATGCGCTTACACCGTACTAGGAGAAGAAGGAAGAAGCTACTGATGGCGAACCGCCTACCAAACGCAGACGCGGCCGTCCGCCCAAGGCAAAATCAGAGGCAGTGCCCGAGACAGTCTCAGATCCTGCACCTGATGCCGCTGGAGAATCAGGTACAAAGAAAAAGCGAGGTCGGCCACCGAAAAAGACCTGAGGCACCAACGTTCTCTGTCTCTGTCTCCCTGCTTTGTGTATTTTTCCCCGCTCTCACTCGTATCTGCATGTGCAAGATCTATCGCTTTGCTGCGCTCTCTTTTACCCTTGACATGATTAGTACCAGTTTCTTGCTTTTATGATTTTACTAGGGCCCACGATATCTAGACTATATAATGTCACTTTAACCGGAGGTCATGTAATCTCTGCCGCAGATCATTGTACTCACGTCCCTACTTATTTTTGACTGCATGTGAACGTAGAGGATTTCGGGTCGACTCGAAAGCTGGCATTCTCCTTTAGACGAATCGGGTCAGACGAGCACGCGCTCTCAACAATCTTTTCTGCGAATTAATTCCATGGTTGGAATGCCCAAATTAATCACCGCTCAAATGCTCTGCGCTCGAGACCAAAGATATTTCTAGATTTTAAATAAGAGCTTCGGTCTGATATTTAAATTCCACCCTAGGTGGCACGAGGTTCGATAATTCACAACAGTCAGAATATCATCTTTAACTTCGCAGCCAACGTAAGGTTCTCCATGTAAGGTAGAAGCTCATCGCACCCATGCCAACGGTTCCAAGTTTTGCTATGGTGGTGAGGGCGATGGCCTGTCTGGCTGCTTTTCTTCTGGCAGTAGCATAACTGATATCAGGACGGAATGTAACCATGGTGTAAAGAGGCAGCCACCCGCGAGGACTGACAGTCGGAAAGGCAACGCGAGACAATGAGTCACCCAGAGTCGAAAGCAACGTAGGGCCACGGGCGGTTAACGAGAACAAAAGGTAGTCGAGCGCTTTTTTCATGATGTAGGCAGGTGTTGTTACGGAATGTCGCATTTCAATGCTGATACGCGACGAGATCAATCACAACTAGCAACGTATCACAAGTGACTTTACTTACTAATTGTCCATCGCAAGTTCGCATATGGCAACGACATCTTCGTGCCTACTTGCAGAATAACGAGACAATGCTTTGGATAGGCTCTGGTCGATGGAGTCAGATTCAGGGTCTCCTGAATCGGGCATAGCTCTAGTAGGGACAACGCATTCTTCTTGCAGCAGCGTGAGCAACACCCGAACGTCTTCGAGACCGCAGTTAAGCCCTTGTCCGTAAAAGGGCACCATCGAGTGGGCAGCGTCACCAAGAATTAGACACCGATCTTTGTAATGATAAGGCGTCAACTACCCCCCACCAATGGCGGCAATTAGCTCTCAATTGTTACTCATGTGAAATATGAAAGAGAGGTACCTTCGTAGTAATCAGGGGGCTACGGGGGTTTTGCTCAAAATCTTTCAACAATTTGTCTTCGCCAAGTAGCGACAGTGCATCCGGAAAATGATTCTGGAACCACAACAGGATGTCTTCGCGAGTGATCAGACGATCAAACTCGACGGTGGGCGCGAAGAGGGTGCAAGTGAATGTCTTATCCTGAAATTGAATCTCGTCAGATGGGAAGCACATAGAAGCTGTGTGCGTGTTTACTTTGTTTGGTAGAGCGATGAGCATGAAGGAGTGGCGAGGCCATATGTGGAGATGATTCGGATCAAGGAGGAAGGCAGGATTGCCGTGCTCGTCGTGTCCTGCCGGCATTTTAAGTTCAATATACTCATGAGGAATATATTCTTGCTGAAAATTCATTCTATGCAGAAGCATCAATATCAGAAATCATATTTTGAGAGCGGAAGCTTGTCTACCAACCTCACAACCCTCATCAATTGTCTCCTTATGATGGAATAACTCCCATCTGCACCGATACACAGGTCAAAATTGACTCGAACATCTGTTCCCGAATTACTGTCTCGAAGAGAGAGCACTTTGTGGTCGAAGTCAGCTGAAAGGACCTTATGATTGAAGGTCAAACGGACGTTCGGCACTGCCGAGGCCTCATCCAAGAGCTCTACGTTCAAAAGAGCGCGATCTATGGAATTGATGCACTAAGGAAATGAGCAAACAGGTAACAATGTTGATATACTTGGCACAGAACCGTGGCAAAAAAGAACAGGAACCGTGCAATTGAGTCATACGGTCTGATGATAAACATACCTGACCATCCTTGTCATACGGTTGACTTTGTAAATTGCCATGTTTGTCATGAATCATGCGCCCACGCATGGGGATGACCGTCTGCAAAAACCTATCTGCTGCAGATGTATCAACAGCCCGTAGAGCGGCAATGCCACGTGATGAAATGGCTAGGTTGATAGATCGCTGTTGAGCAGCTGCTTTCGAAGATGGTAGCCGTAAATCTGGAAAAAAAGAATCAATACATTGTATGACGAGAACATTAACGTTGTCTAGCTTTACCTGGCCTCGCTTCATAGATCTCGACTTGCCAGTTCATCTTTGCGAAGGCAATTGCCGCCAGACATCCCACTGGACCTGCACCGACAATAACTACCTTACGGGTATTATCGAGGGAAGGGATGTCGTCGCTCATAATCATGAACTAAAGAACAAGTCGCTTTGTGACCGAGGGCCACATGTACGGTGAAGCAAGGGCTGACCCTTGCATTAATCTTAGTCATCTAAAAATGGAAGTAATGAAATTACATAAGATCTCAGATCAGCCGACCCTGATCCGACCCGTTGACAAGTTGACCACAGGTACTTACGAGGACTACTTACGCTGTCATCATGTCTCCACTGTGGAGTGACCTTAACGTCACACTCTCTAGGGAGTTCATTATCCCAACGAATAGAAATATTGGAGCTAAAATATCAGAAGAAATTGGTGAACAACATCTTTTACGTAATCTCACTTTGTTGAACTTTCATCCAGTTAATCAAAGATGCACTTATCTTTGCGGGAACTCTCTGGGTCCATTATCCAAACGGTCCAAGGCTCTCCTCCAGGAAGAGTTACATGTTTGGGGCTCAATGTACGTGTTCCACATCCCTGAAGTTCCTTATCATACGTGATAGTTATTGACATTATTAGAGCCGTCGAAGGTCATTTTGCGCACCCTTATGGCCGCGAGTGGATGAACATTGCCGATACGGTCACCCCCCTACTTGCTGAATTGGTCGGTGAGTAACTATCAACTGCCACGCTTTCCAGAGGATCAAGAAGTTCTGATGCGGTACCTGATGTAGGTGCCTCAGAGAAGGAGGTGGCGTGCATGGGCACTCTGACTGCGAACCTGCATCTGATGATGGCCGCATTTTACAAACCTACTGCTCAACGTTTCAAGATTCTATGTGAAAGCAGGGCCTTTCCCTCGGATCAGGTTGGTGGTTGGCGTTTTACTCCTTCCTCTCTTTCTTACATGCGGCATAGTACGCTTTTGCTTCCCAGGCTCGTCTGCACGGGTATGACCCGAACGAGGCAATCATCGAAATGTGTCCTCGCCAAGGAGAGTTTACACTACGAGAGTCCGACATCATGGACTTGATCGCCAAAGAAGGTCCCTCGATTTCTCTGGTGATTTTCAGTGGTGTGCAGTATTACACTGGTCAATTGTTTCCCATGAAGGCTATCACCACTGCAGCCAAGGCACAGGTCAGTTTTGTTCAACTGCCATCTTCTTCCATATTACGTACATCTTCGTCGCCCCCCTTATGACGTGAAAAGACAGGCGAAGATCCGCTACATTCGATTACCCCACACATCACCCTGCTGAACATGTGTTGACTATTTCGTTCGTTCTTCAAAGGGATGTGTTTGCGGCTGGGACCTTGCTCATGCAATTGGAAATGTTCCCATGGCACTTCATGACTGGGATGTGGATTTCGCTATATGGTGCTCATACAAATACCTTAATTCGGGCCCCGGCGGAATCGGCGGGCTTTTCGTGCACAAAAAATGGGAAAACAGCTTACTACCACAGTGCGTAATTATCCTTGCTGATTTATTACTTCTTTTAGGGATTCTTATCGGCATTACTACCAGGTTTGCAGGGTGGTGGGGACACGATCCAGCCACGAGATTTACCATGCCTCCTCGGTTTTCAGCTATCCCTGGTGCACAAGGTTTTCAGCAATCCAATCCCTCGGTCCTTGCAACCGTATCGCTTCTAGGCTCTTTGCAGATCTTCAAGGAAGTTGGCATGATGGCCCCCTTACGCAAGCGATCGCTTAGGTTGACTTCTGAACTGGAGATGAGACTGATGAAGTCAAGGTTTTATATCCCCATCAAAGAGGTTTCGGCACGATACCTATTACGGGCTGAGATAGACGGCAAGGATGGCACTGCCCAACAGGGCCGACCCGGATTCACCATCATCACACCTCGTGATCCCGAGTCTCGGGGTTCACAGTTATCGCTTCTATTTCTACCACCTAATACAAACGTGATGGACAAGGTTTTTAATGCGTTGCTTGCAATGGGGGTTGTCGGGGATGAGAGAAGACCAGACGTGATTCGCTTAACACCCGCACCCCTGTACAACACACTGGGTGATTGCGAGAGAGCTGCCTCGTGTCTTGAGGAAGCATTCGAGGGTTTGACGAAAGCAAAATTGTAAGAAGATTGTCCTGCGAGTGCATTATCAAATACATAAAGGGACATTGTCTATGATGTATTGTCCAACAAGTTTAACAAAATCGACGCCCTTGAGTATGTCATTATGCTCTTCTATGAGTTTTTCAAAGTTCCTCTTGACATGGGGGACACTGCGAAGTAAATGCTGATACATTGCTTCGCTCTGAGCTTCATCGACTAAAGTATCCCCTTTTGAATGTACGATTAACCACCGCAAGTGATGGTACTCCATTCTCGGATCCATCTTCGTGACTGAAGCCTCCTCGTAAGTACTCCGCCGACCAAATGCGGCTTCGATAAACCAAGCCTTATAAGCAGGGAAACTCGAGAGAAGGAGATCGATGTCGT
This sequence comes from Suillus decipiens, assembly GCA_016695475.1. Classification (NCBI taxonomy): domain Eukaryota; kingdom Fungi; phylum Basidiomycota; class Agaricomycetes; order Boletales; family Suillaceae; genus Suillus; species Suillus decipiens. The sequence continues at coordinate 921,998 of MU172919.1, read as the reverse complement.
ATATTCCCTCGGACATGATTATGGCTTTTGTGCTCTTGAGAAGCTCAGCTGATGGGCGTAAAGAGTCCTCGCCTTGCGTAGCCTCGAGGAAGATCGATGACAACATATGAGCACTACAGCTGTGTCCTATCAAACATAATTTGTTTGAGTTGTAGACACTAGTACCATGCGGGCCTGCCCAGGTGGTGACAAATTCAAGAAAGCGTAGGATGTCCTTCGCGTGATCAGGATGACGGATTGCATTGTCTTCCGTCGATTCGCGAGGGGATAGACGGTAATTGGGGACTGCCACCACATATCCAGTGAAGCTCGCGAGTCTATGAGCCAATCCAGCATGATCAAGCTTATCTTCACTAAAGAGGAGACAGGGTAAGGAATTAGATCTTCCGCGGAGGGGCGACCCACCTTCTCCATGCACCTCCGTGTATGAAACAAATTAGAGGGGGTTGTTCATGCGAGGTATTTCGTGGTTTCGGGACGTAGATATCGAAGCTTTGAAAGTTGTTCGGTGGTTGAGACGGGATGTAGGATAAGTCTATGTATTCATCCAGGGCTTCCATTACGACTAGGAATATTAATAAGTATAACCATGATGCATATGGTAATGAACAGTAGACTGACTTTGTACGACGTAACACGTAACGTAGTTGAGGCAGTTCAACACAGCCACTGGTCTGGCCAGAAAGAATCCCGCATGACGTCAGCGCCACAAATTCGGTTGACGTCACAGAGTGTGCTGTAGTTCTATATAACGTACTTGCTGGCAGACCTTTTCACTTTATACGACCCTCTACTCGTGTCTTAATATTGAAAACAAACAAACATGCCTTTCACGGCTTCCGATATTTGCAAGGTGCTCACTTCCTCATTCCGTATAACCTGATGGGTCTGAGTCAATTTAGATAATGTAAGTCGCCAACCGCTTGTGCAATTAGGTTACTTCGAAGCTCACTCAATCCACAGTTTTGCTATCATTCTTCCTCCTTTGGGCGTATTTTTGGAACGGGGGTGTTCAGCCGACCTGGTGCGTTGTTCACATGGGAATTCGCCTGGTGACTGACTAGTACTGTGATAGCTCATTAATTGCCTACTAACTCTTCTTGGTAAGCCCGTCGCATAATGCTGCAAACGATTTCACTGTAACTGTCCGTACTTGCCCCCTTTTCAGGATGTGAGTGCCTTTCAAATGATTTATTGCGTTCGCTGCTAATGAGTTCTCGCTTTAGATATGTAAGATGTCATTTTACTTTTCTGTTCGTCGCCTTGACTGACCATTTTTCGCTTCTCAGTCCAGGAATTATCCACGGTGTGTCATATATTACTATTTAATGGTGGCGACCCTTCTCATCATGTTGCCTGTAGCACTCTACATTATTCTGAAGTACTGAGTGGTAAGAACGGACCATACTTCCTCAGGGGAGTTACCTATGCATTGGCCATTTCATCCGTCTTATACTTGCTTCAGTTTAGAGTTGAGCCTTCCATGGTCCGTTCACAAACTTGAACCAGCTGTTAGTAGTATAACCAGGAGGGGATCAAACACGTTTTCATGACATTGACACATTCATGACTAAATCAGTAAAATCATTGTACACTTTATGCATACTTTCATATTTCTCTCGCGGAATTCCCTCAAAGATAAGTCGCCTAGACCATGTCCGTAGGCCCTCTATCCCTGTATTCGGCTCGTACATTTTGCGTCACAAAATAAAATTCATACTTTCAATTTTGGTCCGCCAGATGTAAAAATCGCAATACTAGTTACGGCGCTTGCACTCCCCGACACCGATCTTGCTTTAATTAATGGGTCAGTTATATGTGGTCTAATTCATGCACATTGTCATCTTAGTTTTTAGACTGTCTTCAGCCCCAATTAGTATACCAAAACGGTGAGCATGTCCGAGGCTCGGCCTCGTTCCTCGGCTAGCCGACATACCGCAGCAAAGAGTCCAGTGCTTCAAGTTATCACCGACGGTGTGAGCACGTGTCAGTCAGTACATGGACTTGAAAGTAGCGAGCTCACGAGTGGAAACAATCAGCAGCTTTGCATTAGTCGACCGGTCGACAAATACTAGCTAGTACTTGCCTAAAGGTAGTAGCGGAAATAATCAGGTGCTTGACGTTCAACCCGTTTCAATGCCCAGCAAATCAGCCATGACGGGAAAAACTGATAGGAGTATCATCACCCAGGGAGAAAAGGGGAGGAAGGCTTAATTACATTGTCAGTAGTTGCAATGAACTGAGAAAGTCAGGCGACTGTTGACACAACCTCGCATTAAATTCTGATCCCTTCCACCATTGCACAAGATTACAAGAGGCAAAGAAGTTATCTTATTCACTGTCATCCTCGTCACTGTTACTCTCGTTCTCTTCTTCTTCACTTTCCTCGCATGAATCTTCTTCCGAAGAATTTGCGCTTATCGGAGGGAGCTCCTTTGTGACTGGATTTTTGACAGCAGGATCCCTCGATTCGCTGCCATCGTCTGAGTCTTCTTCTGATTCTTCATCACTATCCTGCTCATCAAACTGTTTGATCATATGAGATCCAGTGACCCAGCATTTGTTATAATTGTCTTGCAGAGACGTAGGTTTAACGCCTTGGCCTTGAGACTTGGAATTTCCATGCCATGCGCGAATATCATCCTCATCGACTATGTCGTCCTGGTACAGTGCGGCAAGAATCTGGCCAAACAAAGGCAGGCGGTCGGATGAAGCGCAGTATTCCTGTGGTGGACGATTCAAAACTACTCCAAGTCATCATCATGAGATACTTACTTGAAGGATCTCGACAGTTTCCACCGGATCTACCCCTCCAATCTTGTCAATCAACCCTCCCCATCGAGCGACCATACTAGCAATCTCCTGTCGTTGCGGCATGCCTCCGCCTGCCTTGATTTTGATCCGGCTTACAATGGCTGCGATTACGGCCTCCCGCACCAGGCGGAGAGATACATTGCTTGCCATGCGCAGTGTCTTCAGTTCCACAGCGGCATTATCGACAGAGTGGCCTTCAGCAAACGCACGATCGAGCGACTGCTTGACTTCCTGCTGAAATTCTGATATTACTGCCGAGTCTGCCTGTGCAACCAGATTTGAAGGTGTGCTGAGCGGAAGTGAGGTGGTCGAGGAAGCGGGATTGGAATCGTAGAAGTGCTCGTCATCATCGTCATCATCAGAGTCTGACTCTGACTCTGATGAAGTAACGGAGCCAGGATCAGAGAGAATGAGATCCGATGCGTTGTCGCCTGTAAAAGTACCGTACAATCAAGCAGATGATATAGTTTGATGAACCAGACCTACCTATTCGCATCAAGCGTTGGTTATCAGGGTGTTCCAGCTCATCGACGTCCTCGTCCTCATCAACAGCTGGCGGTGGCCAAATTATCGCATTTGTGCCGGGACCAAGTTTTGCAAGAGCTTCGGGATCTTGGTCTTGGGAGAAACAATGAGTTAGAGTTTCAAGTGGACGTCGACTTCACCCACTTGCTTCTACGTCCTCTAGCTCTGAGTCGATCTCATCTTCGTCGTCGCTGTCTTCACCTTCATTTTCTTCGTCTTCTTCTTCTTCGTGTTGTTCTTCTGCGTCTTCAAATTCTTCATCATCCTCATCGCTATCCTGTCGTCGCTTAGACAACCTTGAAAATGGCGCAAGCTTCGCTTGCGGACCGACGACGACGCCATCAGCAATCAAACATCCACGTTCAACCCGAGTGCACTCCTTAATGTGTACTCCTGATCCGATTATACTATGTTCGACGACACAATTCGGTCCAATGACTGCCCCATCAAAGAGATAAGAGTTGCGGACTACACTGCCCGCACCAACAATACACCGTTGGCCAAGAACAGATGCTATGACCTGAGCATTATCAGCTATCTGCGATTTCGAGCCGATCAGCGTGTTGTTTCCGATCTTGCACGTTCTAAAGCCACGAATGGGTAAATGACCAACAATTTGGAAATGTTCTTACCGGGAGAGTATCACTGAATTATCCTTGGCGATGTATTTGTTTCCTCGCAGATGCTCGTAGGAGTGGCCACCAGGATGGTTATCATCTGGCACTAAAGGGAACGTCCATCTTGAAAGAATGTCTTTGCTAAATTCTGTCAAGTACGATGAATCGTCGGACAAATTGAGGACACCAACCTGATGGAGTCATAACTTCGAGTGTCTCTGACACGAGCAGCATAACCCTCTTTGGCGATGTAGCAATAGATACTTTTCATGAGCAGGTCAGACGTAAGGACGCCGTGAACGAAATCCCTCCGTACATCCCCGTAGTCGAAGTTGTCTTGGAACAGAGACGGCACCTGTGCAGAGGAGATCGATCAATTAAAGTGAACAAGGCAAAAAAAAAGCCAGACGCACCTCTACAGAACATATGTCTATCGAACAATCGATCAAATCATTCCGGATCTCCACCTCGGAATGTTCATTCAGAATTTCGCGTGGTATGCTTGCGTATTTCTTCGGTGGGTACCCAGTCACCGCCTCATAATGCAAGCACTTTGACGTCTCTGGATCTATGACGAACACCGCAGAATCACCTCTCGAACTAGCGGAGGATGAGTAGAGTGATGACTTGGTCGAGGACTGACATACCGCGTCCGGTGGTTTACGCCACTCTGTTTCACCACCATCGTCATTATGGCATCCTTGTCCGTTTTCCTCCGCTCTTTGTGCTCGCGAACAACATCACCTATACGTATGTTGCTCACGAGATCACCAGTGACAAGGACGAAGTCCGAGGTGATGATGCCATGGGTGTAGATGTCGCGCATGGCGTCACCAGGCGTGAACGTCTCTTTCGCCGTCACAATTGGGACAATCTTGAGGCCTGCGCTAGGCTTGGACCATTTCGAATTCCTGGATCGAACAGTCAACTTGCATGAACGGCAGAATGGTGGTTGGGAGACTCACTTGATTGCAGTCTTGACCAGTTCCGCATGTGATCTACATATTACGAAGATCTCTTGTACGCCAGCTAGAGCAAGGCTTTCGAACGTCCAATCCAACAATGGAGCATTGCATATCGGCAGCAGGCACTGATTGAGAATGTTGTTTGGTACGACTTCGTTATGCAAGAATTAGACACTCACTCGAGGTTTATGCGTGGTTAGCGGCTTGAATCGTTTGTTAAAGCTGTCTGCTAGAATGACAGCTTGGAGAACCTCTTCTTCATCTGTGATCAATTTATCCTTGCCAGTAGAGGATCCAGCTGTATTCGGAGACATCTCAAGGGGAGGGGTAAGAGATGCCCGATTTATTGATGGCATGATTATCATGTACCGAGTCGAGTCACACTTCAACCCCTCAAAAGCTCAAAGGTTTCTCTCAATGTTCATCATGATGCAACACTCCGACATCATTACAGGATAAAAATTTAATGACATGGTTAACTGATCTGACCATAGCAAAGTAAGGGGGGTATCAATGATCAAGATCGACATTAGGTAGTGATAACACGGATCGGAATGTAGTCATGATGAGTAGGGTCGTGAAAAGAAAGCAAAGACCAAATCCAACGAGTATGGTAGCAGAAAAGGGTAAAAGACATGAGGAGAGCTGATGAAGGAATCCTGATAATGACCAAGTGGAGCGAGAAAGACTGCCCAACATACCGAACGAATAAAGAGGAGCAGATGAATATGCGCTCGTGTCGTTCATGAAATTACCATTTGCCTCGGGTTAACCGCTTATGCGACAGCCGAGATCACGGGCGCAGCAATAGGTGCAGGCTCAGCAGGGACGTTGTCCTCTGCGGGAGGTGCAGCAGCCACAACGGGAGCAGGTTCCGAACTGGCAGGGTTCTCAAGGGGAGCAACCGGAGCAGGTTCATCGATCACGGGAGGGTGCTCATCCACCTTGGCAGGAGTCGAAAGCTCCGTCTTTGGTTTGGACCTGAAAAGGTCGCCCACGCGGGCAGACAAGCGGCGTCCAACCTTGATCGCCTTGTTGTCCTTCTCCTTTTTCTCCTCCTGCAAGTACAAACGTAAGCGTATACATTATTTTCAACCAAGAGACATACCTTCTCCTTTGGAGCCTCAGCAGGGGTCTCTGGAGCGGGCTCAGATGCAGGCTCCGGAGCGGGAGCTTCAGCAGCGGTCTCACTAAGAGCTGATTAGTGAACGAAGCCATGCACCGAGTAAACACATACGTTTCTTTGACAGGCTCAGGTACAGGCTCCTCAGCTGCAGGAGGCTCGGCGACAGCGGGGGCCTCCTCGACCTTTGCCTCAGCGGGAGGGGCCTCCTCCTTGGCAGGTTCCTCAGTTGGATGTGCGGCCTAAATGGCTATCAATCACAATGCAGTTATGCTGAACCTGAAGACTAACCTCCTCCTTTAATTCTTCCTTTTTCTTTTCTTTCTTGGGACTCTTGGGAGCCTTGACTTTCTTCTCTACCTTGGTCTTGGTGTCCTTGAAGGGAGCAAGGAGCTTGGAAAGAAGGCCTGGGCTCTTGGGGCGTTCATCCTTCTTAGCCTCCTGTAAAGAGAAGGATTAAATTGAGCTCTGGTCAGGAATAGGACGCATACAGTCTTGGCTTCTTCCTTGGCAGACTCTGCAGGGGCCTCAGCAGGGACCTCGGCGGCGGGAGCGGCTTCCTAAAAAAAATTAAAAAAACACATCAATCCATGAAAGATAACGAAAGAGTAAACAGCTGACCTCGACCTTGAGTTCCTCCTTTGGTGCTTCCTGTGTACATAAGGTTAGAGTCGGGCGGAACAACAAAGGGGAATTGAAAAAAAATTACAGGAGCAGGAGTTGGCTCTTCAGCAGGAGAAGCCTCAGGTGCGGGGTCGACGGCAGGGGTTTCAACGACCTTAACTTCCTCAGCGGGGGCGGGAACAGCAGCGGTGACCTCAGTGGCAGACATTATAGCAAAAAATGCGTATGTGAGCTGTCAAGATGTGAGTGAGATGAGGACGAATAAGAGAAAGGATACGAACATGAAAAGATAATAAATTGACAAGAGAGAGAAGGACGTGCTACGCAACGCTGAGCCCAGGGCTAGAAGAGAGGAGAAGAAAGAGAGAGGAAGAGATACGGTTGTCGTCAAATTCGGGCTCTACTTATCCGTATTTGGCTCCGCTTACGCGCCAAACAAAGCAGCTAACCTAATTTCTCAACGTTCTTCCTATTTGTTTGATTACCTTTTTCGGGTATGTTATCTCTCACGGCGTTTGATCACCTATGAAAATTATCAAGATGATGGGGTCCAGCGGAATTTAGCAAGGAAAGTGGTAAGAGAGTAAATGAATCATGGCCCGTGCGGTTGGGCGTAAGGTGCTCAGAATGAGACAAGCCTAAAGAAGGCTTACAAAAAGAAGGTTCGGATCACGTCAAAACTAGCGAAATCACGAGACTAGTAGGAAACCGCGATCACATCCGCTCGCCACCGAGAGCATTTCTACTTCAGCGCCGAATTTGGAATAAAAACATATTTTTAATACTTTACTCACCCAGGCTTGCCAAACAAGTGGTCATGACGACACTCATCGTCACATCCCGGATGTAATCTAGGTCTATGTACTCCACTGACCGTACCGTATCCTTGCCATCCCTGCTCTCCCCACTCGCACGTAGACTCAAAGTTCAACGGGCTCACTCATCTCAGGATCGAACCATAAATACAAATTCAGGGGATAAAGTCTCATTTTCATATTGGCTATCGAGTGCAATGTCTCTGCTTCTATTTATATATCGATAAGTGGAAACGGCACCACGGGAGTTCACCGGCCCAAGTGCCAGCAAAGTATCGCAGCAGTAATTCACGTTCTAGGACATTCATTGTTATCAGCTGCCCGTTATTATAAATAAAGGTAAGCCCTAGAATCCACTCTTACCTCATCACCTTGTATGCGGTCTGATTACACCGTCATCCCTACCGTCCAGGAGAGTGCATTGATGTCCGAATGTCCAGTCGCGTCACCCTGCACTCACTCGTTCATATCTAGTTTTACTTTCCATCGTGGCCCTTCAAGGGTCACTGATCACCGTCAATTGTCATTTAATTCTTGCCACAGCACTCAGCCTCATACTAACATGTACATTCTTTGACAATTACCCAGTCTCACGGTACAAATGTTCAACAGAACTCGTTTTACGGCAGTCCATCTGCTACGACGCCAAGGATCCTACCTCCTGACAAGTACAACATATCCTTGATCTGCGCTCAGCCTCCTCCAACGGTACTATTTTGTTTGCCGCTCGGAAATTCCAACCTCCGTCGAGCTCTCAACTCGCGCACCAAGAAATTCGTATTCCTGCCTCGTGCACTCGCACGTTAATTATCGCAGACGCCCCTCAAAGACCCTCTGCTCAGATGAGCCTCCCGCACGTTTTGATTCACGATACATCGGCCCTCAAACGCCACGAAGGACTACTTGCAGTTTTATTTCCAAATCCCAGACGTACTAGGAGTCTCTACCCATTAATCCGTCCATCCACACTAGATCTAGAAATTGCCACTACAGTGTCTTGGAAGTTTCATATCCAAAAACAGCTGACCTCTCATCTCATTTCAGGTCTGATGTCTTGTTTTGTTGCTCGTTACTTGCACTATCTCAGAGCTGCCATAGTGGCCAACTTCGCGTACCTGGGTCAACCTAGCAACCTCCCGCGCCTTCTCGTACCTGCTTGCACCTACCTACGTAGCAGCAGGGTAGACTCGTAACCATCCTGCCTACGTGCGTGTTTTGAGATGTTGTGATTTCTGCCGTGGGCAAAGCAAGGCTACCAGTCTAGCAGCAGGGACGGTGGGCTGGCTCTGCCAGCTGTGGTCAGAAATTTACTTGCGACGTCTTGCAATCTTCCGCCGCCGAAAGACTTAGAGAATGTCTTATCGTGCGCAAAAAGCTGCAACGGCAGACCATGCGTGTCTTTCGAGATGAAGATCGAGTGTGATATCCGCTGAGATATATGCAACAAACAGCGCTAATGTATATCATGCAGCTGCTTTCACTACTTTGCCTGCTATATCTGACTGTCGTCTGCGAGGTACGCGCAGACCCTTGGCCTTCATCTGAACACGTTTTCCCTCTATGAAAATACATTAAGAAGCAACTTAAAATAATAAAATCGATAGACTGACCTTCAATGAACGCTTTGTCCTCGTCAGAATTAAATCCGACATCTTGTTGCTCATCTGCGTCCACTACATTGGACATCTCGGCTTCCTGCGTACCAGCTTTTATCTTGGCCCGTCTTTCCACCTTGAACTTGGCGACATAGAACCCGTCCATGTTGTGCACATGCGGGTAGAACCTCTTCGTCAGCTTCACACTCGGGTGGAAGGTCTTTCCGCGATACTTTGTAAAACCATCCCTGCCAAACCCAAGACCAGTGTCCACCAGTTTCACGTTCGGGCGCTTTCGTAGTGCATAATCGACCACAGCCTCGTTTTCATCAACAGTGACGGAACACGTAGAGTAGACCAGAAATCCTCCCGTCTTGGAGTCGGGAGAGACGCTATCAATGGCGCAGAGGATCAGCTGCTTCTGGAGGTGCGAGAGGAGGTGGAAATCACGCTCAGACTATACAAGTATGTCAGTAAATGGATCTTTGACCGCAAGCTAGAAACCTCACTTTGTTGACCTTTACACTCGAGTCCTTGCTGATAACACCGGTACCACTACATGGCGCATCCAAAAGAACTCTGTCAAACCCACCCATTACCTTTGGAAACTCCCGGCCGTCGTATGAACAGACGACGACGTTTTTGCACCCTAGACGATGCACATTCGCTGTCAGACTCTTTGTTCGTGCCTTGTTTGCATCATTGGCGAAAACAATGCCAGTATTTTGTAGGAGTGCAGCAATGTGCGTCGTCTTGCCTCCAGGGGCAGATGCCATATCAAGTACACGTTCATTCGGTTGAGGTTTTAATGCAATGACGGGAAGGAATGACGAAGCTGCCTGAAGCATATAGTGGCCAGAGAGGTACTCGGGTGTCGCACCTGTCGTGGAATTTTAGTTCCGCAAGACTTGAGAGTAAAGGATTCATAGAAACCTATGGGTACACTGCTTTCGAACACTTGCAGACCGACATTGGTCCATTTGCCTATCGGCTCGAGGTTGACACCACGGTTAATGAGGGCTTGAGCAAGGTCTCGCCTTCGTGTTTTGAGTGTATTTGTTCGGATAGTCACTGGTCTTGATACCTCATTTGCTTCGAAGAATTCAATGGCCTGCGGAAGGGGTGACACGAGATAAGCATGGGACTATAAAGAAAAATATAGCACACACCTCAGAAACTGGAAATAGTTGGAATAGCTTCTCAGCAAGAAAATCATTGTACCCGTAGTAACTAGCGACATCAGAGACGAGCTGCTCGACATATTCCGACCGTAGTCTGTACATGTCATTGAAAATACAGACATAATTAAAAGCGGCTGATTGAAAGACGTACCGGCCTTTCGCGCCCAGCTTTCTGAAATTGCCCAAGATACGAACACATTCTCGCATCCTCCGCTGAACGACATGGACATCAGCAACATGGTTCTTCTCCTCTGCTCTCTCTTCAGCCGTAGGTAAATGAAATGCCTCTGCGTCTTCTCCCTCCCCTTCCATGTCAATTTCCTCATCGCTGCCCTCCAAAGCAGCATTCTGCATCTCCTCAATATCAAGCTCCGCCTCTCGAGCAGCCTTCTCGTCGAGGGCACGAGAACGGAATTCAATGTTCTTGGCAGTAACGGGCTCATCCTCGTCCTCGGAGTCTTCATCAGAATCTTCATCCGAGGCTGTTGGAATAATTTTGGTTGGACGTTCAGCCTGCTTAGATTTCCGGCCTTTTTGTGGGAGCAGTTCGACTTCCTCATCATCTGAGCCAAGATCCAGTTCCTCCGGGACCCCTCGTAAAAGGTCATCGCTACAGGACAAAAAAATTAGCCAGGAATATAGTGGGAGGTGGACCTCACTCCTCATCCATATCCAAGTCATCCAGACTATCCACCGCGAAACCATCGACATCTTCCAAATCGCTAGCAACTTCCCACCCATCACTTTCACCTTCCTCCGAGAGTGGTTTGCTTTTTTCTTTGGTAGGCGTAGGCTTAATCTTTGATACCTTTTCTGAATCCTTCGTCCGCTTTTTTGAGGCCGGAGGTTCATCTGCCTTGGCTTTTTTTGTAGGACGGCTGTTAATAGTTGCTTCAGGCTCGTGATCTACATTTGCCTTCCGTTTTCCAAGCTTTTTCGTCGAAGGGCGAGCTTCATCTGGATTGCGAAGTGGAGCTGGAGGCGCTTGCTTGTACTTTGCTCGTCGCCCTCCCATGATAGGCTAGCTATGGTCGACCGCGGAGAGATAGCAGAAAACACTAGACTACGTCAAATTACGAGCTTCATTTTTCTCTTGCCCGATTTGGACAATGTCCTCTACAACGTCGCTTCAACCGATGCGCAACCCCAACGCAAGTCCAGCAATGAAAGACGCCCTTGGCTGAAAGTCTGCTGTTAAAAAGTCTACCACCCATCTCCACAGCGACGAAATAGTTGGTGGTTTCTTGTTGCCCAATGCGTCTGTCGTGTACAACAAGTTCTCGAATCGACTAGCCATACCTCCCCAATTAACACGGACTAGTGACATCGAGCCAAGATACTGTTAATTCGATAAGCGCATGTCGACCAAAAAAAAACATTTTACATACTTGAAGGAGGACGAATACACCACCCAAGAAGAATGCGACCATCTTTGCACCTTTCTTGACGAACACACCCGCGCACACGCCAGCTGCCGTGCCAAACGTCAATTCATACAGATTGACAGTGGACTCTGGGGGTGGAGGCTGGCCCTGAGGAGGCGGTGGGGGTGTGGAACCTATGTGCCTCAGGATCAACTCGTGTTCAGCTAGGCAGTAATAGTCATAATTCGTACTGGTACCTTTACCGTCACAATGAATGATTGGTGCGGTACACGTTGCTATGCCAAGTATAATCCCTGCAATCCCTGTAGCTGTCAACAAGCTAGGCAGGAGGAGCTGCCCTCTGCGTGTACCGTCCAGCCGGTTCATTACCCATGTCTGAGGCACATGGGCGCGTACAGGAAGTAAACGCTGCCGGTAAATGACAGGGCCTGCCAAGAGTGAGCGATGGCGGAGAGACTGGATAGCGCACAAGCGAGAACGAGTAGTGAGTGAACTAAAGCCAAGTAATGGCCGGACAAGCGAGAACGACATAAGAAACACAAGGAATAGTTTGGTGTGCTGAAGCTGACTCGAAGTGCTACTGTGTAGGAGAAACTATAAGTTATGTGCTAGTAAACCATTTGGCAAGTAAAGGTAAGTTGACGTCATCTTTATAAGGCACACTAGTGTACACGGACAAGTACGTAGAACTCATGTCCAGATCATGTCCGGGTCATATGGCAGACCTTCAAATGCCAATGCTATTGTAATTTTTCGTAAGTGAAAGTCCAAGCCCAAGATCATTCATGTTCTCGTCCAGCAGCGCTAAGCACGAGTCTCTTCCACTCGTCCAGATCGACATTAGAACTTGTAGAATCGTTGCGAAGATGTTGCAAGCTGGGTCGCATTAGTCTGGGATGTCCAATAGTATCTTTGGGATATTGAACAGGATCTTGCACTATGTCCCGTGGGAATTCTATTAACTCCTTGGATTCTCTCCTGGGGACATTAGAAAGGTGGAGTTCGAATGTGGGTTCATTCGATCCTGTGGAGAATCGTGGTGTGGGTAGGGCAGTCAGTGGGGGAGACAAAAAGCCATTACTAGGAGTGTCGTAATCACCTCCTGCAGCCTGATCCTCCGCATGTTCGTGAAGACTGGTCATCATTGCGGAATGTGCAGACAGCTGACCGGGGGAGCGCGACGTCGACGGTGATGTAAACGGACGCGTTCGTAAGGAGGATGTAGTTTTGACACGAGCAGGTATAGTCCTTTGAGAATATATCGACGCCGAACTTCCCGTGATTACACTCAGGGTTCGGTGAGGTTCCTTAGCAAGTGGTACGGCAACCGTGGGGAATTCATAAGTTGATCCATAGAAGTTGCTCTCGCCAATAAAGTGGTCGGGCAAAGCGGACGACGGAAGAGAATGCGAGCGATGCGGGTATTGTCGCGGAGATGATGAGCCAGATGCACTCGAGCTTTCGTCAGCGCCGTCTGGAGCACGGATGGTTCTCACAATACTAGATCGAGCAGACGCGTCAGAGTAGTCTGAAGCAGCACTTGGCGTCTCCAACTCAATGGTATCATCACTCGTTGCCTGTTGTGGCATTTGCAACGAGGAGAATGACAAAGCGTTGTTGAGAACCCTGTGAGCGGTAGGGATATGTGAGGGAAAGGGAAGCTCCGACTCATAGACCTCCGGAGACATCCCCTCCTCGTTCTTCAAGAGCCATGCATCATGAGACATGGACGACACATGAGACATGCGCAGATCATCCGTGACCTCCACGACATCAGCCTTATTCTCCAAATCGTCGGCTTGAGTTGGGCTGGGAGGACGAGGGATAAAAGGCACGAACAGCAGGCAGATAGCATACAAAAGCACTGTCATGACTCATCATTACGTGCAAAAGGATGGGGTAAACGAGCACTTACGCAGGGCGGAAATAACCCAAGATCCTACAAGGACTGCCATTGTCATGTTATGGCAATTGGTGGTTGAGCCTTGGTTCAGTCAGCCTACTAATCACTCGCACAGCCAAGAGAACTAACCGAAAGCGCTACAGGGAAATTTAGGGCTGAGAACCATGAAGGCTACGGCACCAGCTAGAAAAAGCAATGTTGGTTCCATTCCCGCACACTCAGCACGGTCAACACGAACCGACGTTAAGACCAAAAAGTATTATGGCTCGCGTGGCGTCCGGCCAAAATTGATATTGTACAACAATCCTGGGCACCGTAAGCATGCTACTGATAGGAGTGGAGTGATAATACTCACATGAGATACAACAAAATCGATTGAATGAAGTCAAGAGCGATGAGGCCGAAGAGAAATCCGCCTGCGACTACGGTTTTAGTACATGTCATTGCGAAACTTGGTGATGGGTACTTACGCTCGCCGGAATTGTAGCCCGACCAATTATTGGCCATGTACACGGCAATGATGATGCACCATATCAAGGAAATAATCGAGGCAAAAGCTTCGAAGGAAGTCAGTCAGAATCAGCCTATGATATCATACATATGAAACTCACCGAGAAGAACGATACGAAGCTTGCGAAATGTGTTCCACGAAGTGTTTGGAGCCATTAAAAGGGGGGGGACTGACGTAGGTCAGTGAAATCGAAGGGTGAAGAACTTGAATGTAATATAGGAAAGACGAAAAGAAATACCAAAACGTGGCTACGTGGATGAAACGAATTCACCGCGCAGTTAATACTAAACAGACACAGGGACGGAATCGGGCCAGCCTCAGTTTTGTTAGTCAACGGCTTGGATAGCATCTTATTTAATGATACCGCAGCAATACTGTGCCCCTGGGAAGGGGCGGTAATTTTAGTCGCCTAGATGGTCTGCAGTGCCAGTCTACGCCTCGAGTTTTCAGCACACCCTGCCACTAGTGAGAGTCATAAGGAGTGATAAAGACACCGCCTCAGTCAAATATAAATTCCTGAGAATGAAGGGAGGAAGCATTACTAGAAGGGAATGGCAACTTAGCGCACGCCGTAAAAGGGTGCACCCCATATTCCTAAAGAAGGAAAAAAGCAGTGCAAGGTGATGTAGGGGAGCTTCCATAAGAGGCAAAGTAGGAAACGCTTAGCAGTGTCAGAGAAAGGCACAAATATTGACAGCTCGTAAGCACGAACCATCATGTCCAGTCCAGGAGAACAACAGCCTCTGCTCGCATTTCCCTATGAGGAGGAAAATGCCCCCACTGAGCCGCCCAAAAGTACTTTGGAGGTCTGGCGCGAGAACACTTCGAGCATTCTGGAGTCCCGGCAATTTCACACATTCGTTATTACATTGGTGAGCAGCCGGTGTCACATATTTCCGTCTGCTGTTGACGTATAGCATTGTTGTAGATTGTGATTGATGCTACTTGTGTCCTAGCTGATCTCGGGTACACCGTTTTGTCCGATACATGCTCCCCACCGGATGAAGGCCCTGCGTGGCTCGAAGTTCTGGCCACTATATCACTTGCCATAACCACGCTCTTTCTTATTGAAATACCAGTTACCCTCTGGTCTTGTGGATTCGGCTTCTACAACCCATTCTCAGATGTTCCACATGCAATTTTTCATCTGTTTGATGCCGATATCATCATTACAACTTTCATACTCGAATTTTTCCTCAAGGGGCGCCAACGTGAATTGGCTGGACTGTTGATTATTCTTCGTTTGTGGCGTTTAGTAAAGCTTGTTGGAGGTAATTCTATGTCGGACCCATTTCTCTTGTCCCGTCTCATGAGCTTTCCAACAGGCATTGCTGTGGGAGCTGCAGAACTAGAAGAAGAAATAGCAAGGGAACTTGAAGAGACAAAGAGGCAGCTTGAGGGCACTACAACTGCACTTGCAAAGGCTCGTGACGAGAATCGCAAGCTACGTGGACGGGTAGCCTGGTTGGAGTCGGGCGGGTCTGAGGGAACCGAGTTTTGAGTTGGAACGGATCCTTTAAACACACAACTTGAACTCTTTCTACCATCCATTTCGGAATGTCCGGGCGTAAGTATTCAAGATTCTACAGCTGTATTATGATGGTGGATATATTTAATACTGCAATCATGGTGATACCCGAGTCCAAATGAAAGCTAAATATGCTAAGGAAATGCTAAGGGATACAATTGGATATGTTCATGGGACAAAAAAGTTCAGTAAGGTGAATGTTCAAGAATGATTAAAAAAAACCAGCTCTACGGGGTCATCGGTGTTCAGCGTGAAGATCAATAACATTGGCCGCATCTGCGGGTATCCACTCAGATAATTGCGGTCGTGGGATAGGCAGATCAGGATCTGCAATCCTCTTCGGAAAGATGGCCGGTGTCCGTGGAGTCAACGTTGAGCAGGATATATTTTTATTCGGCTGCAAATCCACGAAAGTCTCAGGATACTTGAGATCATTCACACCCAATACCTCTTTGGCACGAGCTTTTGGTGGTGGCAGGGGTACCTTTGGAGAGTTGCTAGAAGGCGATAGGCGTTGTGTCAAAAAAGGTTGGTCCACACCACGCCGAGTCTGAAGTTCAAGCTGCTTCGCCCACGCCGGTCGGCTAGAATCAATGGATGGACGATGACGGGAAAACAGAATAGGCTTTGAGGGTTCGACGACACGTCCTTCAACTCTATAAAGCCTTTCCCAAGTGTCCGCAATGTATTTGGAGATCTTGCAAGAACCGTCACTTTCAGCCCAGGTGGACGATGAGATTTCTGACAATGGGCGTGGGGGAAGAGAGACAGGTATCGAATCGGTAAGGTTGAACCAAGGAACCGCAGTCACAGGCATTTTCCAAAGGGTAGGCAGGAAATAGACATGAGTTGCTGCCATCACGCATAGCGTAACACAATACACAAGCACTGTTCACATCATCAGTGTCAGCCATTAATGATCCATCACGACATACTGATGAGCGTAGTAAACCAACTGATCGGCATAAGCAGTGCTGCAGAAGCGCAGACAGTCCATATGGCTGAAACAATCAGGAAGTCAGCTAAACAACAAACCACCAATCAACCACACCTACAATGCGATTGACATAACGTCGGGGGACTAGCGGTTGTGACATAAATGCTGGCAGCTTCAGATTCAAATGATGGTGTGGTCAGAGGCATTGATTTTAAGATGTGACAGACGGTGATAGCTACCTAGCTGAAGTATGCCCATCAGTACAGTCCAGCCACACTCAAATCTAACATGGGAAGGCCTCGCTTTTGGGCATATAACCTCCGCTGAATATGCTCTAATGAAAAATGTCAGGGGATTGTGTAGGGTCAAAGATGCAATACTTACAGCATTGTAAGTGCGAATATGAGGGCAGCGTTTACAACAAGGAATGCCGCTGCACCAGGCACTGCAAACGAGTCAGTCAAGGTTACCACCGCCACACTGAGCAACACACCTGGCATTCCAGAAGAAGTAGAGGACATTATATTCCACCCTGCAAATATAGTTGCTAGCAAATTGAAATAAAGGATGAGGGCTGCGCCGATGTTATTTGGCCGGATCGCATTTACTGACATTTTGTACTCACTGAAAAATATGGCACGAATGATGATGAAGGGATTCTGCATTTTGTCGGCTCCAATGGTGCTGCTGGTCGTGAAAGAAAGAGTAACGGTAGGGAAAGTCGTGCAATTTGAACAACTGTGAAAGGTGAAAACGAAGTTGAGCGGGGATTAATAGAACTACGTTGCACCCTCTAGGAGCAAGTATTGTTTGGTCCACCAGAGACAAAGGGGATCGGTACACACAGGATCCTATTAAATATCGACCATTGTGGACGGAGCAAGCGAAAGACAAGCTTCGCATTGTAAAGAACAATAAGAGTGCGTGCAACAATAAGATGCATTGTCCAAATAAAGAAATTATAGTAACGCCCATGGACCGGAAGCGCATGAGAATGGCTGCATAGGTACCAAATGACACTTGGGCGTCTCTACGTAGCAGTAATAATTTAGCGAATTCAGATAGCTGCGAAAAAAGGCGCATTTGACTGATTGGTATGAGGAAATTGAGTGAGCGTAAACCACCTAA
The DNA here is from genome assembly GCA_016695475.1 of Suillus decipiens. Classification (NCBI taxonomy): domain Eukaryota; kingdom Fungi; phylum Basidiomycota; class Agaricomycetes; order Boletales; family Suillaceae; genus Suillus; species Suillus decipiens. The sequence goes on along the minus strand of MU172919.1, from coordinate 904,347 downwards.
AAGCTCCAGTGGGCAACGTGATCCACCGACTGGACATCATACTTACTTTCGGACACCGTTTTATGGGGATCGAAGATGCTTTCAAGCTAACCGGGCGATGAGTGTAGACAGACGTCGACGAAATGGAATTTGCATATGGTCATGGAGCCTCCGAGTGCAAAGTTGTCGCTGCTAGATTATACTGGACATTTTTGCGGTATTTCGTCGCCAAATCTGCTGCAATCTTCACAGAAGCATTGGCACAAAGTATTTCCTGCGGGTGCAATTAAAATATTAAATCTTGATCATTCAGTTGAGTAGCGACAATGCGCACCTCCACACAATGATTCAACTCGAGGATCATCTCCGTGCATGCTGACTGTTGGCAGTGATATGAGCATGGTCGATTGGCATCGCATGTATAAAGACTCACAGCATTCTTGAGAATACGCTCTAGCAAAACTGCTTGTCGTTCAGCGTGAGGGTTCTCCATGATTTACTGGTGTTGTAAAGTTCTTGTGATGGTAGACGGAACCGGAAGCGGTGCACTAAATTCAATTTCCTCTCTCGGCAGACTATGATATATGTAAAGACAGCTGACAAAACTCAAAAATACTAGTGTTCTATCATGTGCTAGTATCGCATAGATATATTCTACTTCCTGACTTCGAAGCTCACGCTCTTGTCTTATCAACATCAACATGGTGACCAGCCAAATGAGGAGTAGGGTGCTGTGTTTCGTCAGCTGATGGTGGCCGCACGCGAGGACCAGAAGGCCGTCTAGTCCGGGGATGTGTCAACGAATCATAGGGAGCACTGGAATGGAGCTCCGACGGAACTTGAGCGCTTCGTATCGGAAACTCGAAAGCACTGGGTGGTGGTTTTCTCTTTGTTTTAATTGGTTGCTCCAGGACATTCGCTCGTGGCCAATCAAATGGCGATGAAGACGGGGGGGATGGAGAAGGCGACACTCGCGCTTCCTGCGCCAGTATTGACGATTGGACCGAGTTCGAAGCACTGGGTGGTGGTTTCCTCCTTGTCTTAAACGGTTGTTCCATAACATTTGCTCGCGGCCAATCAAATTGCGACGGAGATGAGGGTGATGGAGACGAGGGCGGTGCTTGCGCCTCCTGTGTCAATATTGATGTTTGGGCTGGCTTCGAATAGGTGATGGACATATTAAGTCGAGAAGGTGCTGATGGAAGATCTGTCTGCGGAGGAATCAAACCACGAATGCCTTGCGAGTAGACGAGAGCGGGAGAAGGATATGATACAAAGGGAGTAGGTATCGCTTGAGGCAAGGACAAGGCAGAATCCACAGGCATATGTTGTGGCTCATATGGGCGGTAATGCTCGATCTCGTACTCAGAATCAAGTCCGGCATGATGTTCATAAGCCGGATTTGGAACAACTGGGCGAGGTCTGTGGACTTCAGATGACCCGCGTCCTTTGACGAAACGGGGAGTTGTCGGCGAGTTCTGGGCACTAGGCAGGCATTGGCGAGTGGTCTCAATGCGGAGATAACGAACATTGTGATGCCATACGCCAGGATCGATCCGTTGTGTCGTAACCGCTGTTACAACTAGGAGAGACAAATAAAGAAGCACTAGTACAATTAGCTAATCGGCAGGCCAGATGAAAAAGTCTGGAACATACATATGATAGTACAAATCCAAGTAAATGCTACAAGAACAGCAGTCGACAAACAGGAATTATCATCTACATTAGTGGCTATATGTATAATTTAAATCAGCACATTAGTCAGTAAAAAGATGATGGATTCAACCTTGGGCGGAGCATTGAATATGCGGTGCAATTGCGGTCACGGCGGCCGCACCAGCTGAAGTAAAAGTAAGACATCAATATCCCGGTAAGCACGAAGAAACGCACCCAATTGCATGAGCCAGATGAGTGCTACCCATGCGCACTCGATCCACACTCGTGCAGAAAGTGGATCTGTACATAGTATGTCGGCGAAGACACTAGAGGAAATGTCAGTATCTAGGAACGATAGACAAGGGACACTTACATGGGAAAGATAAAAGCAAGGCTAGAAGCACCCAAGAATATGAGATAGATATCGACTTGCACTGAGGATGAAGCTCAGAGTGATGTTATGACTCATATGAATGACTACGTACCAGTCTGGCCTCCTGTCGCTTGGACGAGGCTGCGATTCCATACAGCAACACTGCATATAATGGCATTACAGACGACGAAAAGACCTATCAGGCAAAAGATATGTGACAAAATGTCCTAACTTGAAGGTGAGAAAACAAGGCATACCGAACAGAACATAACGAGCGAAAAGCAGAGTAGACTTCATCTTCGATATCGATATGATTTTAGGAGTACATATGAGGATTCAAGGGCCTAAAAGATTAAACCCCACAGCGGGAGATGAAACGAGCGAAGCAAGGGAGGGAAGCTTAGCCACAAAGATCCAGCTTTGTGAAGGAATGGCCGTCTTGCGTTAACTTAGTCCCATGTGTAAGCACCCGATTTACAAAGCCCGTGGCACCGCTATTAAACACCAACAAATTCACCCGGATCTCAGGACTTTTTTTCCCATTCTCGCTTGCGCACAAACAAACATAAGCATCAATACCACTACCGGCAATCTCACATGAGACCGTCATCCCTCTGTTACTTGTTGAGTAACACCGCAGGCAGCAGTACACATTAGACACGATCAGACAGGGCCAGAGGACCCGTCACACCTTTATGATTCAATTGTACAACTCAAGATTACAACTACGCAGCTGAAGTGTGTTCAGACAAGCGATCACTGCGCAACACGTCAAGAGGCACCCTTTTCATATCCACGCAAGTACTGGAGATCAGCCGCAAGAATATCATGTGCATAAACTGACGCCCCTCGTTTCAGAGCTTCCGGACTCATTCTTCTCTTGGAATTCCAAGACGAGCCTCTTGCTTTTCCTCGTATCAAAGGAGAGTCAGCATCGTCTGTACGATGATAATCAGGAAGGCCAACACGTGTGACGCGATGACCCACCTGACCTGCATGAGAAGTGACACAGAAAGGTTCAGGAAGGATCTGATAAGAGAAATCAGTCTTCAAGAGTTTAAAAACAGAATCAGTATCACACACAACATATCACGAACATACTACGCGAACCACACTATCCAAGTGACTTATTGACAAATTGCCATGAGCTGGGGACATCGGGGCTAACAGAACCAACAGGATACTGTCTCAACACTAATAAGGGCACCGAACAGAGAATTAAATTTCCCACACCAGTACCTATTTACGCTTCCCTTATCATACATGATCTAACTTGAGAAAAATGTGTTTGACTTTTATGACAGATGAGCTTTAGAATACAGATGGGTGATTGAATAATGATAAAGTAAATGAGGTCAGACAAATGGAAGTCCAGAGAAATGTTATGATGGCGACTTCGAGGAAAGGTGTCAGACTCAAGAGCGACAGAGAGATCCGGCTGAACATTCGACCAGCGGCCATTGGTAAGACGGGCTTCTTGATCTTTTTTCTATGAGGACAAGGGGGGTGGGCGAGAAAATGTCAAGAAACTATCCGAGTGGGAGGGGAATATTGTCCGGCCTTGCTGAAGGTCTGCCATACTAGGAATATAAGATCGGACTTCTGCAGAAGAGTCCTGCCGTAGATGATCTATCATGTCAAAGATTCGCCGAGGTACTACGAATGTGTCGCGTAAAGCAGTTTCTAGTGCAGAGTAAGCAATGAGGTTCAGGGTGTGAAGTCAGAAACATACCAAGTATCGACCCAGATAAACGAGCAACGCCTATGCGAACGCCCACTATGCTATCATTGCTTAACCGCTCAAGAGTGTGCCATCTTGCATCATCCACTAAGATTGATAGCCCACCTGCTGAGGATGCTAAAGCTTGCTGACATGCAACGAACCTGTAGAACAATGTAAAAGGCTGAGTTAAGTAGAGGATACACCTACGTCATTCGTCTTCGAAAAATGGGAGAGTTAGCTAGCGAAAGTATATCTTCGCTGATCAGGTTGAAAGTAGGTCTCCAGACGTCTTGCGGCGCTATTCGACAGATCTTCAGAGAATGACGAAGTCCTTGTTAATCAGAACCATTGTTCGTCAAGTCTCCACGCACCACAGAAATAGCAGTCTCCCTCACTGCACCAAAGTCGTCTTCAAGTGCCTTTTTTAACAGTGCACGTATGTTGTCAGGTCGTTCTGGTCCACCGGCGAGGTCGGCGATAATCTTGATGACACCTTCACGCGCTCTCCAATTGCGCAACCAGCCTTCCTCCCATACATTGAGCAGACCGGTGATCACCTCCTCCCTCGCCATTCCTTCACCCAAAGCCTCGACGAAGAGAGGGACAGCCTCGATTGCTTTCAATTTAATCTCATGATCATCTTCAGATCGCATTGCATCCCACCACAAGCCCATCATATCCCGTTGAGCATTGTCTGGTCCGATAATTTTGGCTAAATCGCCCAGACTAGCGGCTAATGTCCGCCGGATTTTAGGCGAGCGGTCCTGCGCGAGTGTGAGGTATAGTCCTCGTAGCTCTTCCCACCGCGCTCGGCCAAGGGTAAATGCTACTGCAGGAAAGTTAAATGCACATGCAAGCGGACGAGCTGGGTCATCATTAACCATCAACACCGGAGTATTCGCTGCACGAAAAAGGAAAGAATCCGTTAATCATCACAGATGGTTGATGAATAAAAAATACGCACCGGACAGTACCTGTAATGGGGATCGTCGCGTTGGGTGTGCATAACGTTCTCGTGGTGGAGAGTTATTGTCGATGCCAAGGAACAGACGTAGGAGATCATCGGGTGGTCCGCAGTCACTGTCATGGAAGGTGTATATAACTTCCCCTAGAGCCTCCAGGACCCCGGTGCGGACTGGAGCAGATTCGTCTCGCGACAGAGGTATGATGGTAGAGACAGCAACTGATCGGCGCAAGCCTGACGGCAAACGTGACAAAAGTGCAGGCAAGGCGAAAAGAGAAGAGTGCCTCACATGCCATGCGGGATCGGCACGTAGAGTTTCAAACAATGGAAGCTAGGGAAATTAGTGATAAGAACTTAGTAAGTTTGAGTGCAGCGTACTCACGAGCGAGCCAATGATAAGCTCATCGGGAACGACCTTCGCAAGAGCACCCAACGCAAATGAGGCTTCTCTTCTGACCCAATGGATAGGATCTCTTCCGACTCGTTCAACTTCTCTTACAAAAGCGCGTTGAGTATCGGTCCTCGGCGTGCCTGCATGAAAACAATTTTCGACAAAGTTATATAACGAAGTTAGTACCATACGTACCCCCAGCAACCACGGCAGCAATGAGACTCATGCTTGAGAGTCGTCCAACAGCGGCTTGTTCGCCTGGATCCATGTCTTGCCCGTCTTCCTGTCCGCCCATCTCAGTATCCAAATTTGCAGATTCAACGTGAGCCGTGGCGGGCATCAAATCGCGCTCCCAGGATCCCTCAGTGGTCTGCATTGGACCGTGTCGACCAGCATCATCCAGCTGAAGGGATAATACAGCTATGGGTGATGTGTCTACTCCAATGACTCCGGCTTCAAGATAAGGCGGGGGTACACCAACTGGTGGACTAAGAGGGTTAGAAACGGGTGGCGCGGTCGCAGGGGTGTGCATCACTGAAGATAAGGCTGCGTGTGTGGTTGGAAAATACGGATTGACAGAACTGTTGCTTGGTAAAGGATCTGGTTGAGGAACCTCTAATGCGGGTGTATACCACACTTCGTCCGGATCTGTTTCGTCCTCGCCTGGCTCAAGGCGGCCCATGCCTATCACAAGTTGTTGGATGACCTCATCTTCAAACAGCATCCTTTCGTGTCTCCCAAAGAACCCGTAAGATAGGTCATCAGCGTGCTGGTCTCCCAGATCATCAGCACTATGTATTCTTGCCAATAACTCAACAACGGCAGACCTCGCGGAGCCGCTGACAACCCCGTTTGAGCTCAGGAGGAGTGTTGCTAGAATAGGAGTGAACGCCTGGACCGAGATTAACGTGACCTGATCGTCAGATTGAGGCTGAGAATAATCGGCATTAGACGGGCCACTCGGCTCTTCAACCAAGTGACAATGCTACATGTGCAATGAAATTCAATGTCACAGGGTCGAAATTGATAGTGAGGTAAACTGACCGTTAAAAACCACCACATGATGGAAACAAGTTCCGCTGACAGAGCCTCCTTCACTGCCTCGTCTAGAAATATCATTAAAGCCGGAGAACCCCGGAACGGTGCAACGAACGCACCTTCATCGACAGACAGACTTGGGAGTAGCGGTAGGACATACTCGACAGCCTCTATAGGCGATACCTGCGCTAGGAATGCTGGTAGAGCATGTGAAATAAATACCCTGTGCGCAATACTTGGTTCTTAGCAGTGTTTGTGCGTTACTACTACCCAAAGCATACCTGTGATGAACTGATCTACTACGAGAAAAAAGGTATATCTTTTCAAGGGTACTTAAACCCTCGTCATCGAGGGTGAAATCTATTGCAAAGTCAGGCGATGAAAGAACCTCGGGTGGTGGTATTGTTTCGATTTCAACAGACGCTATTGATGGAATATTGATGGGCGGTGGCGACGGCGGACTGGAGTTGCCAAAGATAGGAACAGGCGGTGGATCTGGTGGTGGATCTTCGCCTTGCGGAGAGGTGACAGGCGTGGAAGGAGCGGTATGGAAGGAAAGCGTGGGCGATAGCGGAGGCGAATCAAGAGGATTCTCACCCGGAGAAGGAGAAATAATAAGTGGGAGTGAGAAGGCGCCCAGCACCTGTGGATAAGTCAGACGTATATGAGAAGGAGTAGTAGTTGTCCTTGCAGGAGCCGAATGACGTTGATGAGCCTCCGAGACGGGTTCCACTGGTACAGGTTCCTCTGAGGCAGGGTTGCTGTGTTGAATATCGACAAGAGACACTACATTACCCATGTTGGTATAAGATACATCGAGGAGATAGAAAAATGATGGGGACAGACTTTGGAAGAGGCCTTTCTATAAGACCCCTTGAGGAAGGACCGCGGGGAGTGAAGTGAGGGGGACACGAGGACAACGGGCTGCCCAGTAAAAGAGCGAATTAAGAAATGACGCAAGGCCACAATGCAGCAAGTCAATCTTGGTTAGTTTAGTACCCAAGTTCATTACAGAATGATACAGACGCATTACTGAAGAACTGCCTGCAGATGAGAGTTTGCACCGTGATGAATAGCTAGATTCACGGTGAAATTTTCAAACAAGCAGTAGCAGTAGCCCAAGTGTTAGCCAAACTGAGGCTTTTTTTGTTGGGGGTGCCAGGACAGGAAGCGAAAGATTACAAGAAATGATAAGAAAGATAGAGAGAAGCCGAAAAGAACAAGAAGGGACCGGGACGGGAGACTGAAGGGAGGGAGGGCGAGATTGTACAAGTCGAATTGACACCGCGGAAAATGGGATCAAGTTTAGGCAAGTCCGGAGAATCGGAACAAGCAAACCTGTAAATTTCCTTGTGATGTCATCGGCTACATTAGCCCACAAGGCACATCTTGACGTCACTCTATTGCATGTTCCCCCGTATTCGTTTTCCTTCCTTTCTCACGCTCTCCGATGGCACACACATATATCCCCCATTTCATTATTACTAGCGCCGTAGTCATCAAAAATCAATATTATTCTCTAGCAGTTCATTAGCCCAGTCCTCGCCCCGTCCACGCGTCCAACACACCAATCATGCAAATTTAGTTGATAATATCAGTCAGATCAAGAGCACAAACTCACCTGAACATGCAATATATGATATGTCATACGCCCAGCAGGCCAGGAAATTGACTTGCCAGGTGTGAAGTGGGTTACCACGCCAAAAACGACAACTGGCTCCTAGGACTGACGTGCAGTGCACTCGCGTACCCTGCCGGAGCTCCAACGTTACTCAATTTGTTGTGCTGTAGTAGTTTAATGACCCACTGACCTGACACACGAACATGGGTATAGGAGTCTTTCTCCACGATGTACCGCCCACGCATCGTTGTCCAGGTCGCCGCTTGCATGAGTCACGATTGAGGTCAACTATGGACATAAGCGTGTAAGAAGAACAGCGACCGCAGCGCTGCCCTCCGTAGGGTATCAAACTGCACAGCCATGGTGCCCGGGCAACAGTAAGGGGTGATCCAGAGGTTGAGTACAGCACTCTTAAAAATGATCTGCTAGTCAGCCGCTGTGAACTTTTGCTGCGACCATTTCAATAAAAAAAGTACTCAGGAACAAACATCATACGTGATTTGCACTAGGTCCAAAGATGGTCTTTACTCTAACGGCGCGCCCTTTTACAACAGCACTAACATCATTTGAGATTACTCATGAATAAGCTGCGCCAGGCCTTGCCCCGGCGATGAAGTTCCCGATAAACCCGCGATGGGAGATATTTATGATCGAGGTTAGGGTAAAATCATTTATGAATCTGAGCGGCCTAGGCGCGGTGATTGAGTTCAGAGTATAGCAAAGAGGTAAAGAGGATGCACCTTTGAGGACCGAGGCTTTCGTCGCACATATCCATATTATACGCTGCACTCGGCCCGATAATCGGTTCAGTGAACAGGACAAACTTTTCGCAGCTGATACGCACCTGTCGGATGGAGCGAGAAATTAGTAAGGAATTACCCCGTAATGGTTCTGGAGCATGAAAGGGTTTGAATGCCGTGCGCCGTGACGCATCGTGACGGATCCCACTTACCTGGTGACATAGCATTTGAACTGGAGAGATTATTATAGACGTGCCCTCTTGTATACCATGTTGGTTAGCTGAGGTTAGCGGCGCTGCAGAATGCGGCAGGAATAACAGATACTGCGACTTGCCCTCATTGAGGTAACAGTGAATAGGGCAACATGCATGAAGATTGCGCAATCGACGGACTGCTAAATCAGGCTGCGGTAACCAAAGTATTGTCTTAGATCTAGATCTTACCTTGACATCTCGTTTGATGTGGATGGGCAAAGCTTGAAGAACTGATAGGGTTTTGAGCCCCACTTCTCGAATACGGTCAGAGATGTGCCAGCGAAAGGCCACTGTTATCGATGCCGTCACAAGGCAGCTACTCTCTCCGAGTCCACGAACTGCCAGCTCAAAACCTTTGAATCGACCATGCCGTTGCTTGCTGGCGTTGCTGTGATCGTCCATTTGGGCATGTGAAAAAGGCGGATAATGATTTAACGGCTCTTTATGACGATGATCAGAAACCGGACAAATACATATGTGAAGAAAGATAAATCCAAAAGACACCAAAACAAAGAAGTCCAACATAAACCCCGCCCAGCCGAGTGACAAAAACATATATCTCTCGTTGTCAAAGTATACGTGTGTGTGAAAATTCTATTACAAACCAAATTACAAGCAGTACAATCCACAATTGTAACAGGTCGAGTGTCCTATAGCTGGCGGAGAGAGGTGACCGAGGTTGTCACAGTGTGAGAAGGGATGGATGGGACGCAATAGATAGAAGACCAAGTAATATAAAATAGCGGGATGTTGGATATGCTGATAATGCAGAGGCCAACAAAAGAGAAATGTTAATGAGGAGCGATATAATATCGACACGTAGAGGGGGGGCACCATCATGCAGTAGCCATCTTGGAAGCCACAGTGCGTTCGCTCTCTAGCTTCGCCTTGTTGCGTTCGAAGGCCTGCTGCCGGCAATCCTCCAGGTTGTTGCAATTATGATGTTCAGGCAAGCGATGCTGAAAGGGTTGCGATTAGTAAATTGCACACGATGTAATGGGTGATCTGCTCACTGCGCCACAAAAGTCTGCCCTGCAATGTGGGCACTGGCCAACTATGCGAAGAGCTGCAGAATTGCAAGGAGTCTCAGACTGGAATTGACAACGCTTCTTGGCAGGCATGGTGGTGGCAAGTGAGTGAGAATCTGTAAATGATCGACTGTGAGCTTCAGATCAGACCAACAAGAAGGAAACATACTGTGAAGAAGGGAGGGAGGGATACTCAAATACACAACGATAGTGGTGGCAGGAGGGGAAGGGGAGGTGCAGGTGTGTGTCGATCTTATAAGGCGCACAGCTTCGACGACGCGTCAGCCATGTAATAACTGCTAAGCCTCCCAAAATAGCCGCCAGCACGTGGCATGGAGGGACAAAAGGTATATTGCGGGAGTCCGAATCGGCGACTTTACTCTAGCGACCCGGGTCATAAGAAAGGAACAAAAGGAGCTTGCTGAGAGCCACTAGTAGTAGCAAGAGAGTGAAGGGACCGGTTACCCAAGTATTGTAGTGCGCGACCGTAGACTAAGTGAGTTGGTAACTAAAACATTCGTAAGCGAAGTCTTGAAGGCGGCCCGTACGTGGGCCGTCAAACTGCCTGGCCAACATTCGCTCCTTGAAGGCATCACACTACATATACGTTATAGCTAATGGGTACCGATGGCTACTGGTACACCTGATTGTTATCATCATTGAACAATCGACAGTTGGTGTTCGAACACAGTCGATGAAGCGGTGTCCCATTCCTTGATTGAGTTGTCAAGTTCCCTATCTCGGAGCTCTGACATCGTGATACTACAACGTATACGTAGTATCGAATGTCAAGATCATCTTAACGCAGTAGACGGCACACTGCGCCCACATTGTCAGTTGAAAATGAACAGTACCGGCGCTTCTGAGATGTAAGGCCCTAGTACACTCGTTAACGTTGTAATGCAAGGAATATGTTCACAACCCACGACCACCAAGAATCAACTGAATTCAACCGTCACTGGTATGGATAGGAATTGGGACAGTGACTTCATTAAATTTGCTCGCATAGTGACTGGGTCTAGAGTGGCCGCCTCCTCGGGGTTGTGTCAGGATGACTCCAGTTGTTTTGACTTTGCTCCGAGGGTAATCTAAATCTATCTGCGCAATAATGTTCGCAGTTGGTAAGGCAATAAATGTCCGACTGACTTGGTGAGGTTGAAGTAGAACGTGAGCAAAGTTATGAAAAAGTAATTCGGATACCGGGAGTCGAACCCGGGGCCGCTGTGTGAAAGACAGCAATGTTAACCGTTACACCATATCCGACGTGTCATATCGTGACGACATTGCATTCATGATCTGGTGTCGTAACGCTCTGGAAGGTTCTCATCAGAGGTCCTTGCAGAGGAATATTAACATCTTTCTTGATAAAAATCTGTCTAGCGGACACTTAACTGTGGATTACCCTTATCTCTATCGACACACGATGTCTGATCAACCCACGAAACAAAAATTATGGGGCGGGAGGTTTACAGGCAAAACGGATCCCCTGTACGCATGACTCGTGATTTGAATCACTAACATTCTGACGGTCTCGAAGAATGCACGCGTTTAATCAGTCCCTCAAGTATGATCAGAGGATGTATGCTGCCGATATTCGTGGATCCATTGCGTATGCAAAAGCTCTCCGACGCGTTGGTCTTCTTACCGAGGAGGAAGAAGTCAAAATGACCCAAGGTTTAGATGCTGTCGGTCGAGAATGGGCAACTGGTCAAGTACATACCTCGTTCACGACGCACTATCCGGCGTTTCATTTGATAACCTTGCGTCACAGTTCCAGCCTGCCGCTGATGACGAGGACATTCACACTGCAAACGAACGCAGACTGAGCGAGCTGATTGGCTCACTCGGTGGGAAACTTCATACCGGACGGTCTCGCAATGATCAGGTGGCGACTGACATGCGCCTTTGGCTTCTCGATGAAGTAGATGATATCGAATCCAGTCTCAAAGGTCTCGTGCGTATCATGGTAGAGCGTGCAGACAAGGAAAGAGATATCCTCCTCCCCGGATATACCCATCTCCAAGTAGGTGCATGAGTCTCATACAAGGAAGCCGCTCACGGTGAGGCAGCGAGGTCAACCCATTCGGTGGTCACACTTCTTGTTGTCGCACGCTTTTTCATTCCGAAATGATCTCGAGCGTCTTCAACAACTCATTCCGCGTATTTCCGTTCTGCCACTGGGAAGCGGTGCCCTAGCTGGCAATCCATTCTCAATTGATCGCGAATTTCTTGCGAAAGAATTGGGGTTCACTTCACTTGCTGAAAATAGCATGTGGGGTGTCGGTGATCGCGACTTCATTGTCGAATTTTTAATGTGGTCAAGCCTTACCATGACTCACATGAGCCGTCTAGCTGAGGATTTGATCATATATTCCACTGCCGAGTTTGGCTTTGTCACTCTCAGCGATGCATATAGGTATGGTTTTGTACGGACGGCAGTCTGAGACGTCATCATACCTTGCCTTTAGCACTGGTTCGAGCATAATGCCCCAGAAGAAGAACCCAGACTCTCTTGAATTATTACGAGGAAAATCTGGACGCATCTTTGGCGATGTACGTCATGTGTTGTGGTGCTATTGATTTTCACGAGGGTAACTTCTTTCCTAGATGGCAGGATTTATGATGACGCTGAAGGGTTTGCCGTCGACATACAATAAAGATCTTCAAGAAGACAAAGAACCACTATTCGACACTGTCGACAACATTTCTGCATCACTCAAGATCGCAGAGGGTGTCATAGCGACTATGGAGGTCTGTCTGATTTCCCTTTGTTTTTATGGGACTCAATGGCATGGTGGTCAAATAGGTTCATGGTGAGAAGATGCAACAAGCACTGACTATGGATGTCCTTGCTACCGATCTTGCTGATTATCTCGTCCGGAAAGGGGTTCGTATTCTCATAGGCTTACAGTCGTTATTTACTGACGACTGAGTAGGTACCCTTTCGTGAGACGCATCACGTTTCTGGTCGTGCCGTTGCTTTGGCTGAGGCTAGAAAATGCCAATTGAATGGATTATCTGTTGAAGACTACAAGGGTCTACACGAAAAGTTCTCTGATGATGTGGTTGAAGTCTTTAACTTTGAGGCCAGCGTTGAAAGAAGGTCTTCTATTGGTGGACCAAGCCGCAAGACCCTGGACAGGCAGATCGCGGTCTTGCGAACAGCGCTTGGCCAAAAATAATACTGATACTACTATGAATTCTGTTTGGTCGCCCATCCAATCACCATGACTTCAATGAATAATGTACATGAGAGTCCCTGCAACTGAAACAACAGCCGTTGAACTTGGCACTGCGGCCTCTTTACGACTACACCCGTATGCTGTGATTTGTGGCTATACTCGCTTAGCCACGCTTCATTCAACTCAACTTACTCCAGCGAGCACATCGGAGACACCATAGTTTAACGTCTTCATCTACTCAATCATATATTACAAGTAACTCAAAATTCACTTTATCTTTATTTTTCCAACGCACGGTTACTTTCTTATTTCAACACACTTGACGACAATACATGGACAGGTTAGCGGCAATGAGAGTGAGTCTCTCTTTTTTCACATCAAGAGTGCGTAGTTGATGTGTTCTACGCTACAGGCCCAGCAACAGGGCGGGCGAGTTTCCTCGTCATTCAAATTCATACAGGTTTTCTGACTTTACGGGATTACAGTAATTCTGGCTACCAAAGACAGAATCCATATACTAGGCAAGACGACCATGCGTATGAAATGGCTGACGTGCGGGATAGCACAGCAAACCTGACTTCAGGAAGCGATAGTATGTCGGATTTTTATGCGGAGGTGGGCGCTTCTCGTTGTGGCTGCGATCACCTAACTAATGTGTTGTAATTAGATCTCATCCATTCAAGACACTATAAAGACTTTCAGTGCCAACGTTTCTCGCATTGACGAGCTACACTCTCGTTCACTGAACAACACGGATGATGCTGCTGCGCAACGCAATGCCTCTCAGCTACAGGAGCTCGTGGAGGATACTAGTGCTCTGAGCGCAACACTCAAGCGCCGTATAAAGGACTTGGAGAGGCAGGGTGGCAGCGGGCGTGACGCCCAGATCCGCAAACAACAAGTGTGCCGCTTTTTGCAGTGACAGACGAGTGACTAAACTGGCTCCTAGACGGCTCTCGTCAAGTCGAAGTTCGTTGATGCCATCCAATCCTATCAGACTGTTGAACAACAATATCGCCAAAAGTACAAGCAGCGAATGGAGAGACAGTTCAAGATTGGTGGGATGAATGTATTATTTCCTGCCCGTCACTCATGGTCAACAACCTCTAGTTAAGCCGGACGCTACACCTGAAGAAGTCCGGGCCATCGTGAACGACGAGAATGGGGGGCAAATATTCAGCCAAGCCGTAGGCATCCTTGTTCATTCCTTTAAACAGAATCTCATCTGTGTACTAGTTGATGAACTCCACCCGATACGGCGAATCAAGAGCAGCATACCGGGAAGTACAGGAGCGGCACCAGGATATCAAGCGTATCGAACAAACCATTGCAGAACTCGCTCAGCTTTTCAATGATGTGTGTCCTAGCATTCTTAGCTGAATTAGCTGTTAATCTCGAAATTTTCAGATGAGCATGTTGGTAGAACAACAAGATGAAACTATCAACACGATTCAAGCAGCAGCAGAAGTCGTCGAAAAGGACATGGAAGCTGGGTAAATGTTTTCCTTGGAATAGCGGTACAGTTTCTAACCAATTCTGCAGCCTCCACCACACGGGCAAAGCTGTCACCTCTGCTCGCTCAGCCCGCAAAAAGCGATGGATCTGCTTCTTCCTTTCACTTGTCATCATCGCAATTATTGCGATTATCGTGGTCGTTGTTGTCAAGAATAACAAATAAAGCATCCGTTTACGACTTCTTTGCGCTTGCCACCTCATGCTTATTTCAACACCTTACTTAATAACCCGTTATTTAACTGGTTGCTCACACTCTTTACTACATCTATCTTTTCTGTCAGTCAATTGGACATTGGTTTCTATTATTAGATCTGGACGTAAGCGCAGCCTAGCACTACCGTATGACTGCAACGCGCACAGGATTTCGACAGGGTCGCTGAACCATGATGCATAAATCTGGTGATATGCTAGTGAAATGGCTCCAACACAACGATCTTCGTGCAAGATCGTTACTGGAAGATTAGGATGAAGACTTGCATAATGTATATTACCAATACATGCACCAATATAGACTACACTTGGTCTCTCCAACTGCGCCAGAGATATCCGGTGACACCGCACGCAACAATGGTAACCGCAGTATACCATGAAAAGGTCGTACTCCAACACTCGACGCCTTTACAGATAGCGCCATCATTCGAGTGGCCGGCTGCATTAAAGGCATAAAAGTATGAGAATGCAGGAGTACCGATGAAAGGGGCGTAAGTTAGAATGCCGAAGTTGCGTGCCAGGTTTTCTATACCCCACGCAGACGACAACAGACTCGGTCTATGGGGCGAGCCAAACAGCGTCAACCGGAACGTAGTGAGAAACAAGAACTAATAGAACGTACAAAATTGTGAAAGTTGAACCGTAAGCAACTCCAGCGCCGATACTAATGACCCGATGAGAGTGTTGATCAGGCTTAAGGTGTAGTCACTGACCTAAGAGCCCACAAGTCCACATGTGACCTTACGCCGAGCACCATCCACAGATAGGTCAATACAAGCACTAGTATCGAGAAGAAGAGAAATGCCACGCGGCTGACGTGGCGCTTGCGGGGGATAATCTGGCTACTAGATACAGTGGTAGGAGACACAAAGTCTGCCAACGGTCCGATAACCAGACGAGAGAGCGTGTTGGCAACAGAGATAAAGCGGACTTGCGTTGCAGTTGCCACATCAGTAGATGGAGCCGCAGTTGTAAGAGAAAGGACTATTGTGCCAATATTGGATATCACCATCTCGCTCTTGTCAAAAAATCAGATTAATCCAGTGAAGTAGGAGTAAACTCACAGAGCCTATTATTACGAACAAGACAAATGCCAGAGCCCAAAAATGACGGTCTTTGGCAAGGTCAACTACCGAACTACCCTTGACGGGGGGAGCAGCGACGATGCCGGTCTCAACTTCAACAGTATTATTGCGCTTTCCATGGAGAAGAGATGTTTGCTCGTCGATGTGGACCAATCCTTCTGGATCCTCCAAGACGACGCTTGGAGGATCTTCGGGGAGAGGTATGATATGGAGGGTGAAGGCGCCGAATAAATGAACGGCACCGCAGAAAAGGGCCAGGAACTGTAAGAAGCGAGCGACATCAAGGCCTTCGTCGGGATGGGAAAAGAACGTCAGAGCCAATATTGATATAAGCATTGGCGATAAGCCGAACAAGGTGATGCTCGTTCCCGATGCTATGCCGATGAAATCCGGGAAATTCTTACAGGCAGCAAATACGGAAGAAAAATATCTAGATAACGATAAGTGTTATTGACCCCAAGGAGATGAACAACTTACGAGCAGGCAGTTCCAAGTCCCGCAATAAAGAAGTAGATGGTAAGATGATGGAAAGTAGATGCTGAAGGTACAGTAATATCATCCGGTGTATTAGCGATTTCCCTCGCAGATAATCCAAAACCTGCGAAGAACAGGCAACTGGCGATGATGGAACAGGCCGAAGGACCGTATTTGTCGACGACTTTGCCTATCATGGCTGCAAAGGGATATTGACCCATCATCCCGCTAGAAGGCCGATGATCAACCATTGTGTACTAAATCTGTAAGACGCTTACGCCAAGGCTATGGTCGTCAGTTGAGGTTGACTCAATTTCAAGTGATTAACCAAAGCAGGTGACATGAGGGAAAAGGTGAAAATACTTCCACCACAAAGGCTATAATGACATAAATCAGCTAAGGTTGGATTATGAAGGGTATCGGACAGACGCATTAGCAATAATGGACACGCAAGCAAGGGCGAGTCGAGACCGACGCCAGTGAGACTGGGACTGTGCAGGAAGGAGCATGAAATGGGCTGTTCGAATGAGAGAACAAGTAGTAGTAATGGTTAGTGAATGAGTGCGTGTCAGTGATAGTGCTACAAACTAGCTGCCATCTATAATAGCCTAGCCTGCTGCAGTTAAAAGCTACCGTGGGCCAGATCTTGGGAAAGTTTTCAACTGCAGCCCTCTTGGGAAATACAAACCCATGCTGCATCTAGCGGACTCATCAGCCTTCATCCGAGCTTTAAAATTTGGTTCCATCTATGGCATGATCGTCATTAGTCCAGTAGCGCTAAAGCGTTTACTTAAAGTACTATTCGGACGAGCAATAAATGAAGAGATCTAGTTACCACAAATACATTTTTAGTGGAGAACCCGGGGGACCAATGGAGAGTTTTTGCTGAGTGACTTTTGGCTAAGCAACTGGTTTGCATGTATAAAACGTCCTAATTACTCCTAAATTACGTATGAAATTCGTCCTTCTAACGTTATGTACATACATCTTGTACAAATTAGGAACAACGCAACGGACAAAAGAAAACAGACTAAACCACCTTAAGTGCGTCCACAAGCGTCCTTCCCACAGCTTTTTGTTTACAGCCTTTCTTATAGTATTCTGTGTGATGTATGTAATCTCCTGTACTTTCCAACGTCCCTCCCTCGAGCCACCTCTGGAGGTGTTCTCGCCTGTACTTAACATTCTCTTATTTCATCGAACGGACGGACGACAACTCCGACGACCGTCATTGTAGATTTATCATGGAATCTTTTCCTGTATTTTTCAAGATTCGGATTGTAACTTTCAGTGCGTGTCACTTCGATCGATCACTCCGCAAATGTCTGATCACCAGTCTAATTAACAGCCTGCATCATCCTCATCAGCTTTCTGTGGACTGTACTTCTTTCGGTCGAAGTTTACGCTCGCTGGAACATATCTGACCGCTGCAGTCGTGAGCTATCCAATCACAATCATCGCGCCGAATGTCTGCTGAGATGAGACTCTTGTTATCAGGGTCATTAACTGCTGTCTTCCTCTTGACCAACATAACAACGATCCTAATTTTATCTTTCCTGTGGGTCATTTTGACATCTACCACACTGATACTCGACAATCACTTTATTACAGATTGCTACTGGAGTTTCGAGTGTGGCTAGATGCCGCCCGAATATTATTACTTGCAATAGCACAAATAGGTGAGGCCCCTGTAATTGGTTGTGTGACACCCATTCATAATTTGTTTCCAGGATCTGCTGTCGCTTTCACTTACTGGAGTCCTCGAATACAATGCCCAGATCAAAGTGCGTGTGACACTCGTGTCTCAAATTCTGAGTACCGTTCTAATGTGACTTCAGCCGCCGACCAGCAAGGTGTCTGTAAGTTGATCAACATGTACATGCTCATGGGCTGTTGGATAATTCCTGTCATATGTCAGTTGCAAGCAATTTTTCACAGACACAGCCGCTTACAGCCTGAGCAGTTATTCTATATGCCAGCTACTTTGCTGCTATGGTTTACCGCCAGTCAAGGATACCCGTGGTAGTTGAGTCGTGCAAAAAGGTCTTTACGGACACAGGGTCACCTCTAGACCCAGAAATGGCGCCTCATCTTCCTGTTCTCGATATTCGGTCTTCGATGTCACCCCTACACACCTTGTCATCTCACTCTTTCATGTTCTCACGTCCGGAGGCAAATATTGTATCTCCACTCACGATCACTGCCATGCCACGTCGTGCCTCTCGTGATCCGGTTGTCTTGCAACCAGGAGCACTTGATAAACGGAGTTCGCAGTCTCCTCAGCGACACGTGTCTCTCGTGCCGTCATTCGCTGACTCCGTGCAGATTGAAAGTAACGCATGCAAGTCAGGACGATTGTCAAAACCCCTACCTCCTTGGTGTATATAATTATCATTATGCTATATAGTCCATATAGGTTCAATGTACTGGTACTTAATCGATCAATATCTAATATTGTAAACTCGGCAAAGCCCTATCGCCCTAAGCTTACAAGATCTATTTAAAGATCCCGCTACACTGGCAGTCAAAGTGCGATCACTGCCCAAGTATTGTCGCCGACGTTTAAAACGGAGAGTACCAGACGACACTGTATCGTCCCACTCAAACTTTCATGACTATCGACCTATAGCTTCACTCGATCACACGTTTTCGAGTTATTTACGACGAACATGACGAACTGGGACCCAACTGTGACTAAAGTATGCGTCGTCTTTGTCCTTTCAACACATCCACAATGAGTTTACAGGTCTTACTACGATCGACATCGCAGCGTCTTGGTCAAATTCAGGAGAGAATAGACTCTCAAGGGCAAATTACCCGACGCGATATTGCAACGCTATTGCAGCAGAACAATACTGCTCTTGCACGCGCCAAGGCACAGAATCTCATACAAGATGACACGAAGGGCGACTTATTGGAAGTGATAGAAATGCATGTCAGCATGGTCATTGAGCATCTTGGCGAGTTAGACGAAGAGTGTGTTTTCAAGCCTTTCATAAAATTGGGCTACACCTAATCATAGCGACCTTCTATTAGGCGTTCACCGGGCCCCGTCCTTATAGAGGCTGCAGCTTCCATCATAGCTGCAGCTCCCAGTATTAATATTAAGGGCGAGTGTGAAACAAGGTAGTCTCATGCGGTCGATTGTACTTACGGAATCAAACAGAACTTAATGTTGTTCGGGATATGTTAATTCAGCGCATGGATCATCATTTTTCCAGTTCGCCCAATAACCTCGAAAAGCACGTCCCTTTGCGCGCAAGTGTCTCTTTGGTTTCTGTACCTGTTAACTGACATCTTATTAGGTCATGCAATTACTACATCCCCCAACCCCTTCTGCGTCCAAGATGAATGACTGTCTGACAAGTGTATCAAAGGTGTATCGTGTAAACTGGACTGCAGAGCCTCCCCGGCAGGATATGTACGTATTTTCTAGTTCCTGGTGGGACTAGCTCAACGTCTGAGTTAGCTTGAATATTATCTCTGAAATTTTGGATCCGCAAGGCTCACCAATTGTTGACCTACCTCGTCTGCGGAAGCTATGCTCGCAAGGTGAGAAATAACAAATCGTCACGAACGAATGTCTAATGTGAATCGCCAGGGTTACCCGATGAACCTCCATGGCTTAGGCCTAGGATATGGAAGTACGTGATTCAAGAGCGGTATGACTAACGTCTGGCCGACCTGACGTGCAATGTAGGCTTTTACTGGGAACGGTCCCGGTCTTGAAGTCAACATGGCAAAAAGAAAATCGGAAACAACGAGACAGCTACTATGTACGTGCACCCTCATATCGCGGAACACGCGCTGATACATCGACTAGGATCTCGTTCGCCGTTTGTTATCACCACTTTATGACATGCCAGCACCCACGAAACCGCTGAGCAACATAGATACGGCGCTAATGAAAATATCCGAATCTCTATTTCGTCTTCCCCCTGGGCTCTTCGACACGCTTGCTAGTGGCCCAAATTGTCCAATTATGTCTCCGTTAGATGAAAATATTGATGAAACAGAAAGGATCGGTTGCGCTCATCTTCTTGACGCGCGACTGCAGATCCTCCGCGGACAAATTTCCGCATCGGAGCCTGCAGGTATTCCTGAAATTCGTCTAGAGCCTGACGCTGGTACTCTCGAGCTGTCACAATTGCCAAGCTCAGGTTCCATTGCATCCCGCAGGCCAGGGGCACCCACCACATTATTACATGCTGGGCCATTCGGTGGTTCGCATCCACAGCATATCTCAGCCCTCCTCCGTCTGTTATATCTGCATTCATGTATAAATCCAGCAAACCAATCCCCAGACATTCCTTCCTTGCTTGTACCGTTGTACGCTGTTCTTGTCAGGGAGGTGGAACCGGAAGATTTAGTCCACGCTGAAGCAGATACATTCTGGTTATTCGAAGTTCTCGTTGGGGAGTTTTCTGAACTGGCTGATCAGGAAGGTGGTAAAGTTTGGATGAAGAAGTTCAGCGATCGATTGGCACAAGCAGACGGAGAACTTGCTGCAAGTCTGGTATGTGTTCTTCTCAACAAATCATGAACTTCCCCAACTCTAGATGTAACAGCACACCAAGGGCTTGGATCCTATGCTTCCACATTACTCCTAGTAAGATGCGCTCTTATCTGATATTTCGTGGCTAACACAAGCTCGCAGTCGTTGGCTTGCACCTCTCTTGTCCCAAACACTTCCTCTTCCTTCCCTCCTGCCTGTATGGGATGTGCTTTTCTCATACCCAATGAGAACTCGAGACGAGAACCATAAACTCGACGCCCTCGTTGATATCTGCACAAGCCTTCTGATCCGTGCGCGCGCGCCGCTTTTTAGGTCGGTCAATTATTCACATGAACCGGCGATTATATTGAATGCTTTTAGACTTGCAAAGCCTGGAGGTAAGTCTCCAGGACTGTGGGCTGAAGAGCAGGCTACCATTCGCCCTTCTTCTCCGCTTCGACCATGGGAGCTCAGTGATGCTTTTCTCGAGGGCATTGCTCTTTTGCAATCCTATCCGATTGATGCAGCTGGTGGTATCGACCGAGTCTTGCAAACTGCGCACGATTTGGCCCAAAGGCGCATCGAGGAAAGTAGACTTTTGAAATCGGATAATATTACCCTCGGTGCTCGGATCAAAGCCACCATGTGGAAGGGGTTTACAAACCAAGTTGCTAATGCTGATAATGGGGAAGAGGGGGAAGAAGAGGAAGAGGAAGACTCTAGTTCGGATGAAGAGGGCTCCCACGAAGACGGCAATGAGACAGAAACTCCTGCTGCTCCCACTCTGACCTCGCGTCTTGCAAATACGGTTTGGAGAGGGATTACCAATCAAAGCTCTATGGACGATTCACCATCTCCACCATCACCAACTTCCCCGCTACAACCACAGTCACCACCGGTCACTCATCCCCAGAGTCCTCCAGAGCAAATCACCTCAAAGCCATCTCTGAGCCCACCGCC
Source organism: Suillus decipiens (assembly GCA_016695475.1). Classification (NCBI taxonomy): domain Eukaryota; kingdom Fungi; phylum Basidiomycota; class Agaricomycetes; order Boletales; family Suillaceae; genus Suillus; species Suillus decipiens. Next base: position 882,659 of record MU172919.1, on the reverse strand, counting down.
TGCAAGTATTTGGGGTTATGCTGGAAAACTCAAAGACTCTGACACAATTGCGGCTTTTGCCAAAGTAAGCACGAATTGGCGCGCACGGGCGATGGATGCATGGGGTAGTCAACGCAATAGCTTGACATCAAATGGGAATGCACCATCACCAATGATCGCGAAATCTGAGTTACCACCCTCAGTTCCAGACAAGTGGTCATCGCTGAGAGATGGTGCTAGCCATTCTAGAGATTGGAGTAGAGCGAGCTCGCTTCCCGGTAGTAGCCGAGAGACTGCTTTTGAAGAGCCTCCTCGCCCCGCATTCTTTCGATCGCCACGAGATAGTTTTTTGCCATTGCCGCGCAGAGGAACTTACACCGCCCCTCCGAGCCCGGAAGTCCAATCTCAGCAGGAAGATAACTTTATCCATAAGGCACAGGCCTCTCTGGCATCCTTGGCTGCTTTAAACTCGCGTACCACTACCTCACGTACATCAACCTCACAACAACCTCCGAGGGGTCCGCCACGTCCTCTCCTACTTAATTCAAGCTCGTTGATCACCGCGAAACCTCCGTTGGCCGCGCACTCGGACGGCGGGATGCCAGTCAAACGACGTGGCGATTGGATGGATGTCATGCGCAGCAAAGGGCACGGACTGCACACTGACTCAGTGTCTTCAGTCTCATCGCTATCGCCTTCTGACGTCTTCAGCGGAACACACTCGAAACCAAGCTTAGGCTCTAGATCTGACATCGAATCTGATGGGGGAGGTCGGAAGGTGGCACTAAACCGCAAGTCGATATCGCCAATGGCACTCGCGTCCCGTGCACTGCGAGTTCCTTCAGCGACTTCTCCTTTAAGCGTATCTGATGTAATGTCGCACGATTCATCCACTAGAACCTACAAGAGGTCCACCGCTGAAGACAGCTCGTCTGACAGGGACTGGCGTACATATACTCCCGTAGATTCACCTACAACGGTGTCATCTCCGCCTATTCCTCCGACGCCTATTACTGCGATTCATGTCGAAGTAGGGAAGGTACGGGTGAATAGTGAAAGTCGGCAGAGTTCCTTTAGCGAAGATAGTGTACCTCTCAGGCCACCCACACCAAGCAAGGTTTTACTACGAAAAAAGACGCCGCCACCTCTACAAGATACGGACAATTCTGACTCGCAGGACTGGACACCTTCCAGGAATCCCCATGTGCGCTCGAAGCATCACCATCCAAAACTGCCCAGCTTGCGAACTCGGGACACCAACCTTCGGCCCACTTTTGTGGCTGAGCACAAGAATGTGAGCCCAAACTCGCTCGCTCCTCCAGAGTGGCCCGAGGAGCAAGAGATCTCTATGACACCTCGTGCTCCTGAATTTAGTTCCAAAGACCCCATATCAACATCCTCGAATTTTTCGTCGCATTCTCCACGTCCTAGGCGGAAGACATCAGGGGAAACAGTGGGGCGTTCACGGAAAATTTCGGGGGAATCGATTGTCCAGCTTAGTAGATCTTCGTTCCATGAGACGCGAGATAGCGCCGCAGAAGAAGGGGATGACGAAGGCTACGATGACATTTTGAGCGCATATGAGAGTGAGGAAGGGAGCAGGGAGTAGACGTCCTTATAACTGTTCCTGCTGCTGTACTAGTTAATCCGATAAACTATGGGGAATAGACCCAGAACGCTGGGTAAGAGAAGGTTTTGTTTTTAATGGCAAAAATAGATGGTATATTATATGCGGGTATGGCTATTGTCCGTATGGTTGTGAAACATGAGTTCTTGCACTCCTCGATAAACTTCAAGGAGTATGGGAAAGTGTGGCAAAATATTCTAATCAAGGTAAAATCAGACTAGGGAAGGAAAGACGGTAAGCAAATCGCTGACCTCAAATGCGACATCCAAAGCAATCTTGTCCGTGCTGGATCCGTGCACAGCAGCTATATAATAGCGGACGTCCCATCTTCTTAAACCTTCATTTATGACGAAGTCTTTTAAAAGGGATGCGTGAATAAATCGCCTAGACACGAAGAGCGGCTTTAGCAAAGGATATCCTCGATGCGTCTCGAGCTGTATACCGTAGGCTGGAAATACTAGCACAGATTCTGTTCCAAAAATGAGGAATGCACAGACACAACGTTTGGGAATATACCATGAAGAACTTGCCTGCAACGGCAGTATATGGTAAACCCAACTACCAGGACGGTAAAAGCACACAACACCGTGTTGCCGTGAAACTGCAAAATTTAGAGACCATTAGCTTTCAGCTTTCAAGCTGGACAACTTGAAATAGCATACTGACTCTTGGCCATATGAATGAGATGACCACGGGCAGACAAAGGTCAATCCACCCCCATGATGTCGCACCGCGAACAACATTCCCGCTTCCATCTCGAGCAAGTCGCCAGTTCTCAATGCGATACTCCCGAAAACTAGGCCATTCTATCACAGACAGTTCAGGATGACAGTCGGGTAAAGGTCTAGTCTGTTGCATTCATCGAGTTCGTTGAAGAGTGTAAGCAGGTTCAAAAATATGCACTTCACGACAAATTCGAACAAATAAAAGCTATGAAGATAGGAAAAAAAAAACTGCCCCAGTGAGGCTCGAACTCACGACCTTCCGATGCCAGCAAGTAACAGTCGGACGCTGTAACCAACTCAGCCATGGGGCATGTGTTGTCGACGCCACCTCGTCTAATTCAGCTAGTGCCACACCTTCTCCAAGTCGAGAGTTCTCGACACCTGTGCCGCCTTGTCAGATGCCAAAGAAATCGAAAGCATCAAAGGACATTGTCCAACCACCACACAAGTCTGCAGTAGCGCCAGCTCTTGAGTTTCCAGACATCCTGCAAAAAGAAGCTCTCGAATGTCGCATACTGCTAGAAGACCAGATCATCCTTATAGATGTTTGTTTCATTTTTGTCACTGTATGATTGCAATCGTGCATTCTAAATCAGCAAACAGGAGTTTCTCTCTGTTGAAGAATGTAAACGCTTTGTGAAGTTTATCGACAATGCTCCGTTGGAGTTAACTCCTCCCAAGAAGAAGGGTGAGGCTGAGAGGGTCAATTGTGAGTGTTTACTACCCATCAGTATGCGCGCAAGAATAGGTGCTCACCCGCACTCCTCAAGTTCGTTTTTCTGTAATCTCTATTTCATTTGCTCAGAAGTTACATTCCCTCTTATTGCCACACCTTCCATCTTTCCCTCCTCCGACTTCAGTCAGGCGGCGTCCTCCCCTTGGCGAAAAGCGTTCACCTCATTCATGTAACTCAAATATCCGCATGTACAAATACACGCCATCTCAGTACTTTGGTCCTCACTACGATGATTCTGTCCGCGACCCAGAGACGGAAGCAAGATCCGAATGGACGGTGCTGGTTTACCTAACTGGACTCGAGGATGGAGTTGAAGGTGGTGAGGTACTAATCTGTAACCACGATTGCAAATTTAAAGACTGATTAGTGTGTGTGCAAGACACTGTTCTATAAGGATGAGCGGGGGAAACCACGCGAAACTATTGTAGCCCCTCTGACGCGCGGAACCGTTCTCCTCCATCGGTCAGTGATCTCCGGCCTTGTTGCACCGCAAACTAACACTGACCGACTAGCCACGGAAACGAATGCCTACTTCATGAGGGTTCGCTGGTCCGCAATGGCACTAAGTACATCCTCCGCTCAGATCTCATGTTCATGTGACGACCATCATGATCTTTGGTAATCAGGCTCAAGGCTTGACTCATAGTTGGACTTGCAGCTCACTTATAAACCATACAGACCACCGACCTTGCTACCATCTTGATTTTTCGGACAATCCATCCATCCATACTTATTCTCGAATATATATATTTTGGGTGCACTTCTTGTTCCAGGTAACTGTGATGTGCTAACAGAGGCCAACCTCTTGTTTTAATGAGATAGTTTCTCGCAAGTATCAAACACAGGAAGACCTATCGCCCCTTTTTTGAATGTCTCTTTCGCGGGACACCTGCCTCCACGACATCGTCATCACGATCTCTTTCATCCCTTCCAATGCCATCCTCACGTTTGCGTTTCTTTCCACCTGCTTTAGCCTCTTCTTTGAGCTCGTTAATGGCCAACCGTGCAGATTCGTCAACACGTTCTTTCAGTAACATCACTTCTTCCTTGTCTGTTGGCCAAAGTTCCATTTTCTTGCCTATGACCTTTTCTATTCGTTGGATGAGCTCCACATCGTATTGTGTCACCATTGTAATCGATTTTCCAGATCGACCTGCTCGTGCAGTACGTCCAACGCGGTGAATATAGTCCTTGGAATGGGTTGGAATATCGAAGTTGATGACAACATCAACGGAAGGCAGATCAAGACCACTATATGCAGAGCGACATCAATTAGTGCACAGAGTTGTGAATAAAAATGAGGAACAAACCGGCTAGCTACGTCAGTTGCCACGAGTAACTTGCGGTCTCCACTCTTGAACTTGCCCAGAGCGCCTAAGCGTTGACTTTGGCTTAGCTGGCCGTGTAATGGAACGGCAGGAAAGCCAAGCGATCGCAACATGATTGACAATCTGGAATAGAGTAATGGGGAAAATAAGTCGAGGATAACAGACTGATTGCAATGCACCACCCACCGTTGGGCATCATGCACTGTCCGGGTGAAAATTATGATAGAATTCGATGCAAGATGGTTGGCGAGATATATGAGATGCACATCTTTATGTACCAAGGGGACGAGTAGATAGTATTGCAGCAAGGTGGACACGGTCTGGTATCTACATTGATACTCTCAGTACAGCTCAGGATGCCGACAATTTGCCCATACTTTGAAGAAACTTCAACCCGGATAGGGTTTATTAGACTGGCTCGCTGTAGCTTTGCAACTTTGGTGGTCATGGTAGCGGAAAACAGATATGTTGTGCGTTCCTTGGGTATGACTTTGAGAATCTGATCTATTTCAGGACCGAAATCCATGTCGAGAAGACGGTCCGCTTCATCCATAACCTGTGTGACTGTAAGGACTGAGGGTACAAGGGTTAGGGAAAACACACCAAGAATTTCAAACTTCTTAGGCTGAATCCCTTCGTGTTCTGAAGATGATCGTTCAAACGACCGGGGGTTGCCACTATGATATGAGGCCGCTTAGCAAGGCCAACAGCCTGTTGCATCCTATCCATTCCTCCGACAAGAACCAAGGACCGTACCCCCATGGCAGAGCCTAGGCTCTCGAACTGCTGCGCTATCTGATACGCGAGTTCGCGGGTTGGTGCAAGGATACACGCAAACAATCCTTTTGGCTCGTCCCAAAGTTTTTGCAAGATGGGAAGAGCGAACGCTGCGGTTTTTCCTGAACCAGTTTCCGCCACGCCAATGATATCTCGACCCTCTAATGCATGAGGAAGTGCTCGTTGCTGAATCTCAGTAGGTTTTGTGAAGTTAATCTTATCGAGGGCTTCCAGTAAAGGATCTATGAGGCCTAGTTCTTTGAAGGTTTCTGGCGGTGTGGTCGACGTGCTTGCTTCTTCTGGCGAAGGCATACTGTCCGGCCGCGGTCGTTAACAGTGTAGTGGTCCAGAGCAAAGGTACTAAAATATTTTTCTCACGTTGTCTCCGTCAGAACTTTGTCGGACCTGCCAGTGGCAGTGTATTCAGCTGTAGTGCTGCTTTCTTCGCTGCGTCCAGGATACCACCTATCTGACATTTTCGTATGTCTAATCAGAATGTCCTAGTGACGTACTCTGCGCCAATATCGTTTTTGGCCTCAGAGAGCTGGAGGCAAGTGCTAACAGCCTTGCAATCTCAGCTACCGCTTCGGAGCATTCACTGGAAGTCAGCTTCCCGACCGAATCTCAAAACCATTCAGGAACTTGAACTCACTCTTGTTCCTTTGGATTCCCTTCGCGATGAACACACATCACAAGTACCAGTCACTCTATTAGAAAAGCCCTTACTCAACCTTTACGTTGTAACGTGCGAGGTAAACATGGTGAACAAGTGATAGCGGCAACCTGACGAGGTATTCAGGATAACGACTCGTACAAAACAAACGTGAAGAAACAGATTAAAGACTGGCATTCTACCATATCTCAGCGGAAGAATCAAGAATGGATCATTGTGCATGTCGTTCGTTCTGATATCAAGACCACAGACCGCAAGTTCTTTAACATGAAGAGCTCTGTCCTTGATAAAATAAAAGCAGATTTCAACATTGACAAGCGAGACCGGTGCGGCTACCCGCCTATCGCATCTCTCCTCATACTTACATTTATCAGATGCGTACAGTTGTCATGGACAGCGGGAGATCACAGTCCCGTCATATGGGCTGATCTTGTGAACAAGATTAAGGACGGTTTGTTGTCTGCTCTAGACTCATCTGTTTCTCAACGGGAGGAAGAAGTCAGACGTTCTGAGAGTCAGAGGCAAATGCCTGGTTGGAATTTCTGCACGTTTTTTATATTGAAGGCATGTCTCCTATGCATGGCATTTTTTGAACATATTTTAGCTGATAATTTTTTGATTCTTAGGAAAGCCTTGCAACCTCCTTTGAAGGAGTGAAGCTTTTTGAAGATGCCTTACGCCAGTACAACGAACTGGAAGTATCCTTCATCCAAGTTTTGAGAGAGAAGAACATGTCCTGGTTTGGTAGTCTCATCCAGCCTGTGGACAAGGACGACTCGGTCCCCCTACTCTCAATTACGAAGAAACATTATCGTGACCTCATCCTTGCCAACTCCATCTCGGTATTTGATCTCCGGATATACTTGCTTGCTCGTCAGTGCGCTCTGCTAAATGAGATGTGTCGCCCATCCGAGATTTGCCAGAAGGTCACCACTTTTCTGGGCACGTTTGGTAGACGATTGCGAGAAGTAGAGGTCAGGAGTCGCATCATACTATTCTGTATCGTAGAAACTCATGCCCTCTATAGGCCAAGTTACCGGAATACTTCATTGAGTCATGGATATTCTCTTCTGCTCTCAGCGTTATCGACCAATGTGATACGTGGGCTTTTACGACTGAACTGGATGGCATTCAGCTCGCACGATTCAGTGCGAGCAAAGGTGAACTTGTTGAATTAGCCAAGAGTCAGGTCAGATATCATTGTTGAGACTCTCACTATATCCTGATTTTTCTTTGCAAGCTTGATATCATTGGAGTCAAAGTAGGCCATTTGCCCAACAAACCGCCCTTTTCAACCACATGTATGGACGAAATTGCCGTGCATACAGAACAAATCAGTAAACGCTCGTCGAAGCGGCGGATAAGCAATCACGAGGTCACGCTAGCTATTGGGGACAAGGATGCTTTTTATGACTTGTATTGTACAACTTCAAATCGTGCCATCGACATGTACGTGAAGGCTGGCCGTCGTAAATTCGCGCTAAAGCTGCATGGATTCCTTGCCGCTCTTGACATGTAAGCATAGTGTTCGACATATAATCCGCTTGCTTATTGCAGGACAGCCATCGAGGACGCCTTGCAAGTGCTCTAGCGATTTTCACATCATTACCCGCTCATTATGCACCTCATATGTGGATATCGCTAGAGTCCTTTGTGCTCTCTCGTGCACTCGATATACATGCGGAGTTAGAGAATCCTCCAGATCGAGAGTGGATACACATTTTACTTGCATATCTCAGGACATGTACAAATGACATGAGCAAAGAGCTGACACCGGAAGTGGGTGGGGAGAAGTCTGTTATACAGCTTATTAGAGCACTTCACACTGCTGTTGCAACCTTGGACTCAGGTGTGTACTTGCCGAACGAACCAGCAATCTGAAATCATCAATAATCCGAAATTGTAGATCTGGTTCATACCGACCATCCTATCATGGCAGTTCAAGTATCTGGCGATGCTACCTGCAGTGGCGATGAAGACTTGGCCTTAGTCGATGCCACCGTTTTAAATCACCTGCCATGTGTGCGTATTCGTATGTTGAGACATAGTTTCCAAAGCTGATTTTTGTTTCAAGGATGTCTTTGTTGATGAAATTAACATAACATTGCGTGGTCGAGATTCTGAACGTCTGAAGTTCACCGCGAAGGTGGATAAAGTTCCTCCTGGCCAATCGACTGTAACCCTATCTTGCCCAGTGCGTCTGACTATGTCAACGGTTTCCCGTGAACTAAACTGTACATCATAGTCATCTTCGTGGGGTTTATATATTCTTGAGAGCAGTGAAGTAGTAATGTCACGTGTCCGTTTTCAATGGCAACATGCGAGTACTGCAGTTACTACTTCCAAGAAGAATCAAATTTCATTGGTGCGCGTGCCGCGCAGTTTGCGCGCTTTGGATGTACAGATACGTCAACCTCAACAAGGTAAGTGATATAGCCTTCTTGACCGTACTAATTCTAACTTGTGGATTCAAGCTGAGCTTGGAACGACATCACACCTCTTACTTGTGATTTCCACTGGCCAGAATGACATCTCGAGGGCAACTATTAAGCTAACTTCGCCTTCTGGAGTGCAATTCAACTTTTCAGCGGCTCGCTTAGAGGCTGAAGGTTTGTGTTTTCAATACATTTTTGATGTGTTTTTGAACCAGTACAAGGTACGGGGACTCTCGAGGCCTCTGACAACGATGTTGTGCTTCTAGATGCTCCTGTCGACGCGGACGTTGTAATATCGCTACCACACTCCGATGCTTCGAGATATCATTCAATGGTAGGCGTCCTTTACCAAAAAGGACGACTTTCACTCACTACTGAATGAAGAAAATCTGGCTAAATGTAACATATAACACGCAATCCTTGATGGGTGTGATCCGCACCTTGCAAACCTCCAGAGTTGTCATGGTCTCACTACCTATAGCAGTTAACGTAGAAGATTTTTTCCGCGGAAAAAGGTTCGATCATTACATCACCTTGCACTCTATTCTGAAGTCCTGTTTAGACTGTTTTCCAAGTTTACTATCTCGGCAACCTCCCACCAGCATGTTCGAATATCATCGGCGGAGTTGCGGGGTGCACGAAGTCTCGATGGAGTGAAGATCTCAGGCTGTCGTCCTAGCCATCCTGTTATGGTAGGACCCTATTTTTTTCGCGATTGCTGACGATAATAAACTTTACATAGACCGTTACACCAGAACATCCTGTGAACTTCTTGTTTTCCGTAGAGTCTTCGGATGGACCTGGTGCGTCACTAGCCAGTTTGTTTGTCGAGTACTAAGAGAAACCCAGTTCTTGATCCACTGAACCTTGTCATCAAATACCGCATACTACGTGACGGTGAGGATTCTCAATATTGCCTTGACTGCAGCTAAATATCATGTAGAGGTGGAGGCATTAGTTCGGCAAACAGTAGAAGCTGTTTTGTTAAGTATGCCAGTCGAGAAACTCCAATACGGATCTCTACGACGCACACTCATTGACAAAGTGGTCGCACAACTGGAGAGTAACGCTGAATGGGTGGAAACATACAGGTGTACTGGTGAAATCATCTTACCTCGTTCGTTTGAAAATGGCGGAGATTTCCAGGGACCTATTCGGGAGGTTCATTTGTCGATGTTTTGAGTCTGTTACTTTTGCTCATTGCGTGTAACCTTTAGGCGTTGGCGCAATGTCGCCCAGAGACTGCATCACCCTGTCCTTGGAGGGAGATCAAGATACCAGTTGACGTACCAAGGATGAACGTTGGTGTTTCCCAGTTGTCCCTAATGCAACCCGAATTAATCTGGGTAACAGATTGTGACTGCAGTACAAATCACCGTTCAACCCTCTTCACTTCCTAGTAACATTCAGTCAGATCAACTTCCACCAATCTACGCAGGCCAACCAATCAATGCGACCCTCATCTTCAAGACCTCTTTTCATTGGGCTGAGAAAGAGGGCAAACAGCGATACTACACGATGCGATACGATGTCGAAGAGCGTGTCAAGGATTGGCTTTTGTGTGGGCGAAAGCGTGGAGATTTCGTCGCAACTGTGAGTCCCACTGATATCAATTCAATCCCACTATCAACTCAAACGGTGTCTAGGACGGTGGTTCATTTACTGTTCCGTTGACATTGATAGCTTTACATCACGGCGAAATTACCTTACCCAAGGTTGATGTTCGGCCACTGCCAATATCAACGCAAGCTTCGATGGGATCTACAGTGCCAAGCGCTGATACTTGCCAGGTCCATGAAGCTGAAAAGGTTTTGATTCTGCCCAGAGGCGGCAGAAGTACATATGTCGTAGGCATGGGAGGCGAATACGAATGAATGTATCAACCACTATTACTTTTGGGATAATTCTTCTGGGTAGACTTTTGAACGTTTTAAAAACACCTTCCCTTCTGGGTAACCGAACCAAATCCCCAATAGTATCACAAGATTCGCCGCCAGGAGAAGGCCAGATGAAAGCGGTGTGGATGGATAAACATTCCAGGCATATTCGATTGCGCCTATGAGTGCCATTCTTTGCACATATCAGAACGTAAAAGTGCACGTTACAGTACGAAGTGACTCACTGCATGATAAAAGGAAACCTCGTTCGTTGAGTAAGAAGAGGTAATTGCTGCGAATACCACGAGTAGAATTGGTAGTGCAGTGATCGTGCAAATATAATGCCGATGAGATTGGACGTCATAAGCACAGTAGCAACGTCTAATGTACAAATCAGCAAACATAAATTAATGGACTCTCAGAATGACTCACAATCGGAATCTACAGGTGCCAAACCAGCAGGCCGACCAGGTTGCCGGAGGCCTCTCTGTAGGACCCTGGCTACGCCACCATCGCCGCGACACCATCGGAATAATCCAAAGGCAATCAACATCGTAATGTGACCCAGAAGTAAGCCTTTCGCCCATGCGGGACTCAAAAATGTACGTTCATCAACAAAGCGCCAGTTCACGGTCCACTTGTACAGGAAAACACGTGACAAATCGAATGCATTTTGCAGGTAGGACTTTGCATTTGCTATGAGGAAAGAGCGCGCAAGTAGAATCTGAGTGCACGCCAAGACAAGTATGTGTCGGAATGTTGCAAAGAGGCCGTGTCGTTTAAAGAGAATGACTAGTAGACCTGGCAAATACAGTATTGCTGACATTTTTACGGAGACAGCGAGACTTGTACAAAGTTATGGATGTTCAACACGGGTGAAGAGAGTATAGTGCTCACCTGAATAACACAATGCCCACGTCATCCCAAGAACTCTGGAATGCAAGAATTGCTGCTTGTACGAAGATTAATGACCAACAGTCATTAAATAGGCGAAGAACAAAGATAGAATGCAGTCTTTTGCTGAGTGGTAGTAGCAGAAGTGTCCAATTTGGAACCTTTGCTTTCTTATATATCACGCATACGAGGGCGATGGATAGTACGTATAGGCCTGCGTAAATCTGTTGTGCTTGCGCAACATTGCGACCAGCGTCCGTGATTAGATGAAGAAAGCGATGAATATAAACATGTCCGGCTGGATAGCTAGTTCCGTTAAAGTAAGCGCCATGTAATTCTGTTCACGTCAAGTCGACTTACACTAAAGGACCTGTGGGACCTGTGATATTGACATAGTTGCGCTCTCCCTTCAGGTAAAGGTCAATGTGGACCATGTACGTTTCCCAGTCGATTTCTGTATCTGCCTGATATGTCGGTCATGGTGTTATGCAGGCGAGCGAGATTCACTAACAGGGAACGAACCGCAGTACGAGTTGAGTGAGGATAGCATCTCCGAGAACGACGAGGGATGCAGTAAACCAAAAATATTGCTGATAGAATAAAAGCGCTCGGACGTACTTGAAGACAGAACTCTGCATGAATGGAAGATGATACCACAACTCTGAGGTCAGCTTGTGTTCTAAGTATAGCCTGAGCGCTAGGCAAAGATGCAAAAAGCAACTGCCCCAGTGAGGCTCGAACTCACGACCTTCCGATGAAACGATTTGTAACAGTCGGACGCTGTAACCAACTCAGCCATGGGGCACATATATTTCGTACACTTTTGAAAAGTCATAATCAATGAGGATCGTTTAGCGACAGAAACACCGAATGATTATATTTATCAATCGGTCCATGAGACACCAATGATACAAAATACATCTCACACATCCACAACTTATTTTATGGCCTTAACAATACCTCTATAAGCTCTATTGACCTTGCCTCTTACATGACATCAAATTTTACTTGAACTTGATCGGTTAAATATGACTCAGGATGCATGTATGTATTATGCAAAGTCTTATGTAATTTTAGCTCTTTTAAAATTTAACATTCTCACTCTCTGTTATGATCACCTTCAAACTTAAATTCTATCGTGTCAGTATGATGACACACAAAAATATCATAATTGTATTGGCAAACGTTCAAGCTGTTCAGCATTGAGAAGTAAATGTATGGGGAGACTCTACTCAATATCAATACAAGCAGCTGAAAGGAAAGATTAGCTAATGAATCATGTCTCACGGTGCGATAATGCATCTACAAGTTGGATGTGCTCGACGAGCGGTGTTTGATTTTAGGCGACCACTTAGTGTCGCTTAAGTTCGGGCTTTGATATGCATCATGAATATTTGTAACATATCTACAAAGGCATCAGACATACTAGCAGTACCAATAGATCTAATTCGTTCGACTAAATCATTCTTTGAAAAAATGAGAGCATCATACACTCCAGGATGAGTGTACTACTGAAGTTGTAAGTGTTCGTAAGTGTTCGTAATGCGCGTAAGTTAAGCGAGAAGTTGGGTGTTTTTCAGATGCGTTGGGGGTCTCCTCACCATTTTGAATGTTGTGCATGAACGATTGTATATATTTTTCTGATACGTCAGAAATGCAAAAATTTTAGACATATGCTACTTGCCAGGAAAAATACCAGAGTTTTTATAGAGTGTTGTAAAAGCACAGTAATTCAATTTTCAATTTTGCGTCTCAAATGCCGATTGGTAATTGTACATAACAATTAAATAATATTAAGGAATAACCTTGTAAAAATATTACATAATTAATGTCTTGAATTAGTCCAAAAAATCGTCACCTGAGCGATTCGAACACTCGCGGGCAAAGCCCAACCGCTTAGCTGTATAGCAGGCGATCCCGTTAACCACTCCGGCAAAGTGACTTGTTTTGTTGTCAACATTAACTATATAAATACGATTCAACCTTCAGATCACCCCTCGCGCAGTGGGCCATGTACCATCCTCATTCGACTCCGAGTCACCTCAGCAAGTTTCTTTCCTCCATCATGTCGTCCTCGTCTCAGCTAAATCTCACTGTTGACCTCAACATCCTACTGTCTGATGCATGACTTTCTCGATTGACCTGTACTGACAAATATGTATCAGCCCGATGTGATCGACAACGTCCAGCTGCCAGCGGCTTCAATAGATACACAGAAGACAGCCAATTGGTGGGTTCCATTAACAACTATCTGGTATACTTTAACTGATCACCGCTCCTGGTAACGAGGCGGCTGTCATTGTAAATACTGTCTGCTTGCCTGGCGAGCACTATTTCGGTCAAGAACTCCCAGAATGCGGACAACACTGCGAGTATCATCGGCAAGTTGGTGCGTGGAACTACGATGTGCCACAAGCTGTTTTACATCATGTAGACGCACTGGCGGGGTCCGTATAAGTACACTTTTATCACGTTCATAATTTTTTTTACAATCAAGAGCTGCGATAATATACTGGTTACACAAACACACTCGACGATACGATATCTCATTTGATGTGAATCGCTTAAAGTCTACTATAAGTCTTATCTTTCTCCCGAAATCTACGCGGATATGCATATGGTATCTACTCGATGTATCTTGTCACTCGAGCGTATGATAGAGGGGGAATCGAAATTCCGCACTGAATTTGGGAGGTGCAAGTTGGCTGCAAGCACGATCAAGTGAGTTGCTGATTCGGAGGCGGTGTGACGACCTTTTCCGAGTTGATTCCAATAGTGAGTTTCGCTATAGGTCGCTCATGACCGTATCTAGGAATTTGAAAGGATGATGAATTCAGTATTCTTGCTGTCATCCTAGTCTATGGTGAGGCAGGACACGGACCATCACTGGTAAAACTGCCGTGACGGTGTTCCGAGGGTTTGACTCGACAGTCAAGTGAAAGGAGATGTATATACCTTGGTGATAGTTACAGCGAGTTCTACCACGTCATAGTAAGGAGACTATAGATTTCGCCTTAAATCCAAAAGAGACAGGAGTGAGCTTCGAGAAACTTGATGATGAACACGAGGTAGACTAAATGTGTCCGCGTGAGTTTGAGTTTCGCATGTATGTAAAGGGTTGGCCATGAAAGGATAATTAGTACATGAGTCGGACATGAGGGACTACGGTCGTGATCCTACCAACGACATCTCAGTACAGCATTAAGTCAACGTCGGTTCTGCCGTCTGGTCAACCGCTTGTAATCACCTTTCACTTTCACTTCTCCACAACTTGTTCTGCTCTTGTCACTATCATTATTTCATTCTGGCCCCACGGCCATGAAAGCATTTCTGAACAGGTTTAACAGAGGCCTGTCATCAAAGGACAGGGACCGGGACAGAGACAAAGACAAGGACAAGGAAAAAGAGAAAGAAAAAGATCGTGACAATGTTTCCGTTTTGACCAAGGACCGCAGCGACAACTCCTCTACCAACTCCCACTCACCCTCCACCCGAGAAAAGCGTGAGCTAGTCCAGCTTCCACCGCTCCCAGGCTGGCCTCCTACTCACGAAAGACTCTCTATTGAGCCTGTCGGTAGACCAGCAACTGATGTCAGCAGTAGACATGTCACGTCTCCCGGCTTGATTCAGATCCAACGCTCCAATAGTGCAGGTACAGTCAATACCAATGCAGGAACTCCTACATCAATTTCGTCGCATAAACCACTTCCCGACATCTGTGCTCGCCCTTTACCTCCAATCGAGGAGCCTCTTGACGACGACAGTGGCGTCGGCCTTACCGTTTCCCCGCCGACACACGACCCGGACCCTGCAAATCGTCGCAAGGCAAATGGTAGTACCACATCAAATGATGTACAGAAAAAGGTAGCCTTCCTTTCACCCCCTCCGACACCCTCGCCGCTTGATTCCCAACTTCCGGATACATCGGTGCTCAGCCCCTCTCAAACCGTCCAGACGCCCTTAGGCGCCCCGCTCAAAACCACCGTGTCGCGTTTTCAGGCAACACATGGCAAAGACACGCGTGGCTCCGTTTCAACAGCCGCCTCAACATCACGCACAGACCTCGCTGCAAAGTCTACTACCACTACCACCAGTTCTCCTCCATCCACCTCTACCACCGTAGCCCCTCCTTCATCAACTAATACCGCAAAAGCCACGAGTACACGCACAGCAGTCTCCCCTTACCCAGGTTCAATGCGCTCCACCACGCCCTATTCTCAAATGTCGAATGCCAGCAGCCGCATTCTTGCGGTCACCTCATGGAGTGAGGCTGCAGAAGAGGACCTCGTCAGCAACCTTGGTCCCCGTGAACGCACTCGTCAAGAAGTCCTGTGGGAGATCGTGGCTTCTGAAGAGCGGTGCGCTACGCATCCCCACACTGATCCACTGATCCTGATGCGATCGTTGCGTTCGTTACAGATACGTAAATGACCTCACAAAAATGAAAGAATCCTTCATTGAGCCCCTTCTCCACCCTTATGCCACGCCTCCTCCTGTCAGCCCTACAGCGACTCCATTCAACGAGTACGATGACTATGGTAGGGTTGAGTCACCGCAGGAATCAATCGACGTCTTACCCATCGCTGCACGTTTCATGAGCCCTCTTGGCTTCCGTGCCGATGGAGCCTCCAAGCCTGTAGACGCAGCTCCAAAACCTGCAGATGGTCGTAGCCTCGCTACTACGACACCTCAAATTGATGACGAAAGTGATGAGGATGCTGAGGACACATTAGGCGAGGGGCTGCAAACCAATCGTGCTAATCCCAACCATCCTCGCTCTCCTTATCATGGGGGAGGCAGTGGTGGTAGAACAACCAAAATACACGATATCGTACCCTTCCCTTCACGTTCGCACGCATCCCTTCCTGCACCCCAGCGTAAGCTCGCTACCGCTTCCTCTCAATCACTGGGAGAGAAGGACAGGGAGCGGGAGCGCAAAGACAGTGCCAAGACCACTCCTCCACAAGGCACTCGGGTATTGCGCAAGTTCAAGCGCTCGACTTCGCAGGCCAGTAGTCCCCTCCAGAGTGCAGTCCCTCCGCACCTACTACCCGAGGACCTACGTATATGCCTCGAAGTTATCGAAAGTGGTGTGCTTGATGGGCACGTTAAACTCAGCGAAGGCCTGTTGAAGCGGTACGAGGAGCAATACCCTCTTGTCCGGTCCCTCGCGGATGTATTTGTCTCAAGTGTAAGTATCGGAGTTCTTCTTTGACGCAATATACTCATGCTACTTTAGTCACATATCTTCCAAGGCTATGCGACATATGTCTTGCATCTTGAGCGTGCGCTTGAGCAGGTGGATAACGCTTTGAGCACCGCAAGTGCTGCTAAGAAGCCCAAGAACCAAGATGCCGCCGAATGGCTCAAGGTTTGCAAGTCCTTGCAGCGGCTGGAAGAACTGGCAGCTGATAAAGGCGAAACCGGGCTTGCTATCACCCTCTCGAAACCCTTTCAGCGCCTTCTCAAATACCCTCTACTCTTCCAAAACTTACTCTTTCATACAGATCCGAGCACGTTCGAGTATGAGAGCACCCTGCAGATGGTCGCAGAAGTCGAGACGATCGTGCGCAGTATCGAGGACGAGAAGATCCAGAAAGAGGACCGTGACAAGACGCGTGATGTATTTGCACGCATCGAGGGGCTTGACAAGGTGAAGCAGCTTGCAATCCCAAAGCCGTCAAGGTTGCTGCTGGAGGAACGGCAGATCTTTGGGTCTCTCCATGGCTCAGGTTCATCAAAGGGCTCAGGGTCAAGCCCGCCACCAGTCATCAATGCCAAGGGTGTAAAGGGCAAGACATCGTTCCGTCGGCTAAGTGATGTGCTGGGCACGGGCTCAGGTATGGGGGGCAAGAAAGACCTCTGGCTTGTGGTATTTAATGACGTTGTCCTACGGTGTCAACGCACTGGGACAACGTCGTTGCCTTTAGTTTCAGGATCGAACTCGAGGGCGACTTCATTGCCAGAGATGCAGGGCAAGTCGAAGTATGCCTCAACAGGGCGGAGAAATTCGCATACGAAGCCGAGGAACCTGTACAAGTTTCTAAAGGTAAAGCTCCGATGACAATGTTCGACTTGTTCTCACTCTGGTATAGATCGAGACTTGGGCGATTGGAGATGTCGTCCAGCCTAAGGAAGGGGTTGTCTCTATGGAAGAGTATGTGGTTTATGCTCCTATTACTGATGTCTGCTCAGCGGTTTGCAGCGTTGTACGTTCCAAAGCAGAAGCACGGTCTGCCGCTCAGCCTAAAATCGTCCCTCTCCCTGACGATGATGAAGATGGCGAAGGAGAGTCAGACGACTCGGACAAGAAAAGTAAAATGAGCTTCTCATACTGGGGTGCAGACAAGATCACCCTCCAGAAACCTGTCCTCAAGCCCAGGCAACACGGCGTCGTTGGTTCAACACGCCGTGTATCTCCAGGCGGCACGTCCTCCTATAGCAGGGAGTCCTCTGCAAACGCTAAGTTTGGGACTCGTCTAGCTTCAGGCGACCATGCCTCTCATTCGACACGCCCCATGAGCCGGCGAACGCAAACAACACCCAGCACGCGTACGCGTGTGAACGCTTCAGAAGACAGCCATTCTATGAAGGCTACCGTCACGCGACCCGCTTGGGATATGAGCACACGTGGCAATCTGCATGCCCCTGGCATGAAGCGGTCACGCCAGACCTCGCAAACGAGTGCAGCCGCCCGCGCAACCTCCACCACTACCAAACCGCAAGTTTCGCCTGTTGGATCTGAAGACTCGGGGGTAGGTTTGTACCGCCAAATAGTGGCCCAGGACCCATCATTGGTCACATAACCTGACCTCTTACCATTGTCAACACGGCCTAGACTTTCGCTAGCTTTCCTCGTCCATCCATCTTCACCATAATCATTCACGGCGTTCATCATCGCATATCCGCACTCTCTTACTTTATTACTTCCTTACCCTCATCGCGCAGCCGACACACACATTCATTGTTTGCCTTGCTCTTGCGTCTCTCCTCTCTTCCTCCTGCTACGTCAGAGTTGGTACCCGATTATTTGATGATACCTTAACACTCTCGTTGTTCCTCCCTCATGCTTCTTCAATTTTTATCGCATTCTCTATTTGGAACGCAAACATCGAACAATTGATAGTCATCCAATCATTCCTGATTTCATCTAAAGTACTTGAGATACGCTCCCCTATGCTCCCAGGGTCTAGAGCTACTATGATGTAGTCACCACTCTATATACAGTTTTAATCGGGCACGTTTTGTGCTTCTTTCCTATCGATGGTGTCACCATTTTGATCGATCTAGTCTGTTTTATATGCCGCGTTGTGGATGCTGACGCTACGCCCGCTTGGGTCCGAGGAACATCCCCAATCGCCTCGTGGTATCCAGCTGGATTGATAGAAATGAATAAATAAACTCCAAAAAGAGTCGACCTAAACTTACCGTACAGCAGTCTTCGCTGCGGTCTCAGAGGGGAAAAGACCTGAAAAACATGAGGACGTGTAGTTCGGTTCAAATCTAGACTAGATATCGCTCACTGTCGAATATTTCTCGAATGTAATAGGCTTCCTTTGTATCTGGGGTATCGACTGACCAGCGCTCTGCACGCTTAGCGAAATCTTTGTCAGAAACAAAGGCAGCTGCGTTATCCTTGATGCTGTGATCAAGGTCCATCAGCCCGTGTCTCACTACCGATGGGGAAACGTGTAGACTAACCCATCTATCCAAGAATATCCAACACCGTCTGAGAATTGCTCCTTTTGGCGCCACAGGATGGACTTCGGGAGATAAGCCTGGAGTTTCAGGATGAGCATGACAAGTGTGGAAATTATCGGGATCAACTGACCGTTCCCTCTGGCCCACAGTCAAATGCTTTTCGAAGAATGTACTGCGCAAAAACGATGAGGCGTGATTGTCCAGAAATTCTCAGCTGGCCGGCAGACCTTCTCCATCTTTGGACGTCCATCTTCGTCAACTGCTTGGTTTAAGTCCTTCTTAAACATCTTTTCCCTCGCGTCGATGTTCATAGCAACTTCCAAAAAGGCCTTGTCGAGGAAGGGCACTCGAACTTCTAAGCCCCAAGCCATTGTCGATCTATACACGGATCCGTCAATGATCCGAGGGAAAGTGGGATCCTCAAAACTAACTTGTTGGCACGCAGGCAGTCAGCAGTATGGAGATTCTTGACGCGCCTAACACATTCTTGATGGAAAGAGTTACTGTCTGGAGCAGCATGGAAATATAGATAGCCTGAGGAGCGCGTTAATCAAATTTGCGGCGGCGAATTCAAAAAATCTTACCGCCTAAAATCTCATCGCTACCCTCCCCGCTGAGAACCATCTTAACACCCATCGCCTTGATTTTCCGGCTGAGGAGGTACATTGGTGTGCTTGCACGAACAGTTGTCACATCATAAGTCTCAAGGTGATAAATGACATCTGGGATGGCGTCCAGGCCCTCTTGGACAGTGAAAACATATTCGTGGTGCACCGTGCCCAGGAAGTGTGCTGCTTTCCTGGCAGCAAGTAGATCGGGTGAGTTCTCCAGTCCGATCGAGAATGAATGCAATTGTGGCCAGGAAGCCAACATAGCTATGGGAATTTTCAGTCTGACAATAAGGGGCGAAATTCAGTATGCCCTACCCTGCCGTGTTACATCATCCATCCTTGGTGTTGGAGGGCCACTGCTGGACTCAGCGAGCTTGCGTTGCCGAGCTTCGTATTGAGCTCGAGCAACTTTTTCTGTCTCCCTTGCAGCTATGGAAGCGATCAAGCTACTGTCCAGTCCACCACTAAGGAGAACACCATAAGGCACCTCAGACATAAGCCGCTTGCGCACTGCAGTTTCTAGGGTTTCCCGTAGAAGGGTATAATCTACAGGTGTGGTCGGGAGCACAGGGTTCGTTTCTGCATCTCCATCCCACCAGGATGGCTGGAAATAACGTGTCGTGGACTTGTCACGGCTGTCATAGATATGACCAGGAGGGAATGAAATAATCGTGTCGCATTCATCGACGAGAGCTTTTAACTCCGAGGAAAAATACGTTGCACCAGGGTGCTTCGAGCTCCAGCCTTGATATAATGTCGTGATCCCAATGGGGTCACGGGCAGCAATTACTCTAGTAGGAGTCACAGACTCGTCCAGAAGTACGAACGAAAACATGCCGTCGAGCATGTTGCAGAGATCCTTGTCATGTTTTTTGTACTGCAGATCGTCAGTAATTGCTCCAGGCAGATACATAAAGTAATGTACCAGAGGGATAATGACCTCGCAATCCGAGTGTGTCTTGAATTTTGCAGTGGAGTTGAGGGTCGCACGAAGTGCGAGATGGTTATAAATTTCACCGTTGACAGCGAGTATGACTTGATCGTCCTCGCTGACGAGGGGTTGGGCACCGGTGTCTTAAGCCACAACGGGTAAATATCAATAATAGAATAGATGATAAGTCACACACCAACACCAACAATAGCAAGGCGTTCGTGAAGAAGTATACCTTCCTTTCCGACAAAACAACCAGACCAGTCAGGTCCACGATGACGAAGACGTTTGGAGAGAGCCAAAAATCGAGTGCGCTCGGCTACTGGGTTTTCTATGCCATGGACTGCAAGTATACCACACATTTTTGGGAGGACAAGAATAAAACGCAGACTGTATGACTTACATACATTTTGGCAGTTCTAGTGACTCGACCAGATAAGATAATTCAGAAAATTGATGCTTATTAGGTAATTATTGATCCTCATTATTGCCAAAGTTCAAACCTTGCTTACCAGTTCCCATCACACTCAGCTGTGCTCGATAGGACGGCTCATTATGACCTTCTGTTCGAGATTAATACCTGGCACAGCAACAATGGCATGGAGTCCACAGTCAATCGCTTCGTGGGCACCATGATGTGGCAATCTTATACTAATCTCAGTACCATGATCTCAACAACTCAGCATCAAGACGAAAGCCAAATTTATGCAAAACTTTTACTCTGAGGAGGCTTCAGCTATCCTCTATGGTGTCCCTAGTATTGGACGACAATTTCCCAGAAGTGTCGAAATGAGCGAACAAGGATCAGAGATGTCAGTACGATTACTTCACTTGGCACCTTAAACGTGTTGTTCGACATCATTCTCAACCCTGGGGTACCAAAGCACGTTCGACAAGTTTCAGATCGCATACACACTATACTGTTTTCAGAATCTCAGATTGTCCCTACGACCTCATGTCAGCCACGCATCAACTACACATCGTTACTGGAGTTGCCGGACGCGGTCGGGAAAATTGAGTAACACTACACTTTGGCAAACCTCTTCTGAGGAGTCTGCAAATAAAAAGAGTATCGATGAGGTGTTAAAAGTATGCTCATGGTTCAACCGGCGTTGCGGAGGTGATTGGGAAACAGCACCATGATGGTGAGGCGTCAACATTTCAACAATCATATTTGTACCTAAATCACAACCCACCTTTTACCAAATAGTTGCGCACTAGCTGGTGCCATGAGAACGTCTCACATTATAATACCTGTGTACAGTGCCCCGAGACAATGTTATACTCCCAAAATACATTGGCTCTAGAACAGGGGGAAAGACATAATAACTTCCCACTGGGTTCACAAACAGTTTATACTGCTCATGACAATATGTGCGGTATTATCATGTTTTTAATAATATCGAAATCTACCGAATTGTCCCATGTATTATGCAGAAAATTTTTGTTAACACCCAGATCTTCACGAAGGATGGTATAACCTCTAAGGATGGAGCGCGTTCATAAGGCGGAAACAGCCCCAAGCAAGGAAGGACACGAATATATAGATGCCAACGCGGATATTAAGCGGGTTCTCCGTCAGGAAAGGGTATGGGACTAGACATCGAGATATTTTAGTAGCACACAGCCAAAGGAAGATGCCTACACTCACATGTATTGTTGTAACTAGCGCAATATTCTACCCAGCAAGCATACCCTGTCCCACAGGCGAGGACAACAAGTGGTGCGCCGATTTGAACTTGCTTTTTGGTATATTTCTTCTCGAAGAAAAAAAAATCCGCAAGGAGGGTGATGACAGGAGCGAGATGGAGAGGGAAGTCTATGTTAAAAGGGATCCATACCAGTTCAGGGAGGGTCGACGAAGAAGAAGACTCAGATAGTCCCGGAAGCCGACGTTGTAGAATCAATGAGGGCAAAAACAACAGAAGTGACCAGTACACTGTGGAAATCACAAATGCGAGCTGTGATGTATTCGTCAATGAACGACACCGTCAGAGAAATAAAGGAAGTTACAGGGAGAGCTATCATAAGGGAAGCACGCTTGGCTGTACGAAGGACTGGAGAGTGCATCATGAATCCAAGTGAAAAGAGCTACTTGACTGTCGCTCTTACCGGCGAATGAAGGAAGCGAATCACAACCGAGGCTCAGGACCATGGTCAACCAAGCGACAGCCAGCCTTGCCATGAGCTCAAGTCAGCTTCTTTCAGAGAAGCGCCAGTATGGGCAGCACTCACCCTTGTATAGTCAGAAACTGGAAGTGCCCTCCTTTCTGTGCTCGGATCAAACCATCCATGGGTAGCCTTCGGAGGCTAATAAAGCCATATGTCATTACGCTCACAGCGACACCATGTAAAAAAAACGCCTCAGGGCGAGGCATGATGTCGATGAGAGGTTAAGGATCTGCTTGTACAAGTCTAAGGGAGAGCAGGCTAGACGCCCGCCATGGTGGAGTTCGAATATTCCAACTATGTGATGGTGATAACGACTTCAGATCCATCATTAATATTGTATGATCACCGGCCACAAATTTTGTACACGCGGTTTGCTCTTCTCAGGAGTAAAGGCATATGGATCTGAGGTAGGTTGCGTTCAAAAAATGGAATGGCTCAAAGGCAAACAAAAGTACAGTTTGAGTGGTCCGACTAGCCGAGTAGAATTAAGAACCCATCTAACCCCAGAGGTATGCCTCATGGCCATACCTGCCACCCCTGACTTCCGCACCGCTAATAACACTGTTAATCTCTGTGATGTCTTCCGTAGACAACTCAATGTCTCCTCCGGCACAATTCTCTCTAGTGCGCTTGGCATGCCTGCAACAATGTCAAGACCCATGACAATCACATGTCTGGACAGGGACTCACGAGGAACCTGGCAAGGGAATAACATGCCTGCCCAACGATGCAACCCAGGCGATGCTCAGTTGAGCAGAGGTTACGTTCTTGCTCCTCGCAATCGCAGTCAACGCATCAACAATGGCAAAGTTGTGTTTGAAGTTCTGTGATAGCTATGATGAGGTAATGATCAAGCACACGTACGTCGGGGAACTTACATCCTCCTGGAAACGAGGCAATGCGCGCCGGAAATCTCCCTCTGCCAAATGTGGTAAGTATGACAGATAAATGTCGCAAAGCAATGGAATTACCCGGAATGTCCTCAGGCCTCTTGATTTGACCGGTCAAAAACCCACGACCAAGCGGACTAAGGATTCAAGGCATGTATGTCAGGTTCCAACAGGTGTGTACTAATATGATACGTACGAGTATGCGATAACAGCAATACCTAGCTCTTCGGCAGTCGCGATGACTGACTGAAAGATGTATTACTGCAACAAAACATTATGTACGATGACGTACCTTTCTTGGCCTCCTCTCCATATTCCCATGGGCTGACCTCAATCTCGACAGCAGCAATGGGGTGAACCTGAAACATACTGAGTGAATGTCTCCCCAAGATATTCATACTATCCACGTACAGCATTACCACGACGCAGAGTGTCAGCGTTGCATTCTGACATGCCGATATGGTCTAGTTTGCCCTCGTTCTTCAGTTCAACAAGGGTCCTGATCGATTCTTCCAAAGAAACATTGGGGTCTACACGTGCACTCTGAAACAGATCAAGGCGCTTGGTGCCACGAAGCTTCTCGTTAATGAGCTCAACGCTTCGTCTTAAGTTGGCGGGCCTGATGGGCAAGATAGCATCTCATGATAAAGGTGTGAAACTGAAACTTACGAGCCGTCGGGCACTGGCACCGAGCCAGGCTTTAGTCCTCCCTGAAAGAACAAAGAGTTAATCATGAGGCGGAAGCAGGGATAAGGCGTACCTTGATGGACAAGAAGGTCTTGTCTACGTATTCGGGGTACTTCTCGAAGAACCGGGCGATCATCTCAAGGTTCGTGGTTGCTAAATTGTGCCCGTAGAATTCCCCTGTAGCTGGAGTTAGCACATGTCTTGCGTTGGTAACTTTTAGTACACACCTCCGTTAAGGAACATTTTGGTACCTGGAGGGAGAGCGTCCACGCCAGCCTTGATAGCTTCAAAACACTGTTCGTCTGCGACTGGTTCGGGCGTCCATCTGCATGATCAAACAGTGATGTGAACTTGATCCATCAATGGATGTCAAAGAAAAGAAAACGCACGTCATCATCATCAATCCATGCTGGGGGAATGGTCAGAAAAAGAATAGGATGAAGAGTGACATACATACAGCTACTTTACCGACGGTGATGTTAGAGGCAGTACCGCCGAGAGAGGTAGTGGCTTGAATAGACATGCTGAACTTGAGAGGTAGATTCTGGATCTAGGATAGATCGCAGGAAGCTGAAGTGGACTTTATAACTGGCCCGGGCTAGTAGATGTTACGCAATGTCTGCGGCAGGAGACTATAAAGGAGAGGGGGGAACCACGTGACGAGAACTGTGAATTTGATGACACTATTAGTACCATGATCACGAACAAGGTTGATAAGGGACGTTAAATTTTAACGTTAGTTCCGAGTCATCAGTGACGGACTGTACTAGTCAGCGATCTTTTCAAACTACCATGGGGCCTATAGAACTCGTCATGCTTTGTCGTTGGATGTTAACGTTCCGAGTCATCACGGACTGATTTTGTAAGTATCTTTCAAACTACCGTGGGGCCCATAGAACTCGTCATGCCGCTGGTGCGCGCTCTCGGCATCGTGACGGATGCATGCTGAGTCTTGCTTGCTAGGCATTTAGAAGGCTTGGTTGATTAATGGTTTTTGTTATTGATATGCATCAGCTGCGCTTCAAGTTACATAAAACACTACCAGTATAGATGGCTTGCCCCAAGCTAGGGCGTGTCTAGCAGAGCATCGCAAGGCATACCACGTTCTTAGTACTGTGGTCACAGTTAGAGGAGAGAGAGAAATCCTATATTCAAATACCGCAAGAAACTAGCCAATAAGGGAGCATCAATGAACGAATAACTTTGGTTCAACGGTTAGGCTCAGGAAACCCAACTGAGGCAAGTCGTTTCCGAACCAAAAAGGGATTTGGCGTCTCAATCCTTCCAGTGATACACTGACCACTCGTAATAGCGGGACTATATCCTGTTCGAAGGGTACTTCTAATCACGGAACCATATGGATGACTTTCTTACTGCTCCTCAGCAAGACGGTCGTTATCAAATTTTCTCCTTTCAAAGATCATCGGGACACGTACATGAGGAGCCCAAGGTTCGACTCTAACCACACCCATACTCGCACATTATGACTCAGGTGATATTGTTCGGCTTGCAGGCCATATTCGATATTAGTCTCCCGTCGAGGAAAATACTTACGCAGGCTTCAACGCTCTGACTACTACCTTCCCATCTCCTTATCATTTCAGTCTCGCTGGATACTCGGAACATCTCAAATCACTGAATCAAATAAAAGTATGCTGGTACCAGTGTCATCCCGCGTGGTTCAAGTCTTCAAGATTATACGGGAAGAAATCATCTTTGATATCTGCAGATGGCATTAATATTGTTGGAGACCTTCTGGCAGCTCTATCAACCTTGTCATGACTGACATGTTGGTCTGGCGCAACTGATTGTGTCAAACTAGGTTTCATGATTGCTGAGCTCCGCCATAGTCAGCCAGTAAATAAAAGGTATAGTACATCTCACAGTCTGCGAACAGGAAGCCCATGAAGGTCGCCGCACATGTCAAATCGAGGACTGAAGGTAAGGAGTGTATCAAGATACATATTGCTTGGTTTGGGCTTTATGTCTTGTTCGATGTCTTTGGACACTCTCCAGACCATGCAGCTCAACCCAACATTTATCATCCAGGGAGTTCATATTCACTCCTTGCGACCAGACGCTTGAGTCATCATTTGCATAGTTTGTGTTTGTGCTGTAAGTATTTACTTATGATATGCATAGGCTCTGGCCTGAGCGTTTGTCACAAAGGAGCCGATGGCACAACCTGGCAAACTCTGAAAAAGGCTACCGTGTAGTTCCACGGAAGATGACAACTCAAAACTAGGTGGCAGCATGTAGTCGCCACGGGCCAGGATATAGTCACTGGGTGGCAGGTTGGGTCGTCCTACGGCGAATAGAAGCTGTGGGGTGCGGTGTGGCCCTGAGGCAAGAGAATACTTAGGAACGTGGTGGGCAAGCCCAGTGGCGAGAGGGAGATGTAGCCCGGATGAAGGTGAGGCAATCATAGTTATGTGGTGAATAAGTTGACACGGAAGACCCTTCGCTGATGGAGTTGTCCAGATTGATCTGGACTAACTCAAGATGAAGCAAATGTGGCAGTTGGATTTGTAGGAGTGAGCAGGCGAGCTGTCGTCAGGTGAACAAGGGCTTCATCCCGTCAAAGTTGTCCACCAAATTGATCAAGTACGTGTCCCCCATAGATGGCAGGTTAACAGGCTGCGACTTGCTTTGCCTTCAAGTTGGGGGCTCATTGCCACGTAAGAGATCCTTGTCTGGTTTAAATAGGTCCGGCCCGTCGTGGCTCGCCTGTGCTGTTTCTGAACTGTACATGCAGTTGAACATATGGCAAGGCGGACAGATGAGCAAAAATGTCACTTACGAGATATTGGCTATTACTTATGGAATCTGTCAGATCAGGCAGCCCCGGGCGTGTTGAATAGTTGGGTCACCTGAAGCTGTGTCGTTCTCCCTTTCGCTTCGTGGCTTCCAGGACTAGCCAACACTTTACCATGGCCTGCAATGACAGTCAGTCAGTTGATCATCAACTTAGGGAACTTCAAATTGCCAGTGGAGTGGATTAAACTCCCTGAGTCTTACTAATCTTGTATAACGCGGTGCACACCTCCATTATGAAAAGGCTATGCCTAGCAAGCCATTCACCGATTGTATGTCTCGAACGCGCTACCAGTACTTCAGTGATGTATGTAAGAACTAGCAAAGCAGGTGTTTGCGTTGAAGTTGAAGTTTTGAAGCTTGAAGCAATCCAGATTTGGCGTGTCATTGAGATGGATTTTACCGTTTACTCAGGCTAATTCGGCAAAAAAGACACCAGAAAAGTCGGAGTAGTGACATGTTGAGTTATCCGCAAGCCTCAGACACGTTCTGCGAAGTACGAACTAACTTGATTGTACAGGGAACCCGATTACAAACGCATGGCGTCTTGTACCGTAAAATACCTACTTATAATATATGTCTGCCAACGGTAAAACAATCCTGCCGACGCCCGGCGCCATCATTCCGAAGAATCCCGAAAAGTGTCGAGCTCGTATCTCGACCCCCCAACATGACAGACGTTGCAAGGAATGAGACTAAGCAAGACTCTGCCGTTATAGTTGGATTGCACATGTTTTTGTTTTTGTTTATGTAATTGCAATGTATCTTGACATTGACTGAATTCTGAAAAGATAATCCAAGATAATCGATGGAAAACGAGTCGTAGAACATTCAAAGTAATTCAAAGGAATTCCGACCGGAGTTGAATAATCACGTTTACTTTTATTTCAGCGGAATTACTTGAAATACGCTGAAATTACCTTGATTTCGTGAAGGAGGTTTTCCCTGATGAGTTTGGCCGCTTGATTATCGACTCCGATGACTGCTGTCGGCTTGCCTTGCTCTCGCCTTAGTAATTCCGTGGCTAGAATCATGCCCACAATTTCTGCCTCGTATACTGTGTGTTTTATTCCGAACCTGGGTGGAAGTGGGGGATTTTCGGGTCTCCTCCTCTTCTTATCAATGCCACCGCCGCTCCTACTCCTCCACTTATGGCTGAGCTGTCTGAGTAGATTTGGACTTCTTCATCTGCTGCCTAGAACTGCCTCTTCCTTGGATGCCGCTATCTCTATTTCACATGTATCACATGTATCATCAATGAATCTTCGGGGTATTTGACAAGCGTCTTACTCGATCTTGGTATTATTTTTCGTAAACTTTGCATGGGCATACGATGAATCAACACTGGTGATACACGATGATACCACATGCCTGTGAAATACTAGAACGATGACAGAAAGGGAGTTGTGAAGAATTAGCTATAGAGGAGTCAAAAAAATGAATGAAACACATGGCCAAAACATCGCTTCTCTGATGCTGACTGTTACGGCAAATCCAAAGGATGAAACGAGCGCGCCATTCAAAATCTCGTATAAGGATGCGAATTTGTTCCGTTGCCCCGGCAGTACCGGCGGCGGTGGAGGGTGTCCAGGTAGTATATGTTCGACCATTATACGATGTATATATGAAAAGTTTGACTTGCATGAATGGTGATTAATGTTGTTTTTGTTTTATTTTTACTGTTGCATGGAGAGTACCATTGCAATCTACATGTCTAGTATCGCTAAAACAACATAGTGAGCGCAGGTCATCAAAGAAGAGTCGCAGTAATAACATAACAGCTCCAAATACTCAGACTTGAATTGAGGTGAGAAGACTTACTCGTCCATTACCAAATTGCACAACTTGGCATGATACCCACGGGCGGGAGAACTGAATTCCGGATTTGGATTGTCCCAAGCTTTGTCTGCTGGAGGAGGGAGACAAGCGATATCACTTGTGAATTGTAAAATCATCAGTGCATCACTCTGAAATAATTGAAACAAATTTAAACACACCCAGGATACCTTATTTGGTTGCCCCATAATCGAGGATCTACACATTGCATTGAATATACAGCCTGATGTTCCTCTTCATGGGGATTGATCAAAATTTCACAGCATAGTTGTGCTGGTGCGGGAAGACTATCCCGAGAAAGACCCACCACGATCCACCAAATCCCTGACTGCCCCAAATAAAAGTGCAACTTCCATATGCATCCTGTAGGTATTGGTATTGTCAGATCTGGAGATAGAGTGAAAAAATATATCACATACCCCGGGCAACAAATTCGACACCCATACTCTGTGTAATGCGCAGCCGTTTCTGAAATAACCGGATGCGGATATTAGCAACAAAGTGACGTGAACGATTCCCTTCATTAACTCGAACGTCGTCTGGTGGGCAACCTAAAGAGCGTCTCAAAGGTTCGTCCTTGGGTGCTTAGTGCATACCAAATTAATTGGTGTGATCTTAGGTAGACATTAACTCACAATAATTTACCCCTAAGTTCAACTGCTGGAACGATGCCTGGTTATTAGCCATCATGCATGCAGCACGCAAGTCGCAACATGCAACAGGCGAAAATAGGGGAATATATGCAACAAATGACAGAAAGGCTTCTCACTGGTCATTTAGAATTGCCCAATACAATGCAGTGTGACCTTGGATATTGGGCGTTTGCAGGAGGTGGGAGAACACTGGGGGTGAGAGAGCAGTACAACAGGCACTGACTATTGAGGTGACAGAGGAAGGGATGAAATTAGGAGCAGAGACAATATCATGAATGTGAGATAGAACTGCCTTTCATCTCTGCATAGTTCATACAAGGGAAAATACAGATGGTCGTCTATATTGGACAGAATCTGCCAATGATGCAGATGTAGAAACTGTCTCATATGATGGAGGTGCAGTAGTGGCTGAGACTCTATCAGCAAAGCCCTCAGTCATGGTAGCTATCATTATGGTGGGAGGATAAATTAAATAGGAGTTGTTCAGCAACATCGTCATACCATTTTTTTGTCTCACATGATGCCACAATGGTTGTGCACATGATTTGTGAGTTTTCTAAGTCACAAGTCACATTGTAAAAATGAAATGGAGAAGATGGACTAGTGTACAGAAGAGGAGGGGGAAAATGAGTGAGAAGTAAGGCAAGGATTGAATAACAAGAATACTAAATGTAAATATACAAAAGAAGCCATTAATAGTGAAGGGGGGGGGGGGGAAGCTGCACCTCAGGCATTACTTTTCGGTAGTATTAAAGGTCAGTCAGATGGTATTACTATGTTAGATGAAACCCTATCTCATAGACCCAGCCTTGCTGATGTTCTAATTATAGTATCACCAAATATACCTTGCTTCCTCTGCAGTGCCTCCTGGGATCCTCCACTGTTCATCCTGGCCATCCCAGGATACACTGCACTGCCTCTGCGATGGTCGCAAACCTCATCAATATGTCCTTGAGCATCTGGCAATTCTTCACAGCACACTCACTATGGGATGCTCTCGGTGCTTGGCAGTGCTCCATTCATGCACCAAGTCATTTTTAGATATCTTTTTGTTCTTCACTACTAGCTCAGTACTTAGTCCTACCATCATGCCCCCCACTCGCACTACATGTGGTGCTCAGCCAACATCTTCAGGCCTTGGTCTTCATTTTGTAAGCCCCAAGAAAGCTCGAGACCCAAAGAAAACTCAGTCTATAGTTCACATTCCTGGCATTAATACCAAGCATAAGCATCTCCTTGACCAAATGGTTGCACTAATAAATCCAGCAGCACTAGATACTCAAACCCCCAGTTCTAGCTCTGCCCCTCCTCAATTCAAAGCCCCAATGAGCATTGTGTTACAACTGGGGTTGGTTGCGATACGACTACTCAAAAGAGAGTAACAGTCGTTCAGTATCAGCGTCGAAGTACAAAAGAGTACTATGCTTCAGTAGATGACGAAGACAGTATAGTCATAGAGAGGACTAGACTGGCTGAGTCAAATACAAGATCGTGTTCAGACTAAGACTTAGGAGTGCTAAGGCTTAGAAGACGATTCAAGATGACTAGAGTTGCAAGACTTCTAGCGAAGGAGATTCCAGGTAAAACCCAGTAAGATTAAAGTAAAGAAGCTACAAGCAATACACTGTGCTTAAATAGGCCAGTATGTGTGCACAGACCAATACCATAACTAGCAAGTAAGTGATAGGACAAATGTGGAAGGCATGAGCATATGATGATGCAAAGAAACAAGAAAGGTAGATGATGACATGGCAGAGCCACGTAAGTACAACAACCAGTTTGTAGACCATATCATGAGGTAAATGGTCCATGGTCATACACATTATGTAATCAGAAAGAAATAAAATGTATAGGGGCACATACAACTGTAACACATTGACAATCCTGATTATGGCGACAACACCATGGATTATGTCCCTGACAGTGACCCAGATGGCTATGTGGGCATTGTAGACCAGCTTGATAAAGCATCATCTTTTCCTATGGATGTAGTGCATGAGGAACCAGGGTGTTGTCTCCTACCAGACAAAATGTCCAATAATCTCTATAGTGCTTGGAAGGCACTTATACCTATGTACATTGGTGGATGCCCATCTAGAGTATTCTGCAAGAATGCATGGGCATCCTCTTCCAGAAGCACGAACAGTGATATCTGCCTGTACAGGACATGCTTGTGCACAGCAGTGATGGTTTTCAATAATTTGCCTCTTTTTTGACTATAAGTCATTCATTTCTTTAAGCAGCTCGAACTGAAAATAGCAGGTTTCCTTCTTGTTGACATTTTAGTCTGCCAATGTTCAATGCTTGTGCGAGTCCTCGTGCACCATGGTCTTTTTCCTACCATGCCTTCTCAACCATGCATGGCCATTTCAATCAACCTACTCGCATTCTATCAGGCCTTATTTGAGCATTCCTGCAATGCCATTCATGTGCTCACATCTGCTCTCAAAACACATTATGCCTGCAGAGGCTTTCAAATGACACATGGAGATGTGAGTTATTTTTTATCACCCTTCTAGATTGTTGCTCATTATACAAAGGGTCAAATCATCCAAGAACCATTTCGACACAGCCTTGGCCAAGCCATTCAATGGTTTGATGTATTGCAAGTTGAAATTGAGTGTCAGACTGAAGCAGCAGTACAAACTACTCAAGAACAAGTATATGAAGCTCATAGACCTCAACTTCTGGATAACTGTGGTATGTCCACCCCTATGTCATCCAATACCATGCTCCTCCAAGGCAGATGTGCTTCTATTCTCATGAAGCATTGTCCTGCATGCTTTGGAGGTGTACTGTTTGGCAGGCCACTCAACGAAGGTGGCAACATACATGTTGCAATGGATGGCAACTTTCATCATTGACACTGACAATCTGCGGGCGACTGCCCCCACTTCTATAATCCTTCTTATTTCCTTTCAAAACTCAAGTGGATGGAGTTGGGCACCACATATTCTCACTTTGCAAATGTGCCCCAAAGAAGCACACTTTGTTGGTGCCAGATGAAGCTATAAATCAATGTGAGCAGTCATATGAAGCTGCAGATGGAAAGAAGCAGAAGGCTGCGATGGATTCCTTCAACAATACAGGAATCATGGCACTTATCTGCTGGCATGATATTATGCTGTTCTTTGCTAACATAGACTCACATGGCAAGCAGCAAAAGTATGCTGTGGCACTACTTGAGCATTTATTCTCTTTAGTCCCACAGGAAGCCAATATTGTTGCCCTCTATGATGTAGTGTCCTTTCATGATCATTATCACACATAAGTGCTTCTCTAATGTACTACTTCTCCAAACTTATTTGATATGATTTAGTATGATATTTTTCCTTCTTCAGTTACATCATGTCTTCAATTCACAACCACTGCTATGCATGCATATGGCCATGAGTGGGCATGTCAGCTTGAGTATAACCCTCACATGTGCACCAGTCTTGGCCTCTCAGATGGAGAGAGAACTGAAAGACTGTAGTCAAGGTTTGTCAAATTAATTGGAATTCAACGTTCATCCTCAATAAGTACCTGCTCCACTCTGACCAAGATTCTTCATAATATACACACAGCAGCAGAGGCACCTCTGGTTGATAGACAGGCAAGCAGCTGCCATTGGTATGGAAATGCAAGCAGATCTCAGTGATTAGATCAAATGCCACCTCAAACACAGAGTTAACAAACAAGGTTCTGTGGTGAAGGAAGTCCTGAGGAATTGTGGCACCACTCCTGAGGATCTACAAGCTCAGTGGGCAGATCAGAAGAAGTCACAACTATCCATCTGTGCCTGTATGTCAGTTTGAGTTTGTTTTGATTTGAAGATGTAATTTATGTTATGCATTATCATCTACAGATGCTCCTGCATGACTCAAAAAGGAACTTGATGTTGTGCTTGCTCTACAGGCTGATCTAGATGCCTCAGATAGGGCCTTGCAAGCTACACGTACTGTATTTGAGAAGGATTCAGCCACCAAAGAGACTCTAGATGCTATAGCAAGCCTCGAGCATAGCCACAAACATCTAATGGCCAAAGTTGAAGTATTGTATTCAGTACTAAATGTCCATGACAGGTTTCCAGAGCTGCAAGATGTTGACTTAGATTTCATTCAGACACTCCTTATGGCTTGCGACCTCAAGATCAACATTTGGAAGAGAGCTATAGGAAGCTTTTTTGAGTGGGATAAACTTGACCATGTGTCACAAATTCCAAATACAAACCATTATTCTTTCCTCAATTTCCCTAAAGTGTCTAAACCCAGCACTAAGACAAACCCTAACCCCACTGAAATCCTTACATCTGCTTCTATAGTCGAACTTCCTGATGAAGATGAAGAGGTCTTTTATATGATGCTATCAGATAAGATAAGATAAGATAGTATCACATGACATATCACATGACCTTAGAACCTTCCAGAACATGATATCATTATGATGTCATCAACAATGTCACAATATCACATTGTATGATTCTCACTTCTATTTTCTGATTGGTTAGTAGTTTAGAACTCAGTTTGTATCTCAGTTTCAATATGCCTATATAGTTAGCTAGTTTTGCCATAGTAGTTCTTTAGTTCAAACCTCTTGTATCTACACCTAGTAGCAACCAGATGTCACTGCTCAGTCTTCTCTCTATTGTGATAACCTTCATTCAAGTCCTAGTCTCTGCCCTAGTTTTAAGTGATTTAAGGGGTTGTGACACCATACCATTGGTGGTGCAAATCAGGCCCTTGGTAAAGTGTATTAGTCCAATCTCAGACCTTTGGTGTAGCAACCATATTGCTGCTAGGCTTGTGTCCTAGCTATTCTACACATGTCTCAGATCATAGCCAAGGGAACCAAATGTCAAGCAGCACTTATACCAACCATCCGAACTACATCATCCAACCATGTCCATCCTAAGTCCATCTAGCCCCATTTGGTGTGTATTATTTAGTAACTGTTGAAACTGATCCCACAGCAAGTGCTATTACATGTATGCCTCGTGCCACAGTACCCAGCAGCATTATTACATATTCAGTCTATTTGCCTTGGGTGCTCGCTACTATACTCGCCTATCCATCCCAGTCACTCACACACTATGTTAAAAAGCCTCTCATATATTTTTTGTACTTCACTTTCTCTGTCTGTGATAGCCATAGAAGTCACTCATAGTATTAATTCTTTGTTTCATGCAATTCTATCTTCATTTTTGCCTTAACTTTCGACCTATCGGCACTTAGTACCACTATAAGTTGCCACTGGATACTATGAGCTAAGCTCTCATTCTTAGAACTTTGATTTCATTCACAGAGTCTCAGACTGCTACCGGTGACTCTTACTGTTGCCACTGTTTTTGATCGTTACTGTGGGCTAGTGCTCGCCTTTGGTAGTTACTGCTATCGCTGTTTTGGTATTGCTAACAAGTGCCCTTACCATCACATTTTCACTCTCAGATTATCTTGTTCTGCTGTAGTACTGCTGACGGCGGCAACCTTTGGAGTAGTTTCTTGCCTCTATCGTCTAGTCTTACTGCATTCTCTCACTAACTAACTAAAGGAAATTGCTTCTATCACAGTCCTCTCAGGTCAAACTACATACTTGCACCTTCAGTAGGATAAATAGTTGTGTCTATCTATAGGCCAGCTGTTATTTCCTTGTTTTGTCAGGACACTGACTTATTCTCTTGAAAGGCATGAAACTTCATCAACAGACACATAAAGCAATTGCCAAGTGCCAACCAGCATTAATGACTGCAATCTGCAAGTTCAACTTGTATTGCAAGTGACTGGAGAACCTCTATGATCTATCTTGGAGTATCCCACTTCCTACTCCTCTTCCTACTAAACTTGCAGATCTTCACAATGACCAGACATTGATAGAAGATGTCTGGATTACCCCATCAGTAGGCAATGTTTCCCATTGGATGGAAGACGCAGATGTGAGAGATGGTATACAGGCATTGTTGAAATGAGATCAGTGTCAGGAAGAACAACACTGCCTTGGTCTTGAGGCCAATAACCTTTGTCAATGGTTTGGAGATGAATTGGCAGCGCTTGAGATTGCTCTGTGCTTGCCTGCCAGTAAGTTATCTCATACATTGATGATCTGTCTGTGCTAATTTTAGAAGACCAGACATTCTCATTCACAATTCAACAATGCTGAGATCATGTCCTTCTGCTACAGACAAGATGGGTTACCCCATTAGTGTCTTCTACTTGTTTCACTAGCAATAGCAATGCAGCACTTAAGCTCACCATTACCCTTTCTGGGAGCCAGGGAGCATCAATGACTACCTATTTGCTTATACCAACCTCACTCACACTTCCTGATCCCTCTGCTGAAGAAGACACCAGCAAGGAATTCATTTCACATGCATTTGAAGAAGCTGCTGAACAAATGGCCCTTTTGGATGTTTTCCAGGACAGCACCATTGGTGATGATGATGAAGATGAAAATATGTCTTCTGTGGGAGAACCTGAATTCATCATTACCTGGGAGCTTCCAGAGGTATGTTTTCATATTTTGTATAGATAGCTATACTCATCAAACCTTATAGAAACTTCAAACTGATTCCTTCAAATTTCCTCACCCAGAGGAGAACCCCATCATACCTGCCAAAGGTACCACCCTGACTTGCATGTGACCAGTGCAAGATGGCTTCCCTCATCAAGTGTTTGAGGTGAGAGATATGTCCATACTTGCACAACCCACAGCCTGACTCAATGACACATGTGTCAATGGCAGTGCGGCACTGCTCTATTCTGATATACTAACTACCTCACATGTACATCCTTGTGCCATTCTCTCTACCCATGATCTTCCCTGTATTCAATACAATGCATCTGACAACATATTATGGCAGAATACATTCTGGATGTCATATTGGGAGAAAGATATCTGGCTTATACCCCATCTATTGGCCCTCTCCTGATGGGCATTGGGTATTTTGTGCAGTCTACATGTCGACCAAGGAGCTGCACCTCTTTGACAGTCTCACAGACAAACAACCATGGAAAAATGATGTTAAGGTAAGCATTACTTTAAGTTGTGCTATGTTAAACTCAATATGATTACAGGATATCATGAATCTTATCATATGATTATCATGCATTGCCCACCAATGTTGTAGCTCTGAGCTTATTGACATCAAAGGCTGAGTAGCTTGCCCACTGACAGTGAAGCCTCTGCAAATGAATAGCTACAATTGCGGTCTTTGGGTTCTCACAGCAATTGCAGTGGTGTTATGAGGAGCACATAGTACAGGCATGCATGAGGATGATATGACAGCATTCAGACACTATCTACACACACTTGTACTTAGAATACCTGTTTTGTGACATAGATTCAATGGAGCATGTTTGGCTTACTTGAGATTGTTTAAGTTAAAACACTCTCAGTTGGGGAAACATGTGCATAACTGAATAGCAGTGGTGGTGCAGAGACTGAGGTTAACAACAGACAGATTTAGCATATTTCTCCTTACATTTGCATGATTTGATGCAAAAAAGCCTTCAGGCAGTGAGCTGATGAAGCAATGGATTATAAGTTCAACAACCATTGAGTGGTTGTGTTAGAGATGTGCTCAGATGGTTAATAGATCATAAAGGGCTTTGGCCTCAGCTCATATGCTGTGCCCCTTACCTGAGTATTGCCCTTTAACTTCAGATGAAGTCCCAAGGAGAGTTCTGGTGAAGTCCAGACGTAGTCTGGAATGAACTCTAGGGTAGGATAGCTCAATAGAGCTCCGAAGGACTTCTGTATGAGCGTGGGAATGCGCCAGAACTATTCCTGGATGTTAGGGGATGATGATAAGACTACTTGGACGAAGTCCAGAGTAGAATAGTGAAGGATGTTACAATAGGATGAAGGATAGAATAGGACAGGACCATAGGACCATAGGACTAAGGGTCTGAAGGTCCGAAGGTCCGAAGGTAGTCCAGACATCCGAAGGTACAGATGTCCAAAAGTAGGAGTAGCGGAGTGTCAGATGGATGACAGATGGATGGATGGATGGACAGATGGATAGATGGACGGACGGATGGGTAGATGGACAGATGGACGGATAGATGGATAGATGTATGGATGGACAGATGGTATAACTACTATAGAGGAGTAGGTCCAGATGTGAAGTAGAGAGAGTATAGACTACTTCGGATGAGGTCTGAAGTAGAAACTAACAGAGGAAGACTACCGCAGGTAGAGTCGAAGGTGGAACGGAAGACGGACTACAATTGGACGAAGTCCGAAAGTGATTATATGACAGAGAGTCAAGGCTCCGGACTAGGGAGTACTCCCATAGTCCAGAGCCAGAGACTTATAAGGGCTGGAGCCCAAGTGAGAACGGAAACAGAGTTATATAGACAGCAGGATAAGTAAGGTTACAAGCAATGATCAGACTAAGGTCTGCAGGAGTTGTACTACAAGTTTATATACTGTAGGTAGCATGCCGGAAGGTAAGTAAGCATAGTCCAAGGCTATGTCAGAAACATAATAGTAAGTACAGCAAAACATCAGGCTATGAACTTGGAGATGAAACTTGTACGGAATAACTCATTGAGATGGAGGCAGAGATAACCGATAGCCAGAGGCAGAGATGACCAAGAGGCAAAGGCAGGAATGACTGAGAGCCAGTGGCACAGGTATATCCTAAAAGGGGTAATGCACAGTGCACAGGAATGGTTTTGGATATGAACATGGATCGGATATGGACACGGATTGGATATGGATTGGATATGGATTGGACGAGTGTCTCGGATTGGATATGGATCGGACAAGTGTATTGGATTGGATATGTGAACTGGATTGAGTGGGGATTGGATGGATGTGGATATGAGCAGGATGTTATAGTGCAAGTCAAGTGTAGAATCCGGTATGTGACAGGCGAGTATAGTAGCGAGCGTGCGAGGCAAATGGACTGAGTATGTAATCACGCTGCTGGGTACTGCGGCATGAGGTGTACATGTAATAGTGCTTGCTGTGGGATCAGTTTCGACAGTTACTAATTAATATGCACGAAATGGAGCTAGATGGACTTAGGATGGACATGGATGGATGACGCAGTTTGGATGGTCAGTATGAGTGCCGCTTGACATTTGGTTCCCTTGGCTATGATCTGAGACATGTGTAGAATAGCTATGACATGAGCCTAGTGGCAATATGGTCACTACATCCCCCAGGTACTTTGAATGCTGACCATCCCCGGTCAGGGATGCCGCATGCGAAGAGAGAGCCAATGTGGGTGCCGAACAGTGGCATTTATGGAGAGCGAGCGTCGGTAGTGGGGATAATGAAAATGCATGGTGCAGTGAGGTATTAATTTTACTGAGACTTATAAGATGGCTGCTGGCCTCGGCAAGTCCTTATCCCTTATACTTTACCCAGACATGTCGACCTTCGATTTCAACATTGGGATTCCACCCGAGGCTATGAGCATGTTTGATCGGTTTCACGAGGCGCGCAAGACTGTGGATGCACTGGCTAAGCACATACTGGTGGATAGTGATGAGTCATTGGAGAATAAGAAGGCGTGGATGGAGGAGTGGGCTCATGCAATGGTAAGAAACTTCCTTCTCCTTCCTGTTTATGGCACTGATGCTTTTGCAGGCCATACTGGCTGAATGTCACTGGCAAGGTTGCGATCACAGGCTATTGTTGGTCATGCCACAAAAACAGGTCGTGGTGGGTGCCGCTGGTCAGAAGGCATATGCACACTTTGCCATACAAGTTCAACAGGCTATGCTTGCTAAGCAGAGTGATACCAGTAGTGCTGCAGCTGTGGTTGGGACAGTGGATGGTGGTAAGGCAATGGCAAAGGACGCACTGATAGAAGGTGTTGAGGGAGGTGGTTGTTTGGTTAGCACGAAGGGTGCTGTTACTTTGATGCTGCAACTCTGGATTTGCTTCATGCAGTCAAGTGTGCTACTTGTGCTAGGAAGGGTTTGCCTTGTGCTGGAGAGCCTGGTAAGGTGTGCATTGCTTGCCAGAAGATTAAGCAGAAATGCTCACTCAATACTGGTATGCTGGTTGCTTTCACTTGCTATGGTGTGTCCCTGACCTTGTTTGATAGGTCGCCATTCTAAGGCGCCTGCCATGGTGATGGTACTGTCAACTACCGATACCACCGAGACTTCTAAGAGCGGCATGGTGAAGATGCTGGATGCGCTAGCTGATATTACCGATGCTGAGCCTATGCTAGTTTCCCCTCCTCACTCAGCTAAGGTAGTGAGTAGGGTGGAGCAAGATTCTGAGTTGTCTGAGGATGGGGAGAGCACGGATGAGGAGGTTAGGCAGTACATGGAGGATGCTCTTGGCGGAGGTATGGGTATGCAGCTCCATATGTGGGCTGAGTTAGAACATCTAGAGGCTCGCTTTTTGCAGATGGAGGCGCTCATGGATGAGCAAGCGATCGGTATCCATTTCATCTGCAGCTGCTTGGAGCACACTGGAAGGGAAAGGTGTTTGTAGGTCCGTTTCATCGTAGTGTCCCCATGTCCATATCCTAGTACCAATCATAGTCCATTTGATGCCTGAGCATGGTAAAGTTCGGTGAGTGCTTAAAAGAGAAGAAGAAAACTAGAATAAGGAATATGGCCAATGTGCAAGGTGCTGCTCATCTTGTCTTCTTCATTGCACTATTTTCGTCTATTCCTCCATGATACCATTGGTTGTTCCCAACATGGTAACCCTTGTCCTATCCAAAGGGCATGGTGCGCTGCCTACGCATTAGAAAGAGAATTTGTACAGTACTTAACGGTGCATGGTATCAGAGTTAAATTGGTGTGATCTAGGTTCTGCTACAGAGTCTGTATGCCATTAGGCGCTTATCATAGGTAAGTGAGATGACTGTCTTTGAGACAAGCAAAAAAGAGAAACTAGGACACCGGTCGAAACCCAGGGTAAAACTGAGACTATCGTACTGAGTGGTATTGTTTTTGTATTTTTCTTGTTCTTCTGATTGCATGAATGGGAGGGGCGAGAGTAAGGGAAGGGGTGGGTGGTTAAGCATCGATGCTGAAATTGATATCTTCATCTACCAGCTCTTTGTCATCTTCTGCTGCTAAGAGATGATGAACAGTGGGATGTGGATGTACTGATACTCTTCTGATGGTGTTTCTTATCTATGATTACCATACATTGTCATATACATAGCCTTGTAGCACTTTGAGAATTTTGCCAGATGGCAGAAGTTGCATCTAATTGTACTGGCACAACTGGCAGAAGTGGCAGAATTTGGCAGAAGACCTTGGTGGGCAGCTGTGATCAACTACTATGATCTTGTCATAGATTGTCCCATGTGACTGGCAGCAATTCTGCTCTCAGCACTGATGCCAATGACTTGACAATTTCCCACATGTAAAAATGGGTTGCCAAAATCAACTTTGTTTATGTATCCTTGGAGTAATTAGTCAGATATGATGCAGCACAGCTTTGAGATTAAACATCCACCATGGTAGGGATATTTTGGCCATGTCACTCACTCACTCCATCATGCTGTCAATTTTTTGGCTTTACTAACTTCTTGGTTCACTAATGACTGCTACACTATACTGCCACAGATGTGAGTTTGTTTGATTGTGTGCTACCTGGGGCTAGTTACTGACTGGATTTGTCAGGCTATATCATGTATGCCAGATGGGTTTGTATCACCCTCGCGATATTTACTATGCTGTGGGGTGAGCTTGGCACTTGTGAGACTTCAGTGATATTGACTTGACTACAAGTCATCATCATCAATTGGTTGCATGCCATGTATCAGCGATCCAGAAAGATCAATGTCTGCCTGACAATGTTCATGCCTAGCAAGCAGCCTTCTTGAATTGAATTACTATATGTGAGCATATCTCAGGTGTTTTTAGTGCTGATCCCACAAATTTCTAACTTCTGTTTAGGCAGCAGGTCATATCCCTGCAATGTTCCAGGAAGCCACAGATCCTGTCAGCTAACTGCTCTGGCCTCTGCAGCAATCTCACTAGGAAGCAGCGGATCCTGTCAGTGGCTAACCTTCCTAGCTCCATGAGGTCCATATGCAAATAGAGGTGGTCCCATCCATGTGACCACTCTCTCACATCATGTGTGGGTACTTCATACTCTTGCTCACACACAACACAGAGGTACATTTGATACTCTGTCAAGAGCTTGACTTGATGTTGCTGTGAACAGATGCCAGAACATTGGAAGCCAACATGCTGTGACAGTCCAGCTGGCTCTGGCCTTGCAAAGGTTCATTTCCATAATTGCCTAGCCCCTATAATGCATAGCACGACTACTCCTAACCCTACCACTATTGATATATACAGTTACCGAGGATACCGCACCCTTGCTGGTTACCATACCAAAGTGCCGAGCCATGTTCCATGAGCTAATGCCCATTGAATGCCTATGCCATGCCCACTAGTTCCATTTGGTGTGTAGTTTATTCTCATCTGCCACTGCTAAATCCTACAGCAAGCCTTATTACATGTAGAATGCATGCCACAGTACTTGCAGTACTATTACATATCACTATGGCTAAGTTTTGCTTACTTGCTACTATCCTTGCCTATCCATTCTTCCACTTACTTATGATGTATGATAAAAGACTGCTGACTTCTTCTCCATATGACACTCCCCTTTTACCATACATTGGTAGGAGAAGTCACTTTTTACCTTTGGCATACTACTTGTGCGCTGGAGTATCCATTCATTATATCTTACATTGTATCGCTGTCTTCTTGGATAAGTAATCTATAGATAAACACCTACAAAGCCAAATATCCCCACAGTCAGTGATTCAGACAAATGCCAATGACTGATAACATGGTTGTTTGTGGGTGGCTGTTCATGTTCCTCAGACTATGGTCAGCAAAGGGGGACTCTTGTGAGACTGGCAAGGAAGGAAGACACAGAAGTCAAACAAACTAGAAGCAAAACAGCAGTCAAATTACTTTCTCTAATGGAATGCAGGTGTTTTGGTTGTCATGTTCCATACATCCAATCCCAGATCCGATCTGATCAGATCAGATCTGATTGATCCTACTTCTATCTGGACCACAGATCTGATCCAGATCACCCATCCGAGTGCCCCAGCTTCTTGTGTTCTAAGTCCACTGGGCATACTTGCTTCTATCCCCTTTTGGTGATCTACCTGTACCAGTGTCCTGGCTGTGTATATTCCTGTCCTGCTTACTGATTCATTACCTGTGCTTCATATCCGACTCGCGTTTGCTGATCCGCTGCGCATTTACTGATAGACTTCCGTTATACTTTGTGCATAGTCCTCTGGTTCCGGACTCACTGATTATCCATACTATCTATCTACAGTATATAAACTACATGTACAACTCTAGAGAACCTTAGTTTGAATATCATCTTAGATTCTGCTCATTCTGTTCATCCGAACCCAATCTGCTTCCAACTCCAAGTATCTTCCGAGACTTAGGATTGATTCCTATAGTCTATGTTTCCGACTCTACCTCTGGTAGTCTATATCTGTTAGTTTCTAGTATGGACCTCATCTGCTACTAGCCTTATACCTCGAATCCATCTGTATGCTTCAGATACCCTCCAGACATACCCTTTCCACCCATATGTTTTGGATATACACTGGACGTGCTATATCCGATACCTTTGGACCTTTGGATCCGCTACGCAAGCACATCCGGACCCTCGGACAAAGGTTACTCCTCTGAAATAAAGGGTAGTACTCAGGAAAGGGGCACAGTGCACGAACTGAGGCCAAAGCCCTTCGGATCTCTTACCTATTGAGTACGGTCTTAACATTGGTGCAAACTGTGCTACTGCAGTTTGTGGGAAGTTACAACAATCACCCTTGTCAGACAAGCAGGTAGAATCCCTGGTCAAGACTAGTCAATGCTTCAAGGGTCTCTAGCTTGCTACTGAATCCTGCTGCCAAGGAACTCACTAT